>JAEDXX010000135.1:0-267799 GCA_021725515.1 Epicauta chinensis
TACCGACCAATCATCCTTAATTGAGATAAGCGAAAAAATACAATTGCAGAACAAAATCGAGCCTGCAGGCAACGACAGAAACAAAATAAACCAATCGAAAAAAAATGGACTTCATCTCTAACCTAAGAAGCTTCACTTCTAACGCGCGGCGTTCCACGCACTTTCAATTTTTTAATTTTTTTTTGACAATTGATTTGAAGTTATAAGACTCGATTTCGTTAAAAATGAATAAAATTTCATAAACTTCAAAAAAAAATGTCCAAATTTATTTTTATCTATGATTGTTAATTTCCGTTATCATTTCAAGGTATTGTATTTGTTTAACAAACACAATTATTTCAGTCACAATGGAAGATAAGGAGAGAGCCGCACAAAAATCGATGGTACCCATCCATCCAAGAGAAAACGCCAATATTCTATCGGCCCTATTTTTCTGGTATGCATTCAAAATAAATTCGAATACACAACACAATTAATTGATTGTTCCGATACTAGTTGGACGTTACCATTATTCCGTAAAGGCTTCCAAAAGGATCTAACCCAAGACGATTTGTATGGACCGTTAAGGGTACACGAATCGAAACGATTAGGTGATAAACTCGAACAGGCCTGGTTACACGACCACAACAAACACAGAAACCCATCATTGTGGCGGGCAATAGTTCGTGTTTTCGGTGGAGAACTTGCCATACTCGGTGCGGTATTTATAATAATCGAACTGATCAAGTAAGCGCAATTTCGTTATAACTAAACGACAATTATCAAGAATTCTTCTTTTCAAGATTAGCTCAACCGGTGCTATTGGGCAAATTAGTTGATTATTATACACCCCATCAAACGGTGATAACGAAACAAGAAGCCTATATGTATGCTGGTCTATTAATTTTGACAATATTTGCAACAGTTGTAATGATGCATTCGTATATATTCGCCTTAATGCATTTAGGGATGCGTGTACGTGTTGCATGCTGTTCGTTAATCTATCGTAAAGCGTTACGTTTAAGTAAAAGTGCCTTAATGGAAACAACTGTAGGACAAATGGTTAATTTACTATCGAATGATGTGAATCGTTTCGATTTCACATTCACACATTTCCATAATTTATGGTTAGCACCGATAGAAGCCATGATTATCACATATTTATTGTACGTAACCATTGGACCGGCCTCAATTACAGGCATCGGGATTCTTTTGTTATTCATCCCATTCCAATGTAAATATTTCAATTGATTGATCCCATTAGAATTTTAATCAAAAATAAATTTTCTAGTATATTTAGGAAAACGATCGTCCGTCTATCGGATGCGAACCGCTCTAAAAACCGACCAACGTGTACGTCTGATGAATGAGATAATTGCAGGAATTCAAGTGATAAAAATGTACACATGGGAGAAACCATTCACCAAATTAGTTGAATTAGCTAGAAAGTATGTAGTAAATGTACGAATTCAAATGATAATCAAATATTTCATCAAAAATTATTCTATTTTTTTTAAACCAAAAAATTTCAGAGCCGAAATCGATCAGATCCGACACGCCTCCTATCTACGTGCCATCAATTTCTCATTTGTAATGTTTTTGAATCGTGCATCGATCTATTTGTGCGTCTTAGCACATGTTGTAACCGGTAATATGCTGACGGCAAGTTATGTTTATATTGTAACATCATTTTATGGTAATCTACGGCAAGCTTTAACAATGTTTTTACCGCTTGGTCTAACATCATTAGCCGAAACGAATATTTCAGTTAAACGTATCCAAAAATTTCTGATGCATGAAGAGATCGGTTTTAATAACAACGTGAAAACGTTGACAATCAATAGTATTAACGGTGATATGGATTTGAAGAAAACAAAAAAAAATATTGGTATTTCTATGGATGGTGTTTCAATAAAATGGAGCAAATCATCGCCTGATTATACGTTGCGTGATATCAATTTTAATGCAACCCCAAATCAATTGATTGCAATCATTGGTACTGTTGGTAGTGGTAAAACTACACTCCTAAATGTGATTTTAAAAGAATTGCAATTATCTAAGGGTAATCTAGAAGTTAATGGGCGTATTTCGTATGCCTCACAGGAGCCGTGGTTGTTTGCCGGCAGTATCAAACAGAATATTCTGTTCGGTGAACAAATGGATGTGAAAAAGTATCAAGAAGTTATCAAAGTTTGTGCATTAGAACGGGATTTTTCTCTATTCCCGTACGGTGATCGTACGATTGTCGGTGAACGTGGTGTAATGTTGAGTGGTGGCCAAAAAGCACGTATCAATCTTGCCCGTGCCATCTATAAAGATGCCGATATCTATCTATTAGATGATCCTCTATCAGCTGTTGATACGCACGTTGGTAAACAATTATTCGATGATTGTATTGTGGGTTATTTGAAAAATAAATGTACAATCCTTGTAACGCATCAATTACAATATTTGAAGACCGTTGATAGGATTTATTTATTAGAAAATGGACGAATCGCTGCATCGGGTGATTATAATGATTTACAAAAATCTAGTGAGAATTATTTGAAATTAATCGAAAAAGAAACGGATGATAACGATGATAATGATAATAAAACGAATAGTAAAGAGTTGTTGAAACAGAAAAGTGTGAATAATATCGATTTACCAGTTGAGATTAAAGAAGAACAAAGAACCGGCTCAATATCGAAAGATATTTATATAAAGTATGCTCAAGCCGGTGGTCGATGGTATATCCATTTATTATTGGTAACATTCTTTATTTCGGCACAAATTCTTGCCAGTTCCACTGATTATTTCCTAACGTTTTGGGTGAATTTGGAGCAACATAAAGAAGAGTTGCGTTATGATAATAATTCGATTGAAACTCCCCTATTGAATAATAATAATAATACAACTGTTGAGAATTTTGAAGAATTATTCTTTACACCACAAAATTGTTTATATATTTATACGTGTTTGATAGTATTTGTGATAACAATGACGATATTACGATCGATGGGTTTCTTTAAATTTTGTATGTCAGCCTCGAAGAATCTACACAATTTAATGTTCTCCAAAGTCGTCTATGGTACAATGAGATTTTTCAATACAAATCCATCTGGTCGGATATTGAATCGTTTCTCAAAAGATATGGGATCAATTGATGATATTCTACCGCAAACAATCATCGATACAATACAGATTAGTTTAACAGTATTAGCGATTGTTATTGTGATAGCTACAGTGAATCCATGGATTTTAATACCGACCGTTGTGATTTTTGGCCTGTTTTATTGTTATAGGGGTGTTTATTTGGCAACTAGTCGTGATTTGAAACGTATCGAAGGCGTTAGTGAGTATTTTAACAAAATATCGTATCAAATAATCCCTACCGAAAATTTCAGCAAGAAGTCCAGTATTTTCACACATCACTGCCTCTTTAAATGGTCTGACAACGATTCGAGCTTTTGGGGCCCAAAAACTTCTAATGTTGGAATTCGATCATCACCAAGATCTTCACAGTTCAGCATTTTATCTATTTATCGCATGTGCTCGAGCTTTCGGTTTCTGTTTAGATATGAATTGTGTCTTCTACGTTGGTATTGTAGCTTTGAGTTTTTTATTTATAGGAACTGGTAAGTGTAGAAAGATAAATACAGGGTGTTTTTTCTAAATTGGGACGGCTGCGAGATTTCCCGTTAGCCGTCAATTAAGAGAAATAAAAGTCGCAAGAGCGTGTATATCTGAGGATTTAAGAAGGACTCAGGACCCCACAAAGTTTCTAGTTGATCGGGAAATATGGAAAATTTAACCCAAGTGTCCGTACGTCAAAGTAACTACCACCAAAAGAATGTTCTCGATATATGAAATTCAATTTTTTTTTATTTACAAGTTCTTGGGACTTTTATTTCATTTGCTTAACGGCTAATGGGAGATCTCGCAGTAGTCCCTATTTAGAAAAAACACCCTGTATATTTATTTCGTCAATATTGACAACTTTTTGTTCTTGAAAGAAACGTATGGCGGCAATGTGGGTTTGGCTATTACACAAGCCATAACTCTAACAGGAATGCTACAATGGGGCATGCGACAATGGAGCGAAATGGAGAATCAAATGACATCAGTGGAACGTGTTGTAGAATATACCAAATTACCCTTAGAAACAACGGAAACAACAAAAACACCACCAAAAGATTGGCCCGAATATGGCAATATAATTTTCGACAATCTATCAATGCGCTATTCAAAAGATGAACAATTCGTATTGAAAAATTTGAATTTCTCTATCCGCTCAACGGAAAAAGTTGGCATAGTTGGTCGTACCGGTGCCGGTAAATCATCACTGATTTCTGCAATTTTCCGTCTAGCCGAGAATGAGGGTAAAATTATGATTGATGGTGTCAATATTGGCGACATTTCGTTGGATAATTTACGTTCGAAAATCTCGATCATCCCCCAAGAACCGGTACTGTTCTCGGGAACATTACGTAAGAATCTCGACCCGTTCGATGAATATCAAGACGATATGATATGGAATGCTTTAGAACAGGTTGAATTAAAGAATCAAATCACTGATCTACCAGCCGGTTTGCACAGTTTAGTGTCGGAGGGTGGTACGAATTTCAGTGTTGGCCAACGGCAATTATTGTGTTTGGCACGTGCCGTAATCCGTAGTAATAGAATATTGGTGATGGATGAAGCTACAGCCAATGTGGATCCACAAACGGATGAATTAATACAGAAAACTATTAGGAGAAAATTCAAAAATTGTACAGTGTTGACGATAGCACATCGATTGCATACTGTGATGGATTCAGATAAGATTCTTGTAATGGATGCTGGACGTGTTGCTGAATTTGGACATCCTTACGAACTTTTGCAAAATAAAAATGGTATTTTCTACGGTTTAGTGAAGCAAACTGGACGCGGAATGGCGGAGAATTTACAACAAATTGCAACTGATGTAAGTACCTGTTTATCATAATAATATTTAATTTAATTCAAATCATTTTTACAGAGCTACAATCCGCGAAGTTCTGTGACGAATTAATCCACTTATTTCTTAAATAATTGTTTATGTGATAATAAAATAGACAATAAAGAAAGTTGAAAATTTTGATTTATTGAATGTATCTTAAGCACCATTTCGGTTTTGATTTACGGCCGAATTTCTTTCTCAAATTTAGTCTGCTCTATCAGGAGTGAGCAAATTTTCGGCTTACTGACTCTCAAAAGAAGAAGGAAAAAATTTGTGGCCTTACATGGCGAGAAATGTTCAGATCTAGTAAAAGAGACTGCAACAAAATTGTACTTAAATTGCAGTCTAAGACTGCAGATATTTTGTTTTTAAGAGCCTCGGTCCTGAATTTCATAACCCGCGCAGAAGTAAAAGAGATAACAGTATCGACAATCGTAAGATTGGCAGAGATCCAGATGTCTTCCGACCAACCGAACGCCGTTTGCAAGCGTCGGGCCTGTCGTTGGACGCTTTCGCTGCTTTCGTAATTTATAAAAGCAAGTCAAGCCGTTTTCCTAAATGACAAATCTTTGTTTTAGAAGATAACACTTAATTCTTCAATTATCATACTTGTTTTATTTATATAAACATATGCAAATAACGTATTTATTATAAGATTAAAAGTGCGCGACTCTAATGCCGTTTATTATTGTAAATATAACTCGATTGTGATATAAAAAGCAATTTGTTCATGTTGTGCAATATAAAGTAATATTTCTAACCGACAAAAAAAGTCCCTCTCTTAAGGCCCCAAAATTGAAATTCTTGTATTAAACTGAAAATTGCTTCGAAACTGAACTGTCGGAGTTTCTACTTCATGAGCTGCAGAAAACATCCAATTTTTTCAGTCTATATATTCCATAACGCGATATGAAATATATCTTTTAGCTTTTTCGAGTTTAGTGTAGTTTAGACCGACGGTTTTGTTCGTTTAAACCAACGAATTGCACAAAAAATAGCAAAATGCCGATTAATTAATTCTCTAATAATGCAATGCAGCCAGTTAAACATTTTGCAAATTAATTGATTATAATGTTGACTTTCTATAAATAAATTAATATTCTGCGTTTCACAGCCACAATTGTGTGTCATTTCCAACAATAACCACTAAAAATATAGTATGAAAAAAAAAACAGCAAACAAAAATTATTCGCTCTACAATCATATAATTAAGAACAATTTTTATTTAAAATTGTTTAAATGTCCTTTGAATAATGACAAAATAATAAAGCATAATTTAAGGCTGGATTTCTTATAAAAAATCAAATTAAATCTGTTGTGCTATTTTTAATTAGTGCCACATTAACGTTTACACATTTATGGGTCGTTCAGTAAATAGAGAGGACGTCTCCATGTATTTGTTCAATATGCGAAATTGTCAATATTCCATAGATAACTTGATGAGTAATAAGAATTTTTGCTCAAGTACGAACATGTCCATTTTAAAAGTGTTAGTCTCATATACAACTTTAGTTTCAGTGCATGTGTGGTTAGTGGATTTTCAGCTGAAACTCATAAAAATATCAAGTCACGGGGTATGTTATTTTTTCACATCATTGCCTTAAAAATAATATGCATATTTGGTGTTTGCTTTTCGATACTTGTTTATAAGAACATACTCGATTGGTATTATGCAATATTTCCAAACAGAATTATGGGTATTTAAAGATACGGTATATTTGTAATTGATAAAAGTAGGTAAATAAATAAATTGAATTTTTATCGTTGTCGTGGCCGTTAATCATATTTTATACAAGCAAAAAAATGCTGATTTGGTCTGAAGCAAATTGAGAAGGACGTTTTGCAACTGAATTAATTAAAATTTCAAAAATTAATCGAAAATTCAAAACTTAAGAAAACAGCTTCTATCAATTTTATGCACCTGCCTCTGACCCTTTTATGTCGTCGATCGTATCAAGAAACAAGAATAAAATATTAAAATATGTTTTAGATGGAATTGTTTCGCTTGCCTCTGCCTCTGAAGTTCGACGATTCTAATTTCTTCTGGTGTGCTTAATTTTATATTAAACAAATTCTAACAGCTGCTAATTGAAAAGTCTGTAGTGAAAAACACCGTCAACTTTCAAAATTTCCGAATAAAGACCAAGAACTAGTCCCCTTAAATTATTAATCATTGTAATAAAACTTTCTCGCTTCGCCCTCGAAAGATCATTTTGCTAACGTGTTCTGTTTTGTTATCAAAAGTCTCTGACTTCATCTTGCCGCCTATTTATCTTCAAATTAAAACAGATAATTGTTGAATTATTTAATTACCGTTTGTCCAAACTAGAATTTTTCCATATTTAACTTGCTGAATTAAGATACAATAAACCGGTCAAATAAATCTTTATTTTTTCTGGTTGTTATTTCAAGAACCATCATGGACGATTTGGAACGAAAACAAAACCAAAAGTCTACGAAAAAAGCCCATCCAAAAGAGACAACTAATATCATTTCAACATTATTCTTCTGGTAAGTTTTAATAAAAGTAACAATAACAATTCAGTTTGATTCAGATTGGAATTGATTTATTCGAAATAGTTGGACGTTACCTTTTTTTGTTAAAGGATTAAAGAAAGATATAAACGAAGATGATTTATATCAGATTTTACAACAACACGAATCGAAACAATTAGGCGATCGATTAGAGAAGGAATGGAATGTTGAATTGAAACGGTATCAAAGACCATCATTGTGGCGAATTTTATTCAGGATTTTTGGTAAAGAATATGCCTTCTGCGGATCACTTATGTTATTCCAAGAACTGCTTATTAAGTAAACTGATCTGATTAATATTATTCATAATTCTAAGATTCTGAACTTACAGAATGGCACAGCCTTTACTTATTGGTAGGTTTTTAAATTATTTCAATTCAAATGAAACAACAATACAACAAGCCTATATTTATGGTGTCCTATTAACATTAACATCATTTGTGAATATTTTAATCAACCATCAGAATATGTTGGCTGTGCAAAATTTAGGGATGCGTACACGTATCGCTTGTTGTTCATTGATTTATCGGAAATCGTTACGTTTAAGCAAGAATGCATTAGGTGAAACAACAATTGGACAAATGGTGAATTTAATATCGAATGATGTGCGACGATTTGATTTGTTTACAGCACAAACGTTTCATGCATTCATGGCACCGATTGAGACTGCTATTATTTTGTATTTGTTATATACAACTGTGCATCCTGCTGCCATGGCAGGAGTAGCAGTTCTCGTGGCTTTTATACCTTTGGAAGGTGAGAGGATAATGTTTTAATCGATTCAACAATTCAAGAACAAGAAACGGGAGCTTGTTGTTTAGACAATTGTAACAAAATTTTTAACTGCATTTTGAACGGAATGCCTCGAAATATTCACTAATAAATCAACGATTTTTCAGTGTATTTGGGTCGAAAGACAGCGCAATTTCGCAGGAAGACCGCCTCAAGGACCGATCATAGAATACGCCTGATGAACGAAATAATCTCCGGTATTCAAGTAATAAAAATGTACACGTGGGAGAAACCGTTTACCGCACTTATAGAAAAAACAAGGAAGTACGTAAATGTAGGAAAATTGCTCGTTCACATATTTCTACAAATTTCTAATAATTTTCTAGATTAGAAATGAAAGAAATCAAAGGTGCATCATATATACGTGCCATTAATATGTCATTTATGAATTATCTAAGTCGATCAGCTATATATATTTGCATCTTAACATACGTACTACTTGGTAATCGATTAGAAGCTCAATACGTTTTTGTTTTATCAGCATTTTATAATATGTTAAGAATGACGATAACGATGTGGCTACCTAATGGAATTACAGTTTTTGCTGAAACCAATATTTCAATAAAACGAATTGAAAACTTCCTACACAATGATGAAATTAAAATAGACAAAAGTACAATAAATCCGAAACAAACGATCGGTATTTCCATGGAAGATGTTTCAGTAAAATGGATTTCAACCAATTCGGATTACACTTTGAATAAAATCAATTTCAATATTGCTGAGAACCAATTAATAGCAATTGTCGGACCTGTTGGTAGCGGTAAAACCACTTTACTTCACGTGATTTTAAAAGAATTACCGATACTAACCGGCCAGATGATTATTGAAGGCCGTATTTCGTATGCCTCACAAGAATCGTGGTTATTTGGTGGCAGTATCAAACAGAATATTCTATTCGGTGAACAAATGGATCTGAAAAAGTATCATAAAGTTATCAAAGTATGTGCATTAGAACGGGATTTATCGTTATTACCGTACGGCGATCGTACGATAATCGGTGAACGTGGTGTAATGTTGAGTGGTGGACAAAAAGCACGTATCAATCTAGCCCGTGCGATCTATAAAGATGCTGATATTTATCTTTTAGACGACCCATTATCGGCCGTCGATACGCATGTTGGTAGGCAATTATTCGATGATTGTATTGTTGGTTATTTGAAATATAAATGTGTAATTCTGGTCACCCATCAATTGCAATACTTGAAGACCGTTGATAGGATATATTTATTAGAAAATGGTAGATTTACCGCATCGGGTGTTTATGTAGAATTACAAAATAATAGTGGTAATTTCTTGAAATTATTGCAAAAGGAATCGAATGAACAGACCGAAAGCACATGTTACGAATCGTTAAAAAGCTCTAAAATCAAACGATCAACAGACAATACAGATCTAGCTAAGGAGATGAAAGAACATAAAAGTACCGGAAATGTTTCTGGAGAAGTCTATAAGAAATATTTAAAAGCTGGTGGTGGTTATTTGGCATCATCAATAATTATCGTTTTATATATTTTAACACAAACTGTATCGAGTGGTACGGATTATTTTCTAACATTTTGGGTGAATCTTGAACAAGAACGTTTCGAACAAATCATACGAAATAATATTACAATAAATGATACGACAACTATAGAATCTGAAATAGAAAATAGAATTCTTACACCGGAAATTTGCATTTATATCTATACGATTTTGATAATTTTAATCATTTCATTGACAATAATCAGGTCGCTGTATATTTTTATGTTTTGTATAAAAGCAGCGAGGCAACTACATAATCTTATGTTTGCCAAAATTGTATTAACACCATTGAGATTCTTCAATACGAATCCATCAGGACGGATCTTGAATCGATTTTCGAAAGACATTGGCGCTATTGATGAAACCTTGCCGGGCAGTATCGTTGACACGATATACGTAAGCTTTTTTGAATAATTATTATCTTATTTTGGCCAAATTAGAGCTCTTTTAATCGGTTTTATCTTCCGAGAGATGATATATTTTTGTTTTTTCAAAGTTTAAATATAAAGATAATGAAACATCTTTTTCAGTTTGGATTGATGGTAGTTTCAATTTGTGCAGTTATTGTAACTGTTAATGCATGGATCCTATTACCTACGGTTATTATATTTGGAATTTTCTATATTTATAAAAGCATCTATCTGGCAACTAGCAGAAATTTGAAACGACTCGACGGCACAAGTAATAGTTCCATATAGGACTGAGCAGTCGCGCGAATTCCTTCCTGTTCTAAAATCAATCAGAAAAGCGTCCACTTTTGCAGCATTTGTAAACCAAAAGGCACCCAGTTTGTAGAGGCTCTAGAGCCATCTAATGAAAAAGTGAATTCAATTAGAACAGGTGGAATTCGTCGGGCTTCAGATTTAACGCTCTATCACGATATTCGACGATACTCTGTCGGTAAGTCGTGCACCGTTTTTTTCATGTCGAGATTAAGCACATGATCGACTATAACTGACATAAATTTCACCAAATTGTGTCAATAAACAAAGACGAAATAAATCGATTCAAATTGGGATTGTAATTGAATTTTATTTAACTAAATAAGTGTTTCAAAAGTTGTTTACTTGAGATTACAGCTGATTACCATTGGAAACAAATGTAAAAGGATTTTCGTCAAACGTTTAATCCTTTGTAAAAAAATAAAAGTCAACGGTGCACAACTCAACAACAGTTGATCGTCGCCCATCGTGATACAGTCTTAATCAACATAAACATTTCAGCAAAAAGTCCAGTTTTTACACATCTGGCTGCATCCGTACAAGGTTTAACAACAATAAGAGCATTTCAGGCGCAAGATATCCTAACAAATGAATTCGATCACCACCAAGATTTACACACATCAGCCCATTATATGTCCATAGCATGTAAACGAACATTTGGCTTTTGGTTAGATCTAAATTGTGTTGTTTATATCGGTTTAGTTACATTTAGTTTTTTATTTATTGGCAAACAAACATATGCTGCTAATGTTGGTCTGGCAATAACACAATCGATAACATTAATTGGAACACTACAATGGGCTTTTAGAAGTTGGAGTGATGTAGAGAATCAGATGACATCAGTTGAGCGTGTTGTTGAATATACGGAAATACAACCAGAAATTGACGAAGCGATCACGAAACCATCAGAATTTTGGCCAGAACTTGGTACAATCGAATTCCGAAATGTTTCTCTACGTTATTCTCTCGATAATCCAATTGTTTTGAAGAATCTATCGTTTAAGATTAATGATTGTGAAAAAATTGGAATTGTTGGCCGAACCGGTGCTGGTAAATCATCATTAATATCAGCTTTATTCCGGTTAACGCCACATATAACTGGAGATATTATCATTGATAAGATTAATACGAATCAAATTTCATTGAAAGAGTTACGTTCGAAAATCTCAATAATTCCCCAAGAACCCGTGTTGTTTTCGGGTACACTACGTAAGAACCTGGATCCGTTTGATGAATACGGAGATGGCACTCTATGGAGTGCACTTGAAGATGTTGAATTGAAACAATTTATTTTCGATCTCCCGTCCGGTTTACAGAGCACAATCGCTGAAGATGGTGCAAATTTCAGTGTAGGCCAACGGCAATTATTGTGTTTGGCACGTGCAGTGATCCGAAGCAATAAAATACTGATTTTGGATGAAGCCACAGCCAATGTTGATCCACAAACGGATGAATTAATACAGAAAACTATACGGAACAAATTTCGAAAGTGTACAGTCTTAACGATAGCTCATCGATTAAATACTGTGATAGATTCAGATCGGATTCTTGTGATAGATGCCGGAGAAGTTGTAGAATTTGATTGCCCCAATAATTTATTGAAAAACGAAAATAGTTTATTTTATAGTTTAGTCCAACAAACCGGTCGATCGATGGCAGATAATTTAATGAAACTTGCCGAAAATATGGGTAAAATACAATAAGTTTGTCACTTTTTATTTCTTATGTTACTTTTTATATTTTTTCAGCTATTGCAATACGAAAGTTTTCTAATATTTAAAGATAACATTTATATTCTATTATTGTGTATTTTTATTTCATTTTATGGACTGTCTGATAATAATTTTTTTTTCTGCTAATACGTATCATTATTTAAATTACTTGACCAAGCGTTTTCAAATGTTGAATCGATTTCTCTTAAATCGATAACAACAATTTCAAATGTATTTCAAAAAGATTACCTAATTATAAAATATTCAATAATTTTGAATGTTTTCTTCTATGGTGCGTTACGTTTCGGATAAGATCCTTGTAGTGGATGCCGAATGTGTTGCTGAATTTGAAAAAAAATTGTCTAGCTTTAGCGAACTAGAGTCCGTCTACAGTTTTCTTTACAACAACTTTCAACTAGTTTACCTAAATCAAATTATTTTCGAGCTACAATCAACAATCTTCTGTGGTGCAATGATCGATTTATTTCTTAAATAGCTAGTTATCGAATAAAAAAAAACTTCAAAAAATCGTCTGATTTCAGCATCTTAAGCATTCTGTTGCAGCTTCACTTTTGATTTACGACCAAATTTCGTCGAAACATTGACGAAATTCAATAACTTCGAATAATCGGAACTTTGAATGCATCCAGCCATCAGGATTGGTGAAACTTTTCGGCTTGACTCATAAGAAAGGATGAAACAATTTGCTGGGCCTTTGATAACACGAAAAATTCTCAAAATCTAATAAAAATTCTGCTTAAGTTACAAAAATTAGTTGTTAAAAAACACAATAATAGTCATGTCGAGACAAGTAATTTTTAAGTAAATTATACTAAAGATAAGAGAAAATGCGTCATTTTTAATAATATTATCAAAACAATTGAAATAACTTAACCACAATGTCTTTTGTTCAATGTGTTTTGTTCAAAAAACAATACAACAGTTTTCAATTGTCATGCTGGTTTTGTTGATGTATATTTATGCAAATAAAGTATTTACAATAAGATTTACAATAGATAGTTTAAATGAATTACAGTATAAAAATATGGATAAGAATGATGTGTTTATATTGCGCAACATGAAGCAGTATTCGAATAATAACTGAAATATGGTGGAATTTACAAAAGCAAAAACAACTCATTGTTTGTATTGCGATATTCTTACGTAAACAGGATGCTCTTTACAATTAAAAAAATCTAAGCAATCAAATCTTCCTTGAAAATCAAAAGCAACTCGATTTTAATTTAAATCAAATCACAGATCGGATAAACTATAGCAGTTCTCAAACTGTGTCATGTTCCACTTGCAGTACACTCTGCAAAATTCTAGTAGGAACAATTCAAAGGAAAATCAATTGATTTCGTCTGAAGCATGAAAAATTGTCACGTTTCTGTTTATAAGACCAACACGGGTCTTTTAAAATGCCATCCGTACGCCACTGGACCTAGGGTAGTTCTTTAACTAAGCGTAAATTTGATTCAGGATCGACTCTACCATCGTTTTACGTTCTGTCAGAAAATCAGGCGAAATAAAGCGATCGTAGATTCGGCCCTTGGTAAACGAACAGCAATCTTCAGACTTCACTGGAAACGAATATTGAGAAATGAAGAAGAAAGGTTTGTTTGCTGTATTGAAGATCAAGGGCCACCGAAACAGTGGACTGCAAAAACGAAACTTCTGATTTTTGATTACTTAAAAATATTTTAAACGAAGAAGTCGTCAATGCCTTGTTTACACGATGAAATAAGTCTATAAATAAACATTTTATCAAACAAATCACTGAACAATAGCCTATTTAAATTTATAATAGTTCTGATAAAACACAAATTAATTGCGTTTCGATGAAAACAATGCAGCCAGTTAAACATTTTCGGTATTATTTACCCATTAGTTGGCTTTCTATAGATACATTTCCAATGTTTCCCACATCCACAACTATTTTGTTGTGTCATTTGCAACAATAGCAACTAAAAATGTTGATGAAGACCGCGGAAAAAATAGTCAAAAATTATTCGAACCATAACCGTAAAATTAAGAACAATTTTGCATAAAAACTGCCAGTGGCCTTTGGATAATGACAAAATAATAACGAATAATTCACGCTGAATATATTATAAAAAATAAAATAAAACCTATTGTGCAATATTTAATTAGTGTGGCAATAATATTAAGGTTGAGCTATACAAATTACTTAATAAAAAATTAACTGTGCGAAGTGAGCAATTATCAATAGAATCAACAAATTTTTTATCAAGATAAGTTGATGGGTAATTAAATTTGATTTCCTAGGTAAAAACGGACGTAAACAGAATGGACGTGTTAGTATAATATGAGATCTTGCATGTGGGAGTATTGTAGATTGGTTTCAGTTTATTTTGATAAATATTAAAGCAAAAGGTATGTTATTTTTTTTTTAAATAATTAGATACTCAATCGAGATTATGCAATAATTCCTAGAACAATAACCGGTATTTGTTTACAAAATGCGGATTATCTGTAATTGATTTATTTTCTAACTGAATTGACTTCACTGAAAAAAATATGAATTAAGTACGTCATTATCTGTGTCAATCTTTTTTATCACAATTTTAAATCGAATCTACTCCATCGAAATCGAATTTTTTAAAATTATTATCTAGACTATTTAAGTCTGTTTAAGTCAATAAAATAAAGCAGAGTAAAAATTTTAATCGAAAAATACTATTGCCGTTTCGAGCTTGCCCAGTAGCGTTTTCAGCAAGCTTTCAGATCTAACCTGAAAGCTCGCTATCACGTTACAATCAACCGACGAAAGCATTATTTTTTCTCGTTGTTATTTCAAGAGCCATCATGGAAGATTTGGAACGAAAAGAAAACCTAAAGTCGACGAAAAAAGCCCATCCAAAAGAGACAACTAATATCATTTCAACATTATTCTTCTGGTAAGTTTTAATAATAACAACAATAACAATTCAGTTTGATTCAGATTTGAAAATGATTTATTTGAAATAGTTGGACCTTACCTTTCTTTTTTAAAGGATTAAAGAAAGATATAAGCGAAGATGATTTATATCAAACATTACAACAACACGAATCGAAACAATTAGGCGATCGATTAGAGAAGGAATGGAATGTTGAATTAAAGCGGTATAAAAGACCATCATTGTGGCGAATTTTATTTCGGATGTTTGGTAAAGAATATGCCGTTTGTGGATTATTTATGTTCATCCAAGAACTGATTGTTAAGTAAATTCAACAATTCATCATCTTGTTTGATAATTCTAATATTTATAATATTTAATTATAGAATGGCGCAACCTTTACTTATTGGCAATTTCTTAAATTATTTTAACGCAAACGAACCAGCAATAGAAACAACAATACAACAAGCCTATATTTATGGTGCCCTATTAATATTAACCACATTTATAAATATGTTAATCACCCATCAGAACATGTTGGGCATGTTGAATTTAGGGATGCGTGTACGGGTCGCTTGTTGTTCATTGATTTATCGGAAATCGTTACGTTTAAGCAAGAATGCATTATGTGAAACAACAATTGGACAAATGGTGAATTTGATATCGAATGATGTGCGACGATTTGATATGTTGACATCGCAAACGTTTCATGCATTTTTGGCACCGATTGAAACGGCTGTTATTTTGTATTTATTGTGTACAACTGTGCATCCGGCTGCCATGTCGGGCGTAGCGATTCTAATAGCTTTCGTACCATTGCAATGTAAGTAAAAGCTACGAATCACGAATTAGGTACAACTATGGGATTATTCCACATCATTAACTCAAATTGCCCTCTTCTCATAGAAATTTTAGGCGTTTCAAAAAATACAGTTTCGAGCAGTTTATTTCTGCGAATACTTCAATCGTTTACCGACCTTCGATAGATAGAAAAACGACACGATTTTTCCTCTATTTAAGGTTACATTTGTTGCACTTGATCAATGGGGTGAATCACTTGAAACGCTACAGATCGATCGACTATTTAATCTGCAATTTTGCAGTGTATTTGGGTAGAAGAATGGCGCAATTTCGCAGAAAGACCGCATTAAGGACCGATAATCGAGTACGATTGATGAACGAAATAATCTCTGGTATTCAAGTAATAAAAATGTACACATGGGAGAAACCGTTTATTGCACTTATAGAGAAAGCACGAAGGCAAGTAAATAAAAGTATTGTTTTTTTAACAAACACTCAAATATTTGTTTTTATTTTCTAGATTAGAAATGAAAGAAATCAAAGGTGCATCGTATTTGCGTGCTATCAATTTATCATTTTCAAATTTTCTAAGTCGTTCATCCATATATGTTTGCATTATAACATACGTACTGCTTGGTAATCGATTAGAAGCTCAATATGTTTATGTTTTATCAGCATTTTATAATTTATTTAGAATGACGATAACGGTATGGTTACCGAACGGAATTACAGGAATTGCTGAAACCAATATTTCAATAAAACGAATTGAAAACTTCCTACACAATGATGAAATTAAAATAGACAAAAGTACAATAAATCCGAAAGCAACGATCGGTATTTCCATGGAAGATGTTTCAGTAAAATGGATTTCAACCAATTCGGATTACACTTTGAATAAAATCAATTTCAATATTGCTGAGAACCAATTAATAGCAATTGTCGGACCTGTTGGTAGCGGTAAAACCACTTTACTTCACGTGATTTTAAAAGAATTACCGATACTAACCGGCCAGATGATTATTGAAGGCCGTATTTCGTATGCCTCACAAGAATCGTGGTTATTTGGTGGCAGTATCAAACAGAATATTCTATTCGGTGAACAAATGGATCTGAAAAAGTATCATAAAGTTATCAAAGTATGTGCATTAGAACGGGATTTATCGTTATTACCGTACGGCGATCGTACGATAATCGGTGAACGTGGTGTAATGTTGAGTGGTGGACAAAAAGCACGTATCAATCTAGCCCGTGCGATCTATAAAGATGCTGATATTTATCTTTTAGACGACCCATTATCGGCCGTCGATACACATGTTGGTAAGCAATTATTCGATGATTGTATCGTTGGTTATTTGAAGTATAAATGTGTAATTCTGGTCACCCATCAATTGCAATACTTGAAGACCGTTGATAGGATATATTTGTTAGAAAATGGTAGATTTACCGCATCGGGTAGTTGTGCGGAATTACAAAATAATAGTGGTAATTTTTTGAAATTGTTACAAAATGAATTGAATGAAGAAAACGAAGAGACCGATCGCGAATCATTGCAAAGTTCTATGATCAAACGACTATCAGATAAAGGAGATTTACCTCAAGAGATTAAAGAACACAAAAGTACCGGAAATGTTTCTGGTGAAGTCTATAAGAAATATTTGAAAGCAGGTGGTGGTTATTTGGCATCATCAATTATTATCGTTTTATATATTTTAACACAAACTGTATCGAGTGGTACGGATTATTTTCTAACATTTTGGGTGAATCTTGAACAAGAACGTTTCGAACAAATTGTACAAAATAATATTACAATAAATGATACGACAACTATAGAAACTGGAATAGAAAATAGAATTTTTACACCGGAAATATGCATTTATATCTATACGATTTTATTAATTTTAGTCATTTTATTAACGTTAGTGAGGTCGTTGGGTATTTTTAAATTTTGTATAAAGGCTGCAAAGACTTTACATAACATCATGTTTACCAAAATTGTGTTCACACCAATGCGATTCTTCCATACGAATCCGTCAGGAAGGATTTTGAATCGCTTTTCGAAAGATATCGGCGCTATTGATGAAGCTTTGCCGGGCAGTATCGTCGATACAGTAGCTGTAAGTGTTTTAATTAAATCTTCATAATTTATTTACCAAAAACCAAATAAATTTCAAACATTTTTCAAAACTTTAATACAGAAAACTCTAGAAAAAAAATGATGGAAATTCTATTTCAGCTTGGCCTGATGGTAGTTTCAATTAGTGCAGTTATTGCAGTTGTTAATCCATGGATCCTTATACCTACTGTGATTATATTTGGAATTTTCTACATTTACAAAACGATCTATCTTGCAACAAGTAGAGACTTGAAACGTCTGGACGGTACAAGTAAGAGTTCCCTGCTAAACAAACGCTCGAATTCCTCCCGATTCTAAGGGTGGATTCTACAATCTCGAACGGAATTCTCCTAATATCGAAAAGAGTAGAACTATTGTAGAATCGGCCCTAAGACCATCTAACATCTTTAGCATAGATTTGTACAGCATTTACTTTTTTGGAGTCTTTTCTAGAAAGGGTGGAATTCTTTGGGTTTGCCCAAATTCAATAAAAATTCCTTAATCGACTACTTTCAGCAAGAAGTCCTGTTTTTACACATCTAGCTGCATCCGTACAAGGTTTAACAACAATAAGAGCATTTCAGGCGCAAGATATACTAACAAATGAATTCGATCACCACCAAGATTTACACACATCAGCCCATTATATGTTCATAGCTTGTGCACGAACATTTGGCTTTTGGTTAGATCTAAATTGTGTTATTTATACCGGTTTAGTTACATTTAGTTTTTTATTTATTGGCAAACAAACATACGCTGGTAATGTTGGTTTGGCAATAACACAATCGATAACATTAATCGGATCACTACAATGGGCTTTGAGGAATTGGAGTGATGTAGAGAATCAGATGACATCAGTTGAACGTGTTATTGAATATACGGAAATACAGCCAGAAATTGACGAAGCGATCACGAAACCATCAGAATTTTGGCCAGAACTTGGTACAATCGAATTCCGAAATGTTTCCCTACGTTATTCGCTTGATAATCCAATTGTTTTGAAGAATCTGTCGTTTAAGATTAATGATTGTGAAAAAATTGGAATTGTTGGTCGAACCGGTGCTGGTAAATCATCATTAATAGCAGCTTTATTCCGTTTAACACCACATATAACTGGAGATATTATCATTGATAAGATTAATACGAATCAAATTTCATTGAAAGAGTTACGTTCGAAAATCTCAATAATTCCCCAAGAACCGGTATTGTTTTCTGGGACACTACGTAAGAACCTGGATCCGTTTGATGAATACGGAGATGACACTCTATGGAGTGCACTTGAAGATGTTGAATTGAAACAATTTATTTTCGATCTCCCGTCCGGTTTACAGAGCACCATCGCTGAGGGTGGTGCAAATTTCAGTGTAGGCCAACGGCAATTATTGTGTTTGGCACGTGCAGTGATCCGAAGTAATAAAATACTGATTTTGGATGAAGCCACAGCCAATGTTGATCCACAAACGGATGAATTAATACAGAAAACTATACGGAACAAATTTCGAAAGTGTACAGTCTTAACGATAGCTCATCGATTGCATACTGTGATGGATTCTGATAGGATTCTTGTTATAGATGTCGGAGAAGTTGCAGAATTTGATTGTCCCAATAATTTATTGAAAAACGAAAAAAGTTTATTTTATAGTTTAGTCCAACAAACCGGTCGATCGATGGCCGACAATTTAATGAGGCTTGCGAAAGAGGTAGGTTGCAAACAGTAGAAATGTGGCACTTCGGTATTTAAAAATACTCGTAGCAGATTAAAAAAAAAACTCTTCTCTTAACTTACCTCCTATCACCTACTCTTTTGAGGCGGTAATTCGATCTTTCTCCGATAATTCTCCGGATTCTCATTGCAACAGTTCCCTGAAGCATAACAGAAACAAAACAGGCAAAAATATTTGGAAAGTTCTCACAAATAAGCGAATTCTTGAATCTCCACCAAAAAAGCGAATTTTGAGCGGACGAATTCTTTTGGGAAAAAATTGGGCAATTCATAGCCCAAAATAGGGCCTCGTCAAGATTCTCCAAAATTCTGAAGAATTGTAAAAGATCATTGCAAAAGAATACGTTAAAACCGTCCGTGTGTGAACTCAGCCTAAGTTTAAACTTCTTCAAAATTTAGTTTCCGTCCTACAAATTAATTCATTGAACTCGACGAACTAAAATAAATTCTGAAGTAGGCAGAGGAGGGGTTATCATAAAAGACGAACAACAGTGTGACATTTTTGAATCATCGATTCAGTTCGAATGGTCATAGATCATCACAACAATTGTCGCATATCTGAAAGAAACAAAAACACAAATCGTCTACTTAATTGTGACACCAATAAAATTATTGTTTGCGTTGAAGATAGCAATTGTATAGATAACGAAATATAAGTGGAAATATTTTAAATTTTATCTCGAATAAAGTGCCACCAAGTGTTCTATTGAATCTTCTTAAAAACACTCAAACTAATTGGAATTGTTTCTGTTGCAGAGTTTCAAGTCGAAATTGCAAGATTGAAAAAATTGTGATTTAATGTATCGAGAAAATTTTAAATAAACTTTATGTGTTGTTTAAGTGCTCCTTTATACAATTTTTTTTTTAATGCTTATATCCAAGTCAATTACCTTTTTTGTCCTCGGTAAGTTCAATCAAAATGACCTCGACACGACTAATGAGGTCTCTCATAAAATAATTTATAATAAAACTGTTGACACAACCAGCACTTGAGACAAACACAAAATAATTCCATTAATAATTATAAAAATAACTAAAATTAGATAAATTTATTGTAGTAGTAGTAGTAGTGAATATTGAGGTAACACATTTTTATTTATTTTTATAAATTATAATAAAAGATCTTGTTGATAATACTTATCATTATTTAAATTATTTGCGTAAATATCGCCAATTGTTGCCACCAATACGCAGTTCTCTCAAATAATATCGATTTCATCCCAGAAACAACACAAACTTTTGTCAGGATGTTACCACTGTAAAATTCGGGTAATCCCCGATTATAATCACCAACGAAATCACCCAGAATAAACAACGATCTCTATTGTTGATAAGATAAATATAATTAAACATTAAAATTATAGCGTAAGTAATTACATAAGATTACAATAATTGTGCGTAACGTGTTGATTTGCGTATTTAGTTATCCGTATCGTCGTCAAAATGGAAGAGGAAAGCTTAGTAAACGAAACTAACAAAAAAACCTACCCGATGGCAAAACATTCAACAATTTCGAATATTTTCTACTGTTGGGCGTTACCGTTATTCTATCAGCGTTACAAAAAAGAGGTAACCGATGAAGAGTACTTTGAGATCGACCAAAAACACGAGTCCGAATTGTTGGGGAATCGTTTAGAAAAATATTGGAATGAAGAGGTGCAATTCAATCGACAACCATCATTATGGAAGGCATTATGGCGAACATTTCATTGGGAATTTCTAGTCTATTTGTTACTGTTTCTGTTCATTGAACTTGTTTTAAAGTTTGTATTTTTGTATAATTTCAACAATTTAGAGATTAATGATTGTAGAATTTAGGATGAGTCAACCATTGCTTATCGGCAAATTAATGGATTTATTCGAGACTAATCAAACGGCAACTACCGAGATTTATGTGTACGGTTCCGCAATTTTTCTTGTAAGTCTTTTGAATGTTCTGTTCGGTCACAACACGATCTTTGGTATACAACAGTTTGGAATGAAGATACGTATCGCTTGTTCGTCGTTGATTTATCGTAAATCGTTGAAATTAAACTGTTTAGCCCTTAACACCAACAATATTGGTAAAATTATCAATTTATTAGCGAATGATGTGCGACGTTTCGATTTTGCTCTAATCTATCTTATACAATTAATGGTTGCACCAATTGAAACATTAATTATCATATTTGTTATGTGTAAAACAGTTGATTGGTATGCTACAGCTGGAATTGTGTTTTTAATCGTTTTTATACCGGTACAAAGTAATTTTGTAGAATTGTTTAATTTAGATAGTTTTGTGGAATAATTGGTGGAATTTGTTTCAGTGATTATGGGTAAACTAGCAGCAGGATATCGGAGAAAAGCGGCATCAACCACTGACGAACGTGTACAATTGATGGAGCAAATTATTAATGGCATTCAAATTATCAAAATCTATACATGGGAGGAACCGTTTGCTAGAATCATAAAGCAGGCCAGAAAGTATACATTTTTTTGTTTTAATTAGAATAACTCGGAAAAGTACGCAATTAGGAATTTTACTAAAATATAGTTGCGGTAGAATTACTAAATTGGTGTAATTATTAATAATTTCGGACAATTATAGCCCCATTTGTAGACTTTTATAAGTCGAAATTTATCTTAAATTGCGCTATTTGAACATTAAATAATTCGTGAGTTTTCAAATTACTTGAAATTTTTTAAATAATTCAAATTTCTCCTCAATTTTGGAGTATTTTCGGTCTTAGAGTATATTTCTCTTGTTAAGCAAATCTAATTAATCATTATATTTTTTTATTTAAACGAATTATTCGAATATTTCGAATTGTTCGAAAAATTTACGAAAGAATATCGGAGTATCTCACTTTTGGAAGCTTTAAAAGGGCTTCGAACCATTATTTTTTCGTTCCGGTTTTCAATATCGGTTCGATTAGTAAGACGTATATCGGTTCGGTTCCGGTTGTCGTTCGAAAAAAAAAGAGCATACTTTATGTCAAGGAACAAGTACATTTCGTGGCTCTATTTCGATTCCAACGTACCTATTTCATTTGCCACCACTGTATGTTTACGTTTTGCTTAACCCTTCCACTGACAACAAACTTTTGAGTTGCAAAAACACATCACAAAACTACAGCTTGTCAAATCTAGCATTGCTGGTGAAAATTTCAAGAGATGCGCAAATGAAGAAGTGAGAAAGTATTCGGAATAGAGAGATGGAAATATAAGACGCTCGAAAGTACGGTCTGTGACAGAATTCTGTTCTATGCATCAGATTTTTCTGCCACGCAACTAGGGGCGGGACTATATCACCCGCAATGCTAGATTTGACAAGCTGTACCTATTTGTTGCATACTTTTTCTACAGATTGATGAGAGAAATTAACAATTTTCTGTTTTTTTTTTTAGATTAGAAATCAAACATATCCGCCACTCGGCATATTTGAAAGCTCTCAACGTTTCTTTTATGATTTTCCTCAATCGTACTGGCATATTCCTGTGCGTTTTCGTTTACGTTCTATTCCATCAGCATATCGATGCACGGTACGTGTTTGTAGTAACTGCATTTTATGCAAATTTACGACAAACGTTAACCGTTTATATACCACTGGGTATTAATAATTTCTCCGAATTGAAAGTAACAATTGAACGGATCAAAGATTATCTGCTTAGTAGTGAAGTGACACCATTACAAATAAATTCAATACAAGAAAATCATAAAACATCCATAAGAATCCAAATGAATAACGTGTCAACAAAATGGGATGAATCGAAAGTAATTTTAGAAAGTATCAATTTTGTAGCAAAATCCAACGAGCACATCGCCATAATTGGACGTGTTGGTAGTGGTAAATCGACATTTTTCCAAACTTTACTACACGAAGTACCGTACGTTAACGGTAATGTCGAGATTAATGGTACAATATCGTACAGTTCCCAGGAACCATGGTTGTTTTCCGGTACAATCCGTCAAAATATCCTGTTTGGACAGAAGATGGACACGATCAAATATCAAAAGATCCTGAAATTGTGTTGTTTAGAATACGATTTAGATTCGTTACCGTATCGCGATAATACTAGAGTTGGTGAGAAGGGTATTCGATTGAGTGGTGGGCAAAAAGCTCGCATCAATTTAGCACGTGCCTTATACAAAGATGCCGATATTTATCTGTTTGACGATCCATTATCATCAATCGACGTGCATGTTGGTCGTGACATTTTCCAGAATTGTTTCTGTGATTATTTGAAAGATAAATGTGTTGTCTTGATAACAAATCAATTACAATATTTGAATTTGATCGATCGTGTCTATCTGATTGAGAACAATCGAATGCGTTTGGTTGAAGAGAAGAAATTTGAAACGATTGTGGATGAGATCAATGATGATTCAGATGAGATCATTCCACCGATGTACGAGAAGAAATCGGAAATTGTTAAAGAACAAATGAGCACCGGTAAAATCTCCAAGAATATCTATTGGAAATATTTGAAAGCTTTCGGTGGATTCACGATTATCCTGCTATTAACGATTTTGTTTATTCTAACACAATTCGGTGCCAGTGGGGCCGAGTATTATATCGGATTTTGGTAAAAACGATTTATTATCGATTGAAATTCGGGAGAAATTTGTCGATTTTCAGGGTTAATATGGAACAGACCGGCTATCCCGATTTCTTGGATTATGAAATCTGTAACTACATCTATCTGGGATTTATTTTGTTCACGATTTGTATATCGGTGATAAGATCATTGATCTTTTTCAAATGTTGTATAAGAGCGGCTGTAAAATTGCATGATGATATGTTTTATCACATACTGAAAGCACCGATTCGGTTCTTTCATGAGAATCCATCCGGACGGATTTTGAATCGATTTTCCAAAGACATGAATTTGATCGATGAAACTTTATCGGTCACAGCAATGGATGTGTTTCAAGTACGTGTAGAAATTTCAGTGTTTTCAGCAATTTTTTTCAAAGATATCTCATTAACAGATTTTGTTTATTGTTGTTGGATACATTTCAGTGATAGCCACAGTGAATTATTGGATGTTAATACCGGTTACAATGATTTCCATCATTTTATATTGTTTTCGATTCTTGTATCTTATAAGCAGTCGAAATTTGAAACGAATGGAAGCGATAAGTATTACACATTTGATAAAATTTGTTGTTCGAAAAAAAATTTCTGTAGCATTAGAAAATTTCAGCTGCAAGTCCGATTTTCTCACACACTACAGCAACATTACAAGCCTTAACTACAATACGTGTTAGTGGTAATCAGAAGATATTGAAAGCGGAATTTGATCAGCACCAGAACAATCATGTATCGGCAAATTTTATGTTTTTGTCGTGTAATCGAGCTTTTGCTTTTTGGTTGGATATGTTTTGTGTGATTTTCAGTGGTATCGTTATCGTTACAGTTGTTTTACAAGGTATGATCAGATTCTTTTCCCAGTGGTAATTAAACCGAGGTTTGAGGGCCACATTTAAGGTAGCAGAAGCTCAAATAATAATTTCGAAGAAAAGCTCGAGTCAAACAAAAACAAAAATACACACTACAGAATTGATAACTGGCCGAAAGCACGGGGCAACGAAGAAAAAGTCAATAATTGAGGAGAAAACTATGGCGGAAATCAAAAAAAAACTAAATCCTTGGGCTTTTCACTGAAAACTTAATCTGTTGCCGTAAAATAATCAAAAGTAACAAAAAAAAACACAACAGAAACAGAAATTAGGGTGGGCCAAAATGATTAACCTATCGAATTTATAGCCTCAAAAAAAATTTCCCATTGAGAAAAAATTTTAGGTCAATTTTAAAGTGTCGGTGGCCATTTGAAATTGTCCTTCAAAAATCCTATAACTTTTGAACCGTTTGAGATAAAAATTTTACCAAGACATATTCTTGTAGAGCATTAAATTCTCTAAAAGATTCTTTAGAGCTGATTTTTTCCACTCCAAAATTCATATACTTACGGGGTATGAAAGTTGATGAAAAACAGATATGTTTAGTTTAAATGGAAATTTTCACTGAAAATGCTATAACTTTTGAACACTTTGAGGTAAAGATTTTATCCTGGCATATCCTTATACGGCATTAAATTCTATAAAAAATACTTCAAAGTTGATATTTTAGTTCAAAAATTCATATACTTACGGGCGATGAAAGTTGAGGAAAAATAGATATGTTTTTTTCAACTTTCATAGCTCGTAAGTATATAAAGTTTTAAGTTAAAAAAATCAACTCTTAAGTATTTTTTATAGAATTTAATGCCCTACAAGAATATGCCCAGATAAAATCTGTATCTCAAACGGTTCAAAAGTTATAGCATTTTTAATGAGATTTTCCATAATAGCTTTAAGCTAAACATATCTGTTTTTCATCAACTTTCATAGCCCGCAAGTATATGAATTTTTCAGTTAAAAAAACAACTCTAAAGCATTTTTTAGGAAATTTAATGCCCTACAAAAATATGCCTGGATAAAATTTTTATCTGAAACGGTTCAAAAGTTATAGTATTTTTAATGGACAAACATTTTTTTGCGTGTTATTTAAATGGGAAATTTCAAATGGCCACCGACACCTTTTAAAACTGAGCTAAAACTTTTTCCCAATGGGAGAATTTTTTTTCTATTTTGCGTCCGTAATAGAGCTATTATTAAACTCGCTACTGTATCGAAATGAGCTCATTTCGATACTAGTGCTGAAATGAAAAATGTATAGTAATTTTTTTCCCTAACGTTGGTATTGACAGTTGTCAATGTCAAAAATCGTAAACAAATCAACAAAATCCATAGTAATTTTTGGTAACATATACAACCACTAATACATCAAACAAACAAAAATCAAACAATGTTCAATTGTTTTTATCACTAATACCAACTCCCACCAATTTCCCTAAATATCAAATCTCGCAATTTTTTTTGTAAAAAAGGACACAAAATAGGCAAAATAGAAAAAATAGTATAAAAACCAACATATAGGCCCTTTTGAGACTATAAATTCGATAGGTTAGTCATTTTGGCTCACCCTATAGTTCATAAAATACTATTTAGTTATTTCGTCAAAAAAATGGGGAAAATTTTTCTTTTTAAAGTCCGGATTTCCAAATACGATAATTTCCCAATGTTTTGATGTACGTTTTTTTTTGGTGCAAATTGCAGAAACTCGGGCTGGTAGTGTGGGTTTGGCGATCACCCAGGCAATCGGCATGACTGGCATTTTACAATGGGGCATGCGACAATGGGGCGAATTAGAGAATCAAATGACATCCGTTGAACGTATTCTAGAATACACGGAAATACCATACGAATTTGATGGTATACAAAATAAACCACCCGAGAATTGGCCAATTGATGGTACAATTGAATATCAATCGGTGAATTTTCGTTATAATCCAAAACAGAAATTTATATTAACAAATATAACATTTAAAATTGATGGTAAATCGAAAATTGGTATTGTTGGACGTACTGGTGCTGGTAAAACATCATTAATATCATCATTGATACGTCTGGGTGAGATCAATGGTAAAATCCTCATTGATAATGTCAATATTAAAGAGATATCATTATATGATTTACGTTCGAAAATTTCATTAATACCACAAGATCCGGTATTATTTGCTGGTACATTACGTGATAATTTGGATCCATTCAATAATTACAATGATAATGATATATTTGATGTGTTAGATAAAGTACAATTGAAAAATTTATTAGGTGAAGATGGTATCTATCAGAAAATCGAATCGAATGGTAGAAATTTCAGTATTGGTCAACGACAATTAATCTGTTTGGCACGTGCCATCTTACGTAAGAATCAAATTTTAATTTTAGATGAAGCCACAGCTAATGTCGATCAATTCACTGATCAATTAATACAGTCAACAATACGTAAACAATTCGAAAATTGTACCGTATTAACAATAGCGCATCGTATTAATACAATTATCGATTGTGATAAAGTGATGGTGATCGATGATGGTTGTTTAATTGAATTCGATCATCCGTATAAATTGTTACGGAATAATGGGGGTGTGTTTTGTGAATTGGTGGGTAATACAGGGTCGGAGATGGCGGAAAATCTAGCAAATATCGCCAAGAAGGTAGAGTTTATAGTTTGGAAAAGTATTGTCGTTTAATAATTTGATCTTTTAGAATTATTATGAAACCGGAGACAATAGATAAACATAATACAATGTAATTACACTTGAATAAATTGTTTAATTTAACATTAGTCTTTTCAACCGAAAAAAAAATGTTATTTAATCCGAGAGATAACTACAGGCCGTCGATAGCTCAGCGGTTAAGAGCACCTCAACGCCCGGATAGCACGAGGAGGGGCCGTGGTTAGTTTCCCGGTCGTCGGACTGAATAACTGAGAATGTCTCTTCATATTTAATTAATTATATCAATCCAGGAATTCAAATCTATCACCAACAGCAATAATATCGACTTCTATTCATACCGCCTAAACGAAACTTATTATCTTACACGTAAGAAATTAGAAATATGCAGGCTGCACAGATTTAACACGTTCACGTCCAAATTGCAAAGTGACACTCTGAAAAGCTTTGCAAATGGCTTGCAGATGGCCCCACATGGGTTGAGTTAAATAGACACATCGCGAGCGATCGAGCAAAATTGGCTAAGCGATCGCCTGGCATAGATAATAGCCTTCTCTTATAACCTAACCACCCACTAAAACAAACGACTAACCATCCACATGGGCGTTTATTCTTAGGGATACCAAATGGCAAGAAATTTTTTGTAATTTGCTGTTGCCCTTCAATAGATCGTTCCGTAACTCCTCAGAAAATTCTAAACTGACGTCTTTAAATTTTCATTTAAACAACGAAATCGGTACCTGATACTTGTCCAACGAGTTAACGATTTACAATAAGGTAAACAACTTTTTTTATTGGTCTTTTCAACAAGATTCCAACGTTATTGTTTCAGTATTAAATTGAAACCTTGACAAATATTAAGCGTTCGTAGTAACCTTGTGACACATTGAAAATTTTGTAAGAATAAGTCGTTATGATTGTCTGCGATAACGGGTCATCCAAATTGCCAATAATTCTAGTTTATTCTAGCAAAATTAGCACTCAAAAAAAAAGACAACCTCTACACACATCGTTTACTGTATTGGTATCGATAAATCTCGACTTCAGATAGCCAATATCTAAATTGCTATACTGCTTAGATTCTTGTAGCAACATGTAAATTGAACAAAAAATTTATAATACGCTTTATAAAAATCAGAGTCGCGCATTTGGCCGCCCTACGGCGCCTAAACAATCAAAGGGCCACTGTGCTACTTTGCGGCGTTCGGATAACGACGATAAATATTATTGTGTCAAAATTCAATGAAATCTTCTTTCTTGCGGGGAAAGAATTGCGTGATATTTGCCGAGACCCCGCTCCCCCACGTGAGATCGGGTGAAATAAACTCCCATTATCAACAAGTTCAGCGTTCAAGGTATGGACAATTCGAATATAAACGGAGGACCAAGCCAAACAAGTCGTCATTTCTTCAACAATATTGTTGTATTGCAAAAAATTTGGTTTTTTAACTGAAATAATTACAATGGCTGATAAACAGGCGTTGTTTCAATACAGTGAAAGTACACGTAAAGAAATTTTAAAATTTTACGGTCGTGATGAAAAGTCCGTTTTGGACGATATAAAAATTGTTCGTGAATGGTGCCAGACCCAACCACATCTACCACAAATACCTAGTAATTTTGCAAATTTAGATAGAAATAATTGATCTGATATCAACTTTGGTTTTTAAGGTGATAGAAGAATTGAAATAACTCTCGTTTTGAATAAATTTAGTATTGAGAAGACTAAGCAGAAAATCGATATGTTCTATACAATTCGTACGTTATGGCCGGAACTCTTTGTAAATCCTAAATCACCACAAACTCAACAAGTCCTAGAAACTCTGTAAGTTGACCACTATATCGTTTTACTACTTAATTATTGATTTTGTTTCTAGTTATTATCTACCGTTGCCAAAATTAACGCCAGATTTCCATCGAATCGTTCTCTTCAAATTAAAAGATACAAATCCTGATCGATACGATCCGACTGCATGCTCTGCATATTCTTTCAATATTACTGAGATACGTTTTTTTGAAGATTATATTATTGGCGATATTATTGTTGTCGATATGGACGGTGCTACTTTAGCACATTTACTGAAATATAATGTAGTTCTTTTGAAAAAATTGTTTACAATCTTACAGGTACGTTTCTACTTGTAAAAATACATTGGAAAATTGTACGGTCAACATTTTCAGGAACTTTACTCGAATCGTTTCAAAGGCATACATTTCATTAATGCCCCATCATATGTTGATGTTTTAATATCAAGCATTAAATCGGTAGTGAAACCGAAGATCGCACAACGGGTGAGTTCTGTTACTCGTATCACTAACGCCATTTGGAAAATGTTAACAAAAATGAAGGAAATGCAAAAAAAACAACAACTCAAGAAACAATAGTGAACGAGAAACTATTAATTCCGGTAGTACTGTACTGTATGCAACTGCGACAGAGCTAATAAAAAATTGAACTTATGAAAGTTGTCGCTGCAATCTTGGAAAATTTCCACTTTCTTGATAGCCACTAAGAAAATGACTCCATTTAGAGTAATCGTTAGAAAGTTCTAGAAATTAAGGGTTCGATTATCGACCATTTATACATTGTGACACACCGTCTTTTGAAGAATTTCGACAATAAAATTTTCGAATTTCAGGTACACGTACATCAATCAGTGGACACGTTATATGAAGCAGTGCCGAAAGAGTGTTTACCGAAAGATTACGGCGGTGATCAATTAACGTTAGCAGAACTTCAAGGTAAATTTCGTTTGCTACTTTATTTGTTATAATAATTGGATATTTTTGTAGAGTTGTTCCGTCAAAAACTGGTCGAGTATCAAAAACATTTCGATCTATTGGATACATTAAGGGTTGATGAGTCATTACGGCCGGAAAAACTGCAAAATGATGAACTGTTAGGCTATTACGGGAATTTCAAAAAATTGGATGTCGACTAAACGCTTTTACTTAATTATTGAAACACAACTAGTGATTAGAAGATTGGTGTTTGTTGTAGCTTAATTAATAAAAACTAATGTAAATTAATATGTTTCGTTTTTAATCTAACAAGGAGAGGTCACGACCTCGGAAATGAAAATCGGAACGGGCTTTTGCAGGCCTGTAGCATAGCTTTAGCTTAACAACATATAAAAAAACTACAGCGCAATAGCCAACCAATCTTGAGAAAAAAGCGTTTAAAGTTTTTTGGGTCCATTTAATAAGTTATTCGCTTAATTGTCATCTGAAATAGCTCAGTGGTTGCGGCGTTGTATCGCGCTCAAAAGTACAAGGTTCAATCCTCATGCGGGAATTTTTATTATATTTGTCGAAAAATCAAAAAATTATTGTTTTTTATTTCTTTAACGTATTTTTTTGTTGCCATCATACGCCTGGTATGCTTCTAACTTTTGAATGAAAGAGAAATATTTTCAAATGTGAATGAAATCTGTTTTCCAATAGATCTGTTTAAAAAATCTTGTTCTTTTTTGTTTTCAATGTTTTTATGATAATTACCATTCTGGTAGATGTATTTAATGTATACAGAGTTTGAAAAATTAATAAATAATAATTTAAAATAATTTTTAGGTGCCTATTTTCCTATTACATTAAAAACAATTTAAAAAAACGTTAGAGATAAAAAACAATACATTTTTGATTTCTTTAATTTATAAAGTAAAATAAAATTAAAAAAAAGTAGTTTCGACAAATAAAAGAAAAATTCTCCGCATGAGAATTGAACCTCGTACTTTTGAGCGCGATACAACGACGCAACCACTTGAACTAATTCAAGTCACAATTAACCGAATAACTTAATAATACTAAATGGACGCAAAAAAACTGTTGCGCTTTAGTTTTAGTGTAGCCCTCGGGGCAAAGGCCCTAGGCGTTATTTGTCTCATAACACCTTCTTACCATAATTACTAATGTTATCTAGAATCTATTTTTGTCATTAAACTATTATCGGGAATTATGATTATTTTAATGGCCCCAAAAAGTGGTCCTACATACATAGTCCTTCTCTATATTCACATTTATTAAAAATAAATTGCATAAATATTAAATAAGTACTAATAATTCCATCTAAATAAAAAATATCTGAGTGTTCCTGAAAGTAGTAAAAAATTTTGAGTTATCGCTTACAATTTATCTTGAAATTAATTAGTTTTCGGTCGAATTTTCTCATAAATCACTTTCTGTAATTTATCCTTTAATGTATGCTTCTTAATAAAATGGAATTGTTCCACAGCAAACTCATACAATTCATTCTCCATCTGCCACACAGGACTCTCTTGGATCCTCTTAATTGTCCTATCCGTTGGTAGATCCTTTTGTATTGTTTGTCGTAAATGTGATTTATTACTATTCAAATAATGATCCACAGAACCTTTAAAGATTCTCGGTAAAGTTTGCTCTAAGATTGCAATAAAATCTTGTAGTTCATCGGTAACACCAACTAATAGATAATTATTAACTAGATTCTTTTTCGCCTCAACTAACGCCCATTTATTACCCGGTTTCCTGTGGGATCAATCAATTCAAATAAAATTGACAAAAACTATCAAATGATTCGTTAGTACCAACAATTAGCTGCATGACCACACAAAAAGGGGATTTGTAGCCACATATGGCTGGGATCACAGTCGGGTAAATTCTTCTCAACACACTCATCAAACGACTAAAAAATCGGTTAACAAATATTTATAAATAATTTATTTAAAAAAATTACCATAGTATTGCCGTGTTTTCTTCGAACTAAATACGGTCGATAATTATCACCATAACGTACGAAATAATAATACGATATAAAACGATCTAATGGCCTACGTAATATATTAATAAATAACGGTTTCGGTACACCGAATTTCGTGAAATCGATAAATGCAAAATGTCCATGATAGATGCCCGGTTTCATTTGATACCAATTCGTAACGTTTTGCACGAAATCGTATTGATTGTTCATTGATAATATATGATTATTTGCTGTTATATTTACATGTAATACATGGAAACGGTTACGTTTACATAAATCATAGGCAACACCAATAAAACTAGTTGAGCCCGTTTTCGGGACACGATTATAAATAACAATTAGATCGTCTTCTGATTTGATTAGGCGATCCGAATTGGCAGTCTTTTCTATATCGTCGTGTTTACGTTGACTTAATTCTGTAAATTGTACGAATTGATAGAGTTTAAATAGAAACTGTAGACTTTGGAGCGCCACCAAGTCGAAATTGTAACAATTTCTTGGATTCGCCTTTGTTTACATTGTTAATTTGTTAATTTTGTTTTAGATTTATGACGCCCAAAAGTCGACTCTTTATACAGAAATCCTCCCAATTAATTCTTACCTAAATTATCGAGTTTTTCTTGTAATTTTGTTAATTGTATTTGATAGAAAATGCCAATTGAGGTTATGACACATATCAATAGTAAATAAAGCAACTTTGTATTAACCATAACGAACATCATGTTGAACTTTCAAATTTATAACAATAACACATTTTGTAATTAATAATTAAATTAATTACTAATTAAGACTAATCACAAAAATTTTGTTGACATTGATAAGTGAGGTTATGTTGTAGCTTGCATTGTTGTCGCTTATTACAACGGTCTAGCAAAAAGTCTAGATTTAGGATTAAAAATCGAATACTAAAATTAAACTGTTGTTTCTAAAGCCAAAAATATGGGATTTCTTCTGTTGTTAGAGATCACTCGTACTTACAATTAGTATTATCGTTACATTGGTATCAAATATAAATAATAATTATCGTCATATTTAAATACGGTATTTATATTCTTTAATTTTTATAGTTATAATTAATACAATAAACGTAATTAAATATTAAAATCATCAGTTATAAACATGTTTTAAATAAATTTTTGAGATATCTTGCAAAAACTAGAAAATAATTCGGTAGATTTAATGGTAAGTTGTTAGACTTGGCAATAGTGAGTGCCCATCTTATATTTGGCGGCATATTCAAATATAATTATACTAAAGAATTAGTAATAATACTAATAATAAACGTTTAAGTAACTGTTTCATTTGTCTTTTTGTTTGTACCTGTACTCCCTCGTGTTCAGCCAAGTTTATTTTCGTAGGTCCTCTTCAAATTATCAATGATTTAGCGCACTGCTTTCTTGAGAAAGCCGGAATAAAATAAGTGTTTGGCGCCCCATCGAAAAATGCCATTACAAAAAAAAAACGGCCTTTTTGTATAAGGTACCGTTAAAAAGGTATAAACTCACGGTTTGGATCCAGTTGATAACAGCATAACTGTAATGAAAATAGAAAGAAAACAATTATTATCAAAAAAGGTACTTATTTGAAAATTTACCATCATTATGGGAGTCCTGCGGCCATTTAGCATGGAATGTCTGTTTTTATACCAAATTCACTGACACAACCACTAGCACTAAACACGATTAATTATTAATTAACAAAAGAAAATCACAATTTTTCGAAACGACATTAACACTTCAAAGGCTGTAACACGACTGAATAAGAACGAACAAATCCTTTGTTCAGTTCTTATCAAGAACGTATATAAGCGATTAATCTAATCATAGTAACAAAAAAAAATGTCTTTTGTAAATGAAAATACCCTAAATAAAGGACATAATACAGGTAAAGCGAGTGGCGCTACAGATGCAATTGGGGACTTCAAAAAATCTTCCAAGTCTGGATTTGGGAAATTCCAGATCCTAGGCATTATAGGGTAGTAAAAGCAATTGCCCTTATCCTAAAATTTTGACAGACAATGAGAGAATTGTCCAAAAACTGAAGTTCTTTTACGATCTGCGAGATCTGAAGATGTTACAGAATTGATCAATTGTTTATCCATGAATTTGAAACTTTGCCACTTTCAAACCTGGAAAAATAGGCTCAAAAATGCAGAAGCGAATTAACCGTGAACATAATATCAAGCTTAAGCTTCAGAGTCTTTCTGCAAATGAAGCACCATAGTTAAGGTGTCTCTACTTATTCTACCAACGCCTGTTCTTTTTCCGGTTTTTTTCTCCTATGAAACGCAAGGATCTTGAAATATTCAGCTTTAGGCCCCCGAAATCGAGTATCACGATTTATCATTATAGAAAGCTCCCGTTGTGTAATACGTTTGAAGCTTCATTTTTACAGGTTAATCAACCCTTGATTTGTATGGGCGGCATCATCACAGATAACAGAATATTGACTCCAAATTTCTATTACAATGAAATTTGTTGAACTTTGACAAAAGCACTTGAATAATTGATCTAATTTCGACATTGATAGACGACCATATAATCGTTTGAATATTAAGTAGTTCCGCTATTTCTAATTACAGTTATTTAATTGCATTCGAACATCATGTTTTATTCGCTTCTTTTACAGATAAATACCCGATAATCACTGATCATGAAATTAACTGTCATTTGATAAATTCACCTAGAAATATCGAGAGACATGCCATAGAATCTAAGTTACGGGGGCCCAGTTCAAGCATATGAAACGTTGTTTTCAGGAAATAGGGTTGCAAGTTTTTCCTAACATTAGATTTCTGTTTTTTCTTCGATAAAAACAGTAATTCCAAAAGTACAGTTACAAAACAAGAACGAAATGCCTTGCGTCCTGATTACGCTTGAAATAATTTCATCTATGTTAAAAAAATCGACTAAGAAGTTATTGAAAAAAAATTAGCTTCTAAGAATTAATGTTTTTATGTCATTCGTAAATATTATTAAACCTGTAATAGATATCAAAACGATCGCATTAATAAGCAAATAATTGTTTACTTGACAACGGGCAATTATGGCGTTGCGATGGCGTTATGAAAAATAAAAGCCCGCGCGTTGCTATGATAAACAAGTTTTTTACTGTTACTAAGAATGTGATCATAACCTCAAATTTTCAGATGTCGAAGAACAACATTTTTCTCATTTATAGCCATACTGGTTCAAGGTTCGATATTTGTTTATGTCAGAAGTACTTTTTCAATATTTATTAGTTTTTTGTACAAAATTCTGTCTATTTCTGTTGAAAGTTATGTTAACGCTATCCATTTAATTTAAGAATTATTCCAATTTTGACTTTGACAAATTACAGAAAGTATTTCAATAAATGACGCAATCTTCTAATTATGTTGCCTTAATTATCCTCGAACGTGCCCCTTTATCGGTATTTCTTACACCTTCAGGAATCCAACAGTATGATTGATTATAAAGACTCTTTAATAATTACTTTGTCCTGACCTGTTTGGAACTAATTATTAAATAAACAACTTAACCGAAACAAAAAATGAGAACGTTTTCTTCAACGAGTTTATCGAAAACCTATTATTAATTCGATGGCAAGTTATTATGCTTTAAATAATTGATAAAGCAAAAATATGAATATTTTGTTGTGTCAAGTGAGCGTTTGTAAGAAATAGGTGGCAGTTGAACCATTAAATTTTTAAAGATGATAAAAAATTCATAATTATCTCAATAGTTAATAATTCGAACTAATAACATTGAAATACTTCAATTTCAGGGAAGTATTTAAATTGTCATCCACTTTCCCCAAAAACTAGGTCCAATCTCAATAAATTATTGATTCTAAACTGTTTGTGGTCATCATTAATGCATGTTTGGGTGGCGCAAAAAACCGAGTCTCGTATGAAAAAATATCAAAAAATCAAGTAAAAAAAGTTTTTAGGGGTCGCTGAAGATTTTTAAAATTTTCAAAAATAGCCAAAATTCATTAATTTTTTACATTTTTTTGCTGATGGTAGAATTTTGTACGTAAAAAAGTTTGCCCAAAATATTCACTTTTAAAGGTTGCTCATATTTTTTTTTTATTTTCAAATTTATAGCTTTTGATGTTTTCGAACAACTTTTAAATTAAATCATACTTTTAGTGTTGTGTTTGATTTTTTTCTGTCTCGTGTCTCGTATTCTTACCCGTTACCTTGCTAATTGAATATGAAGATTTAAAATTTGAAAAAAAAATCGAATTTTGACTATTTTTGAAATTTCTAAAAATCCTGAGCCACCCCCTTTTTTGACATGTTTTTCGGGGAGGCTTCTTCAAACATGTTAGAATAACATTTTTCCATACGAGACTCAAAAAATAAAAATAGTCGATTTTTGTGCCACCCTAAAACACAACTTTATAGAAATTGGTCAATCGATATCGCTTCGATATCGTTACCGATTTTATTGATTTGTGAACAAATACTTCAATAACGTTGTCAGTTTATGAGTTACCAATATGAAACGAACAGTCATTGGATCTTTTATTATTGTATTGGAGGTAAAACGATAGTCTATGCGCACCAAATGGACAGTGGTCAAGTTCAAATAAATGTGCGTCGTCGCATTTCCATAGAAACTATTTGCCGATCGCCAGCGATGTTGATCATTAATTATTCAAATTTCCGAACATTTTCACGGTTTTTCCGTTGAAAAACCAACTATCAACTAGTTTCGTTTAAGACGTGCTACGAATCGAACAAAACGAATTTCCATTACATTCATTAAATAATTTTGATTGAATTCGAACAGTGTTTTTTAAAGAAGTTTTGAGTGGTTTGTTTATTAATAATGTAGGCGATACAATTCGTTAATTCTATTATTATTATTGTTGTTGTTTTATTGTTGTTAAAATAGTGACTATTATCGATTATTATCAAGTGTTCGTTGGATCTCGATGTGTACATTGCAAACATTCACGCGGAATCCGCGTTATTATGATTTTTTGAATTTGATCGATTCAACATAAAGTCAAACAGCTGGCATGGGAATCTGTCTAGATACAGGTAAGTTGAATTAAATTAATAAAAATTGCTTGTTTTGACTACACTGATTTCGCCGATAAATCAAACACAAAAAAACTATTAATACACGAAAGATCTCTGACAAAGAATAAATCTGAGCCTTGTATAACACGAGTACAGCACAGTAGAGCGTTTACGATTGACTCTTTGATGAATAGAAGCTCAAATGTGATAACATCAAACATGAATCAAACCTAATCGAGAAAGGGTCTTGTTACATGCAACTTTTAATCAAAGTCGATTGTTCACCAGCAACTAAGGCTAGAGCGAATGAGATAAGAAAAAGGAGGTGTCAGTATTCTATAATTTTGTTTGCAAAAGTATCAGTGCAGTGTTTTGTTTAGCTTGTAAATCAATAACAAGAATGCAATTCCACGTACTAAAGTTTTTTATCATTTGAGGTGCGTAATTTACTGCTACATCGACTCTATACATTTTACACCAAGGCTTTTCATAAATAGACCTTATCAGAAGTAGATTCTTTATATAATAATTAACAGAGTAACAGAATTTCTGCAAAAAATTGAGCAAAAGCAACACTACCAGTTGTAGCGTTCAACTTTTCATTTGATCTGGAATAAATTCAAGATTAGCAAAGCAATGTGCAGATCATCAGAAATAATGTTTTCCTAATTCAAGACTCCACTGAACGCTATCGTTTTTTAAGTCAGGTCTGAACCACTCAACAAACAAAATTTGCCGTTGCTTTCTTGCCTCGTTCCTCACGATTTTTGCAGCGATACGAAACGGTTCTGTTGAAAAATTAAGAATCGTGTAAATTGGTGGATGCGCCGGATCAACTTGACCTGCACACAATAATTTTTACATTACAATTAAACTAACTGCCCAATAATTAAAATTCATGATTAAAACCGTTATGAACCGAAGCTATAACAGCATGCTTTTATATTTAACACGCAATCCTTAAATTAATAATTACACAACTTAAGACGTGTTATTAATTTAAAATAACTTGCAAATCAGTTCTAAATTTAGTAATTTTCGATTAAATATGTTCGATTTTACGTAAACAAAACACGTGGACGCAATTATGCCCGATACACTTTTAAGCTTCTTATTTTATAAATAAATTGTAAGGTCGTGAAATTATGAACGAAATCGTAACCTTGACAGGCGGATAAGATCTATTAAAGGCCGCAACAAATCTATAATTTCAGCATTTTAAACACGTCTATTGTTCCAGAACAAAGTGATGGTAGTCAAAGTTTCGAAGAAAGCCAGGACACTTGGACCCAGAATTCACCGAGAAACCCCAGGAATGCTGTCACACCGGCTGCCGGTAAATTTCCAATGCTCAACGAGGCGCGCGTACAATTCGAATCACCCAAAGTGCCTGTCATATTTGTCCTCGGTAAGTATTCAAAACATAAATTATTTATGAATCGATAAAATGTATCGCGTTCAAGCTTTAACTTGTAAATGGACCTAAAGCACGATACACTGAGAATGTTTGTAAATGTGTTGCAGGTGGTCCAGGTAGCGGCAAGGTGACGCACTGTGATAATCTCATGGAGGAGAAGCGAGGCATCACACACATCAATATGATCGATTTACTACAGCAATACGCAATTGGAAACAGTAAGTATACATCATTTATAATTACGTAGGTTTAAGTGGCAATGACAATAAATAGGTAAAAACAAATGATTTATACATAATCGATACGTAGTGTTGTTATTGTTGGTAAAATGATTGAATTTTTGTTGATGGACCTGATATAGACGGACATTCAATAATCAATATTGGTAACATTAATCAAGGTAAAAATGTGAGGCAAGCCAACGAATTGTTTACCTTACTTTGATGTGGAGAAGTAGTCAGTTTTCGCTAACACTGTAGGAAATTTGAGGCTTAAGTAGTATTTGAGGCTTACTATTAATTAGCGATATATTTACAAAATTCCAGCTCAAGCAACAAAAAATCTACTATCAATATTATTATTAAAAGCGTGTTGAATATTTGTTGCACTTTCGTGTTATTTTTCCAGTAGACAACCACATTGATATTGACAATTATCGATAAAAACAATGGAGTCAAGCATGCAATTCCCGGTATACGGTATTTTATCAATTTATTAACGATTGTATTGTATTTTGCAGATGTGCAAGATTTCGGCCAACTCTCTAGTAAAACTGTGACAGAAGTTCTGATGCTGGAGATGAAGATGGCCCCGAAAGCGAAGACGTTTTTGGTCTCCGGGTATCCAAGGAATATGAGAGACGTAGTGGAGTACTCGGAAAAGGTAAAAATCGTTGAATTTTACACACAAAAAGCCTTTTTAAAGGCGCAACTAGTTTCATTATCGAGTAGTTTCTATGTAAATTGAAGCTTTCTATTTTTACTGGATTTATTTGAAAGGTGAATGTTGAAATCGTTAGAAAATTTCAACATTGCCGCCACACGAATTGAATCGATTTTTTTTCGAATTACACTTATTTTAATTGATAGCTTGGGATTCTTTGATTGATTTATGATTATATTCAAATAATTATCAAAGCTTAATAATTTACTAATGAACTATTTGCTTCATTCGCTTATAATTGAATAACACGTATAATGAAAGCTAAAATTATCCGTAAACAGTTGTGTATGGTTTATGCGCAATAAATTTGTATTACGAAGCGTTTTACTGTATTAAAAAATATCATTCAGAAATAGATTCATAATAAGTAGAAAAATCAGTCAAATTTAGAGAAGAATATAAGAGTTTTAGTCCATCCTGAAAGATCAGTTTCTTCAAAATAATTTGGTGATTTCTACGGAACACCGTATTTTCTATCTTCTATTATGTGTTGGGTAAATAAACCATTGCATTTTTTTAGTTTTCCTGTATCTTTTGTATTTACAGAATACCAGCTTTTCGTATTATCAGGAACTAGATATTATTACACTTTATATTAACTATTAACCCTCCTGCAGACTACTGAGAAATCTAATTTTGCACAATAGGCTTCAACCATCCATTAAAGTGGTATATAACTTTTTGAAATAAGTTTTTCTACCCCTGAAAGAAATTACATATTCAGCAAATTCGGCAAATTCATAACAATGTCGAAATACAGAAATAAATCGCTTACTAGACAGCTTCTAGCAGGCGTAAACATAAGCAGGAAAAAAGAGCTATCAAGTAAGGAAATACTCTTAAACTACAAAAGAGACTTGTTAAAGCAAGCAGACACTGTTCATACAGAAAGTTGAGTCATTCAAAAGCAGGCAATTGTTTGCACTTTTTGGTTTAAAGTCTCAAAAATCAGTTAAGAAGCGCCTTTGGATATTGGGGAAGAGAATAGCATCAAAAATTTTGATTACTTGAACACAATTTACAACTATTATAAAATCTTTTAAAATGGACTCAATTTTTTGGCTTCTGAACAACCCATATTGGAGGAAAGGTAGATTAAATCAGATTGTTTGACAATATCGCTATAAATAACAATTTTCATATAAATTTTGAAATCAAAGAAAAATCAATCAAGAAGGAAATGTTTGTCTCCCGGCGCATCCACCATTTTTGCCATTATCAAATACAATAACTGTAGAACTTCTTCGAAACATCTTTGTAAAGAGTGAATGAAAACAATAGTTTCATCGAGAAAATTACAATTTTTTTAAATTATTCATAAATGCCTGCTAAACCGGACGGTATCTATAAACCATCAAAAATAAACGTAAATGAAAAATCATCACCAAATATTATTACAAAATAATAACAAAATATGCTTCCTTGTCTTGTTTTTCAGGAATTGTATTAAAAGAATGCTTTACTGAAAGCAACTACGCACGTGCCCCTTTAGACAATTAATACTACTTCCAATCTTTTATTATAATTGAAAAATATTATTGTTATAGAGTTTGTTTCTAGTTCTTAAAACATCGTCCATTATAACAAGGAAAAGTCAAATAAACACTAAAGTTGAACTTTGGTTACGCTTAAATGCGGCAGTAATTCCAACAAAACAGTTTGTTTCTAGTTACCTTGAAAGCTATAAGCCTTGTTCTTCATTTTTTTCGGTAGTAATTCAGTTAATTGAAATATCGGCACAATTATAGATTGGAAATAGAGCTATAAAACCGAATCCATAATCTTTAAAAAGAGTTGTTGGAGCACGTATTTGTTGAGAAATTCTTCGATTTAACAAATTATCACTAGAACTATGGAAAAATTAAATCTTTTGTCGCTGAAATAGATGATTTCATGTCGAGAATCATTAAAAATGACACGCCAGTTGTTTTAACGATTTTTATAGCTCTATAGACTGTAGAATATCGATTATATTTCGATTCGAGTTGGTTTTGAATTTTCCAATAAAATTCTCCTGAGTCTCATTAGTGGTTTAATTGTAAATAATTTAAAAAAAAAAATTGACAAATGAATATTGATTATTACCACAATATTCACTATTGTCAAGTTCAGTTTGAGTTTCCGTAAACACCGTCCGTATACGCAATCATTTGCGTGCAGTTAATGATTAATTGATAAAAAACCGTCGACAAGAACTTTCAATATAATATTTATTTTGTATTTTAATCGATGCACACGAACGAATACCGGAAATCCTACTACAAATTGTTATAATTCAAATGTCTAGACATTGTTTTCGTTATTAACAAATTCTTATAACGAATTCCAGATCCAGATGATCAGTGGTGTGATTTTGATTGCTTGGCGACAAAAAGTGCTCGAACGTCAAATTGATTACGGTGCCAAATTAGGACAGGTTGTATTATCATTGGCTAGAATGGAATTGAATAATTTCTACAAGCATGTTATGCCAGTGGCGGATTATTTTGATCAAAGCAACATGTTAATATCGGTAAGTCATTTACAATTCAAATACCTACCAAGGTATTTATGGGTTTTAGTAACAAGGAAAATCCGGGTTTTTTTTTTGATATGCAGCGAAAGAGTAGTCTTTACAATTTCCTTAAATCGTAATTTGTACACGTTATTGTTTTCTTGTTCGAAATTATTGCATTTTAACACGCAAATCGTAAAACGATATTTCCATTCAAAACGGCGATAAAACCGATTTGTGTGTATTTATCGAAGAACACCAATTATCAATAGAATTTTTTTTTTTGAATAATTAATGGATTACGCTGTCGCTATTTTCCCTGAATTATGGAACAAGTCTTCGTCAACTATTCGATATTAATGTTTTCTATTGATTTTTATATTAAAGAAATCAGTAGTTGACGTCGTATTGCGCCAGATTTCAACAAATCTAACCCTTTTGTATCAGCTAGAAATGGAAATTTTATCGGTCTTATGAATTGAATCTCTCTACTATAACGTGCAAGTCCATATTTTCTCAATAAATAGAAAGAACAACACTAAAAATTGATAGTTTCGAATTACTGAAAAGACTCAACCTTGGTGTTTGTCCGTATTTATCGATTCAGTTTTTATCTATTTAAAAAAAAGCGGTAAAACAACATCGATAATCAACCAAAACACAGTTGTTCGTAAGCGTGGTAATAAATCGAATTATACAAAACTGGCTGGACAAAATTTGAAATTAGATAAACTGAAAGAAATTCAGAAATAACGCAACATTACGCTGATATGGTACCTTGTAAAAGTGCTCCACAATGTTTGGATTTCGGTCGCCGATAGTTTTTAAACAATTCAACTTCTCAATTATTTAATTACTACGGACCGAGCATCGATTATAATTATCTGAAAATTTCTCAACACGTGGTCAGAAGCGAAGTGATTCCACGCCAAATCGACCACTTTTGAACCCGACTCCTTTTGATTTGGCTGAAAATTTGCCACCATTTTGTACCGCATTAAAGACGTTTCTCAGATTTTTTTTCAAATTTTTTTACCCACCCAAAAAAAAGTTAGAAATTTTTCAAAAAAAAAAATGGCTCTTTTTCTTTAAATAGCCGTAACTTTTCCAAAACTTGACGTATCGGGACGTTTCTTTTTCAAAAATCTTCGTTTTTAGATGGACTTTTTAGAAAAAAATTCATAAAAATGATCCAAAGTTATCTTTAATGTTTATTTTCAGGTTTTCGGAAAAAACCGCAAATTTTTCGATGATTACATTCTTTTATTTTTTTTTATTTTTTTTTATATCAAAGTTTGACATTTTCTACAAATTCTCTGAAATTTTTAGAAGGGTGTTTTTTTCGATTTCTATTTTTATAGTGTTGTCACATAATCTGTGAGGATTTTTGCGTATCGACCAAAAATTCACCAAAAGGATGGCTCATCATTTGAATGCTAATCCAATTTTATTATTATTCTACAGATTAATGGCGAACGTCATCCATCTGATGTTTATAAAGATTTCCGTACGGGTGTATTTCGCATACTGGGTATGCAAGATAATCCGCCCGTATTTGCTAATGGAAAAGTTGGCACTATCCCATCTGATGTTGTAACAAATGAACTTCCACCAAACAAGGTAATTATTTGTACGCATTATCATTACTTCCATTATTTACTACTATTTACTTTATGTTCTTTCAAGTCAATAACTATCGTTGATGATTCATACCGAAAAACAATCATTTCGTAAACGAAAAAAAACCGTTATGTCGAAATCAATAACTGTATTGTATCTATAATTTATTTCAGCCATCAGTAGTCGCACTACCACTGGAAACAACACAGAACACTACACGTTCTGAACAATCAACAGTTGAATTAGAACGTCCCAAAACGCAAATCATCTCAGTCAATGCAAATCATCATAATAACTATCAATCACCGATAAAGAACGGTTATCCACCAGTTGTCTGGGTACTTGGTGGGCCTGGTAGTAATAAGGCTGTACTATGTTCACAAGTAGCCAAAGAAACGGGCTGGACACATATCAGTTTAGGGAAATTGTTAAGGGCCGCCGCTGAACCACCCAGTAGTACACGGACCACTAATAGTGAATCGGCACGTATTAAAGAATATATAAGTAATGGTGAATTGGTACCATTGGATATTGTTATGAAATTTATCGAATCACATATGGGGGCGAATATGTCGGCTGTTGGGATAATCTTGGATGGGTTTCCAAGGGATATGACGCAAGCGACGGAATTCGAGGCCAAAGTAAGTTATCAGTTAAAACACTTTGCCACATGAAATTGTAACAATTTTACAATGTAATGATGATAAACACAGAAAATGGTTATTAACGACCAAAGAAACTTCTAATTCAAAGTTCGTCCTAGATTCAGATAGTTAAGACTTTCTCCAAATTGAGGAAATTGTTCTACTTCAAACTATACTTAAGTTATAAGTAATAGGGAGGTAATAACGTTATTAAGTCGTTGAAGAAGTATCGACGCCGGCTTTATGATTATTTATGAAAAGCTGCATTGCAATATTTTGGGCAGATATGAGTTGCAGACCGATTATCATTGTCTACTAAAAAACCATAATAATTTATAATCTTTAATGGAAATTACGAAGTTGTTTGAAGTCTGAAAAAAATTTGCGTCAAGTAAATTGAAGGTTATCCTTCAGTCTTCAGAAGCAGTTTCTTTCGCTTATTGTTACTCTCCATAGAAAGCCGTTTATTTTTCTATCCATGAAAGTTTCAGTACACGTGAATTGTCTATTACACAACCTGTTTTGAAGTAATTTTTTTATTATTTCACAATTGATCTTTGAAGCCACTATAGCAAGTAGCTCTTCACCACTAAATGGTGGATGCGCCGGGTCACTCCTTTTTTTATGTGGTAGGTCGTCAAAAACTCTTCGTCCAACGGTTAGAAAAACATTCGAACATTCTCCGATTCAATACAAATGTAGTTTGCGTTAAGCTAAGTCCTTTTTTCGGAACATGGTTTTTAACGAAGTGGCAACGTATGGAAGAAAACATGTAATTTCTGCAAAAAAATTTTTTCATTTAACGCGCCTTAAAAGCTGAAAGTCTTGGAACTAAAGGGAAAAAAATGTGCTTTATCTCATTCATTGCAATAATAAATCTTTTGGAAAACAAAACTAGTTCCAGAAATAATTTACAACTCTGTTACTTTCAAAATAATGCCCTTTTAATTTCATTTAGATCCACAAAATATTTGTGGATCTACATTCGTAGAGACGTTTCGAACTTTTAAGATGCTGTTGAAACTTTGAACCGGTTTCTCTCAGAATTAAGTTTTCAAAGTCGGTTAGCAAACTTTCTTGAAAACGGCCAAACCAATCAGCCACAAATTTTTAAGCATTTTGAAGGCTTTCTCTCGTCGATAAGTATCTTCCAAAATTTGTCTCTAAAAAGCCGCTTTTTGTTGAAAGGCAATATTTTGCAGATTCCATCGATCAAAATGTCAGCTCTTAATTTTGTTATTAACAGGTGCCTCATCGCGTTTTTGCATTATCCATTTGATTAACATGCGAAAAAGATTCTCTTGCACTTTGGAATTTTTATAGTTCACGTTGGCAACAATATTTCGAAATGACTAAAATAGATTCTTGTACAAAATTTAACGTTCTACAAAAAAGGTCTCTTACAATTTTTTGATATATTTAGTCCTTCAAAAGTTATTCAAGGTAAATTGTAAATTTTTAAATTTTTCCAATTTTTTGACTCAATCATCAACTTTATGGGAAAATTTTATCGAACATTTTTAAAGAAATCATAAAGAAGCACCCGCTTTTGGTGCGGCATTTCCCCCTTGAACATTCAAGACAATCTGAATGAGTTCTAAATTTAAGAACTATTTCTATCATCATTATTCGATATAATTCGAGTCTTTTGTTAACCCTAAATTGTAATTAATGTTGTTCTAATTATAAGCCAGTGAAACGTTCTTTTACAACACAATTATTCTGATTATACCGTCTACCATAATGTAAACATTATTAATTTAAACGAGAAAATTCTAGCAAACCAATCATACACTATATAATTACCTTAAAATATTGAAAACATATTGAAGGACACAAATCGAATTATTTCGAACGGGAGGGAAAAAAAAACAGATGATATTTCTCTAGAATGGGTTTCAATAAATTCTCCAACATACTATAATATGCCATTATAATACTAAAGAAGTTATTACAAGAACAACTTGAGAATTTTTAATAACTGTAATATCGATCGTTTTTATTCTCAAACATTTATCAAGGTGATATTGATTATAATTATTATTTTTCAGTTCAAACAGAAGCCATCAATTATTTTACTTGATTGCTCTAAATTACAACTGGGTAGAGGACGGCTTGATGATAGCGTGACAGCATTTCGACGACGTTTAGAAATCTTCCGACACTCCTCATTACCAATGTTGAAAACGATGGATAGTATCGGTAGACTTACAATTGTTAGTTGAAATGTAATAAAACAAATACAACGATGTGGTACAATAAATTTTCTTATTATAGGTGGACGGTGATACTGACACACAACCAGTTCAAGAGGACTTCAAGAGATGCGTCCGAGACAATATCCAATACATACAACAACAAAATGCGGAGACCACTTCTCAAATTTACACGAATCATCTATCAAACGGCCACATTAACGGCGATACTACTACTTTACAAGACTTGGAACCAGCACCGATTGAAACTATCAGTAATCAAATCGGTAATGGTATCGCCCATACTGTAGCGAATGGTGTTAATCATCTGGCGAATGGTTATGCTAGAAATCCATCGCAGACGAATGGACATGGTAGAAATGGTGTGGTGGCTAATGGGCATGCAATAGAACCGATTACCACTTTAACGATGAACGGTAACAGAAATCTCAGATCTATCTACAATGAAGTCAACTATATGGATGGACATATTTAGTTTTTTTAAAAAATTATTTAAGGAAAAACTGTGCAATTTTGTGATAAACAGTGACGAGTGCTCAACGATAATTAGAGTGCCTTACAAATCTGATTGAATGTGGTATTTAATTCGTACAATTCTTATTATAATAAATCGGGTCCAACAGTATTCTTAAAAATTAGATTAATTGATACAATTATTTTCTATATAGTTTATTCACTAGAAATAAATCCGCAGGTCGGTGAATAAAGGTGAATAAGTGGCAAATTAACGCGTATGATTTTAGATTTTATATAGCAAAAAAAAATGAGACGAAAAAAGTACACAAAAACACAGCACTTTCAACACGTTTCATTTGCAAAATTTTGTTAAAAACAAACAGTCCCCTCCGAATACGGTTGATTTTTCGTTATTTAATAATCAACCGTGTTAGGATGAGCAATTTGTTATGGTCTTAACAACAAAAGTACCTGTTATTTGGAAGTATTTTTATAATCAATTATTTGAATAATTACACTCTATTGGATTGTTGAATCTTTTTGATAAATAAATGACAATTTCTTATTTGCAAAATTATACACGATTATTAGTTGATTTTTAGTTATAAAGTTGTATGTTTCAAGTATTTAATAAAAGGTGCAATGTTGCTGGAGTGCTTTCTTATCCTTCCACTACAATATCGCTGCAGCATCTTTCTTACTTTGTTCGGAATAATTTTTGGAATAAACAACAACAAATCAAAATATTTATATTGTCATCTCCAAAAAAACCAAATCATTATGCGTCCCATGGCCACGAATTTGTGGTTAAGGTCCAAACCACACATTAACTGTCTCTGTTCTATTTTTCGATAACTTTTGATAGCTTAGGGAACGAAAAAACAGATGATTTTTGAAAATCCAGTGCCTTCCCATTCTTGCGAAGTCTCGCTTGGAAAGGAGACATCAAAAAGAAAAAAAAACAACGTTCTTTTAAGTTTCTCAAGCTTAAGAGTAAAAGTTTTCATTAAACCACAAACTGAGGTTAGACCAACACCAAATAACTTTACCATACAGCTCAGTAATGCCATAGTAAGGAGCAGTAAAATTTTTCAAGTGAAACTTCTTTAGGCGCGTTTGTGTGTAAATATTTTTCAATGCGAGACGCCATGAGGGGAAACACTTCCCCTCTAACAGAGGGGCGTTGCCAATAGCGTCGCTTATACTCTGTCAGTTCTGCCAACTGCCTAAAATAAACACTAGGGTCTAAAGTTGGTGGCATTGATGGATGCACAGCGCCCCCTGGAACAAAACTAAAATTTCAACGCTTACCGCGATGATTTTTGAATTTATAAATTAACTAGCGGACCCGGCAGTCTTCGTCCCGCCCGTTCGTCGGTTTATATTCATACAACTAACAATATTAATTCTATTAATTAAATCATAATCTGGCAAAATATCGAACAATAACGTCAAAGAAAGTGAGGTTAGAATCGCTGTTGTTTACTTTTTAAAATGAAAATTCATAAATTAATTAATGGCGTCGAATTATGTACAATTGCGATCAAAAAATTTCGAACATCAGTTGGTGTAGGACAGCCTTTACTATTTTGTATTCAAAAAGACATTAATTAATTAATGCTTGGCCCAGTCTAAACATTTTTAGGCGTCGAAAAAAAAATATGTCCGAAATTTTTGACCTCAACTGTATATGAATATTGTTTTAAGATAAATGAAATAGAGAAAAAGACAACTGCTGCAAAAAATCGAGCTTTCAGGCAACGACAGAACGACAATAAACCAATCAAAAAAATGAACTTCATCTCGCACCTAAGAAGTTTCACTTCTAAACGCGCGGCGTTCCACGCACTTTGTTTTTATCGGTTAACCGATAAATTTTCTAGATCATTACTTACTTTTATTGGAAAATTTCAAAATTGATTGATAATGTCGGGCTACGCGTAGTTGGAGAGAACAAAAGCCGTGCTAAGTTTCCATTAATCAACAAACCGATATCATTTTTCAATATGCGGTTGTTAAAACGTTTAAGAATTATTACCTCGATAACTTTGTTATAAAAGTCTATTACGTGCGTTTAGTTACGAAATAATTTTTATTACATTGATAAAATATAACTTATGTCCTTAAGAAACGAAACTATATTAAACCAATTTAACTATTCAAGCCAAAGCAGAAACTAGAAAAACAGAAAACTAGAACATATCTACTTGCTAGCAATTAACTACAATGTTGGAAACTACTCCTATTATTCTATTAGCAGTCATTACGGCATCATGTCTACCATTAACAATTCAGGTATTTATTGGCAACATTTTTTTGTAAAAAAATTCCTGAAATTATTAGTATGATGACGAATGCAGGCGCCCGCTCCAAGCATCGATGTCCCCATAATTTGGTTGCTAGGACCGCCCGGTGCCGGCAAAACTTCTCTATCCAAGATAATGGTGAAAAAGTACGGTTTCACCCATCTATCAACCGGTAATTTGCTTCGAGACGAGGTTAGTATTAGGCTTCCGGATCGGTGCATTCGTTTCAATTCGATTCAATTTAGGTAGCGAGCGGTTCACCCTACAGTAAAAAACTATCCGAAATTATGGCACGTGGTGACTTGGTACCGTCCGATTTTGTTTTAACACTTCTACAAAAAGCAATGTTATCGAAACTACCCGAATCCAACGGATACATAATCGATGGATATCCACGGCGGATAGAACAAGCCATACGGTTCGATGAGGAAATCCGACCAGTTGATCTGATTTTGTATTTTACAGCACCTGATCGTGTATTATTTGATCGAGTATTGGAACGTGGCAAAACTTCAGGTCGTGTTGATGATAATGAGGAAACCTTCAAGACACGTTTACAAACATTTTATGATAGTAACGACGACATTATTGAATACTATGGTGATAAAGTGAAAAAGGTAGGTTTGTGAAGTAATTTGACAAAATATTCCTAATTTTATTTGTAATATTCTAGATTAATACGTATCGGAAGGTGCCCGAAATATTGGCTGAAATTTACTCTTATGTAGATCCGTTGTTGTGACACTGTTTTTGTTAAGAATTGAATAAAAATTTGAAAATAGCCCAGAAGATAACTGTGACACACTTATTTCTTTCCTATTAAAGAAGCGCCTTCAGAGGCGCAAATTAGTTGTTGCACATGTAACTTGTGCAAGTCATTGTTTTCTTCATCTCTAACTCTATCCATTTTATACGATAAGCAGTTTTTATGCGTAGAAAGAATGCATTCGGCATTGTCGGTTCAAACGAGCAACTTAATGATACTGAGTTAACCCAAGACGAGTGAATTATATCACCCGCGCGCCATCTGTTATCCTTTGTACTACGTAAATGACTTATGACCTCTGTGTGACCTATATATGATGTCATATTAAAGCCATGTTTTCACTGGGTATTTTGTTACTCTACCTTTATTACAATACAATAATTAGTTTCGAAATTTGCCTACACCTTTTATTTATAATAATCCTAATCTTGTTTGAAAGGGTTCTTTTGGCCTTTTCTGCCGTCTCCATGTTGTCTGAATGTTGATGCCTTGTCTAATCAAACTCCCAGATATTTAATTTGCCTTTTTAGCTCCGTTTTAACTACTTTTAACGCGTCAATTAGTCCTCAAATCTAATCTAATTTAATCACCCTCTAACTTGCAATTGTCAGATAAAATTTCTACAATTTGATAATTGAGAAGTTATAATTTTCCTAAACACGACCCTGCATCTAATCAAGGACCACATCACAGGATAATCGTATGTATGGTTGCCTACCCAATGTAATTTTCCTAATTTCAGGATTATTAATAAAAAAAACCATTCAGCATTATCCATGATTTAAAAATTTAAACATATGTCGCAACAATTAAACAATAAATCAATAGACGTATCGATCGAACAATCATAGCTGTTGAAATTTTCATAAATAGGTCAGACCTTGAACTCTAGTGAGAAAGCCAACATTTGTCCTATCGTCCCGTTCGAAGGATAATTGTCGAAATATCGATCACACTCCCCTTTGCTGTGCGATAAAAAGAACAAATTCACCCATCAACTCCTTGTTACTACTGACACAGTTTCAATTCGGCCACCCTTAACGATACCATGTCAACAGAAACTGAAAATGTAAGTAAATCTTTGTTGTTACAGCTTCGTTAATAATAAATGTTTAGAAGAAGAAAAAAAAAACTGAAAAGCTTTCAAACAAATCGGATTGTAATTTATTGTTTATCGTTTAAAATTAGAATTACTTTAAAAAAAAAGAAGTGAGGGTCTGATTTGCAGAATTCGATTTCAGCAATGAATCCCACACAATTGGCATGGTTTTTTTTATATTTTTAGATGTACACCAGTTTCTTATAAATTAAATGTTAGATAACATTGTTTTACTACCAATTATTACAGTTTATCTAATTTTGAAAATCAAGGTATTTATTCACGGCCCAACAATTATTAACTTTTTCTTGCGCAAAACAAATTGTTTCATTAATAAACACAATAATGATTCATGTTTTTATGGACTAAATTATTGCTTAATCAATTAATGAATCACTGATTTGAGACTCTGTTAGTGTATTGAGAAAACAATGTTGTCGCTTAAAATAACAACAAACATTCAATGTAATCAGAAGAGGAAAACGCGGTATAATTGTTGCTATTTTTTTTGTTTTATTAAAACGTTAATTTAATTTGTTGGCAAGAATTGAAAATTCCGTCTCTATGCTTAGTTACGGTGCGGTTATTCTCGGCAACACATCGTTCTAATAACCCAGTGATATTGAAAGTGGAATTTTTCTAATTTCTCTCAATTAAATGGTGAGTTTCATTTCTACAAAATCGAAATTTAAAAAGTCCTCCATCCACAGTAGAAACTATTGAAACAAATCACGACAAAGGTCGAAACAATCATTTTTGTCGGGCCATATAATTAATTACATAAATTACTAGATTCGAACATTTATCTCGTTATTAATGCTAGATTTTTTATGGAGTATTTGTGTAATTTTTGATAACAAATTTCAATTATTCCACTGACATTACGTAATGTCATCACATTTTTAATTTGAAAATTTCAAGGCTCCCACACCGGAAATCAAAGTCCCCATCATTTGGGTGTTAGGCGGTCCTGGATCCGGAAAAGGGACGCAATGTGATAGAATCGTCGCAAAGTACGGCTTCACTCATCTATCATCCGGGGATTTGCTGCGAAACGAGGTAGGTATTGGGTACTGGGTGGTGGACTCAAAAATGATCGACGATCAGATAAAGATATCTTTCTGTCTTTGTAGAACCTGTGGTAACTAACAATAAGACCTGAGATATCTCTGATCACTGTTGAGCCAAACAGCCTGTACTTATATCGATTCGATGCAATCTAGGTAGCGAGCGGTTCGCCGCGCGGCAAAGAACTCTCCGACATCATGGAACGTGGTGAATTGGTGCCGTTGGATGTCGTTCTGGATCTTCTAAAAGAGGCAATGCTGGCGAAACTATCAACATCCAAAGGCTTCCTAATCGATGGTTATCCACGTGAGAAGGAACAAGGCATACGTTTCGAAGAGAAGATCCGTACGGTTGATGTCGTCTTGTATTTTGAAGCATCTGAGGCCACATTAGTGGAACGATTATTGGGACGTGCAAAGACTTCCGGACGTGTTGATGATAATGAGGAAACGATCAAGAAACGTTTACAAACGTTCAATAAACACAACAATCAAGTCGTTGAACATTACACTAGTAAATTGAAACGGGTAAGGTTCTTTTAATTAAAAATATTGTTAATTGGTTTTATTTAAAAATAATTTTTAGATTAATGCCGAACGGCCGGTCGACGAGATTTTCGCCGAAGTCCAAACTTACTTAAATCCTTTGGTTAAATCTTGCCCTTGTTAAATATTTATTTTAAAAATAAAGCAATATTATTTCAAGTCGTCTTGATTTAATAAAGCGCACTGATCGAGTCTTGGCGACGATTTATACAGTTCGTACAATTGTTTGTCTTTCAAACACTGCGCTCTTTGTTCTAAAATACCAAAGCTATCAAAAATTCCAACAAAAAAATAATCTACACTCACTTTTACGACGAATTCTGGTGCAATTAACATTGGTAATTTCTACAGCCGGAATATGCGGCGATTCTGGATAAAATTCACAAATATACGGTAGTTTTATGGCACAATTGATACTACGCCATGTTTTTTCCACATCCAAAATCACACATTTCCCTGTTTTGTGTTTACGTGGATATCCGGGACTCCATGCCCGAAACTTGATACAATCCAGCAGATAACCCATCGGTGTTTGGAATTTACCAAGCATTTCAAGATCGTCCAAACCGATGTAGGCTGATTTGTACCAACCGCTGATCGAATTCGTTAAACTGCCGATGGCGTAATTACGTTGTTCTGTGAGAATATCGGCTAAATCACCACCTAAATTTTGGCAATTTGCTATAGCTTCAGTGTACTTGGTTTTGGTGGTGTACAGAGCGAAGAGGCCAATTGAACGGAAACAGGTAGCATTCTGGGTGGCTTCAAAATAGTAACAATGACAGTTTTTTTGGATGGAAATTTTGGGCTGTGCGAAAAGTTCGTGCCAATTTTTTGCCAAAAGGGCAGCGCAATTATAGTTTTCATACCTCAGAGGACTGGATAATCCACTCTTTACAAAACTCTAAAAGTTTTAAAAGGGCATGGAAATAAAGAGGCAAGTCCAGTTTTTTTCTGGTATTGTTTTGGCGTTAACCCTCTTTTGTAAATAAGACTTAAGTAAAGCCTTTTTGAATTGATTTGCAAAAAAGTTTAGACTAATTGACATCTCTAAATTTTCTTGAATAAACATTTTTACACCTTAATATGCCTTTGTGAATGAAATTTACCCTTTTGCAGACTCCACTAAGACCAAATTCCATTTGCAAAACAATTCTTTGTGCAAATACATCTTCAAAACGGCACGAACTTTCCGCACCACCCAAACACTTACAGTTAAAGTTGCCATAAGCACTGTAATAATCGAAGAGCGGATCGGGCACTAAGGTCGTACTATCGCCGACCTCAGGACAACTGAGCACTTGACAATTCCGCAAATAGCCACGTGTCAAATTCCTGGCTTCCGGTGGACTGTAATTGAATGCAAATCCATGGCGTTCTCGTGCAAATCTCATACAATCTTTTACGTTTTTCGTATTCCGACTACCGACAATTTGTAAATCCGATTTATAACAATTCCGTATTTTATAATAACGTAAATTTGTGTTGTATTGATCACAATGTTGTAATGATAAAACAATTATTAATAAATCGAGAAATTCGAGTAACACAAACATGTTTATTGGGGAGTTGGTTAAATAATAATGCGGATATAAAAATCGGAAATATCATTGAAACAATGATTCGCCGTTTATATCATCCGATTCAAATTCATCTGTTTTTGTATTAATCCGGATGTTGATTAATGAGACGATTTTATTGCAAACTTGTTGGGGATTATTGTTGGCTTCGACCTGGAAATTTGTGAGCATTAAAATTGTTCAAAAATACAAGTGTTGAGTGTCTTTCGTCTGCGTCTAACGAAATGTTTTTGCATAGCGAGGAAGAAGCGATTTTTTTCAGAGAAATTTTGAAATTGTAAGGAACCAACTAATGCCGGACGCAGGGTCATATGCTAAAGGCTAGAGGACCCTTGGGAGGCAAGAACCATGTCCTGGGAGGGGGGTGCTACTCCTGAGGGGCTTGGAGAAGTCTACAAAAATGAAATTTGCCTAAATAATAGGATAGCCTAGGTCCAACTTGATTGTGCCCTCTTTTTTCGCTTCTACTGCAAGTGCATAACGGTAAACAAAGACAAAAGAACTTCACACTTAATGACTAATAACTTTTTCTAATTTATCGGCATATTTCACAACAACATCCCTAATTTCTCTGGTGTAATTATTGATTTTTTGCCTAATACTTCTATCATCCAACTCCCCAATAATTTTCTTCTTATACCGTTGCACCATCACCTCATAATCCGGCGACAAATAGACAACAACATCAACATCAGCGATTTCTTTAATAAAAAGTGCGGCCTGCTTTACAGTTCTCGGGAAATTGTTGATGATGAAGCCTTGAGCAGCCCGTGATCGCGCCAACATATCCTCTTTTATTAAATCAACAATTAACGGCTGGAATTACGGGTTTTTATACAACTTAATAATTTACGACAAATTTTTTTGTTACATCACTAAATTTTTTCGTTGGTTGATTCAAATTGTCTCTAATGAATTTACCACGGTCTGTACTTGTCTGGATTTCATCACGTATCAATTGTGCAACATTTATATGCTGAAATTGTAAATCGTTCGATAATAATCTTGCTTGTGTATTACGGCCGGCTCCAGGCGGACCTAACAGCCAGATTATCGGTACGGATTTCGTTTTAATTGGCGTCATATCGTAATGTAGACGTTCAATTGCGGACACCTAAAATTTTTTAACTATTTTAAAAAATATATAACCGTAAATATGGTACTAACATCTTCAATACATGATGATAGTAAACCACCCATTTCTTCAAGAATTGTCGAGAATATGCCAAATTATTTTGTTTGTACTATTTGCTATGTTACCGCAAATTTAGGATTTTGTCAATGGGAAAATAGAGATATGGCATTATAGGAAAGTAATTTTACTGTAATTATCGCCTAAAATTAATTAATACAGAATGAAATTGAATTAAATTCTTCTCTTCTGGGTGCTGATGTAGAGAACGTTGTTGCCACGTATGAAAGCATCCCCGAATTTATTCTTTAATTGACCGTTAACATATTCTTCGGTTTGTTCTAGAGCGATATTCATGTAACCATCAAGACATGCCAATACGCCTATAATTAATAATAATTTATTTAAATTCTATAAACAAATAGGCAACATAACCTCTATAATCGACGCCACTGTTTAATTTGACGACAACGGGCCGGGCATGGATCTGTTGGATAAATGTTGATAAAGCTTCTTTACGACTCATTATTTTTATCGTTTCAAATTGAGAAAAGAATAAATTAAAAGTAAATAATCCGCGAAATTATAATCGGAAATATAACCTCAAATTGTACGGTGGTGCTGTGTTGCCAGATTCACATTTGACACAGTAAATTGTAAACTCCGTCCACAATTTAAGTATAAAATTTCAAATTACTAATGATAGGTTATGTGAAACTTAACAGTTGAAAAGTTCCTAACTGTTAAATGTTTACTTGAACCAAAAAGTATATTATGTTGTGGCACTACTGTTGGAATCAAATCCTACGTGTTTACATATTTTGCAATATTAATTCTGAAATTCGATAATTTATATTTCTTTAGAGGCTCTAGAATTTTAATTTTGGGGCTTTAATAGATGGACTTTTTTTTTGTTGCGTCAAATTACTGTCATTTGAAATTTGATACTTAAATTTTGGACAGAGTATATATTATAAATTCTAGAGTAGATAAGCGATAGTCCTGAAATAATCAATCAAAATCGGACCGATAATTTCACAGTTCATTTTGTGATTAATTTAAAAATTATTCTCTTTAAATATGCGATAAGAATAGACTCCTCTACTTATTATATGATATTTGTAGTATTGTTCCATTTCTTTTTTATCTCAAGAAAAGATTGTTCCTTTTAATCAACCTATCAAAATCAGCATAATCTAGAAACGTACTTGTTTCATTTGCCACTCCTGTATAAATACAGTAAATTGCACAATATGGCAGCTCAGCTTAATAGTAGTGAAAAGTAGAATTGAAAAGTGAAATATTTTAAACAATTATTGAAGCCAAAATCTGTATTGATTAATGTTTAATTAAAATTTTCCAAAATTCCCAATTAATTCCATTGATAATAATTAGAATATTTTAGAATTATAATCGGTAGAGCTACAATAAGCGGCTATATATTACAGCGACATCTATAAACAAAACAAATAACTACGGAATTTCGTTGCTATAAATTGTAAATAAAATCCAAATAATTAGTAATCATAATAAACCACATCATAGTAAATATAAAATATTTTATCTATGAGTATTCTAAAGTTGCCTAATTATTGTTTAAATTGACAATTTTCATAAAATTATAAATAATGGTTATTACAAAAATCTGTAATACCGACAGTTCGGATGGTTGTTAATAACTCGCTATCTGATTGGTTATTTCGTTTTCGTTTCAATTTCTAACAGTCAACAGTGCCATAAGTGTGTTTAATATTTGTCTTTAATTTTATAATATTTAAATGACCTTTTTTACCATTTAAAGCGTTAAATTTCGATTATATAAATAAATAGCGACGAAATATGTTTATTGCAGTAAGTTAAATTATCAAAAAATTGTACATTATTTATTTATTTATGTCGGCTTTTCGTTGTGTTAGATATCACCAGCTCAAAAGAAACCCATCGAAAAGCCTAGAAATCCAGCAAAAAATGAATCCGAAGAACCAATCTATGTGAGTCTAGCACCATTTACAGGCAATGGGAAACTATTTTTCGATAATATACCAGTTGACACAACAGCTGAACGGAGGATTATTATTAAAAATCCCTTACATCAGAATGTGGAGGTTTAGTTTTAGAATTATAAAAATTAAACATGTCCATTTAAAAATTATTGATGTATTCTTACAGTTATCAATTAGAAAAACATGGCCAGATGATATCAAATTGAATCTAAGTTGGTATCAAAATACAATTGCAAAAAATGGTGAATTATCTTTGGACCTTGAATGGACACCAGATACAGTTGGGGCTTGGCGATTTATTTTAATTATAGAAGATGCGAAGAAGATACGTAAAGATATACCGGTAGCGTTGAAATCTTATGGACAAAAGGTAAATTTGATGGATAATAAAACTGAAAAAAAAATACAGTGGAACTCAATTATTACGAATTCTGTAGCTTTTGAACAATATAGTAACGAAGCACACCCTTCTCTCAGCTTAAACAGAGCCTAATAGTTAAGCAAGCTTCAATACTAGTAGTAACGTCTCTTCTTCTTTTCAACTATTTTCTAAATAGGACTTTCAAATAATATTAATAAATAAACAATATTTTGGGATGATACTTTTAGTTAATCGATTCGCCTGGATTGTTATTGGACTCTAACAAGTAATCGACTTCTGTTGTTAATGAAGTGTTATAAAAGCACTTACTTCAAACAATATTACTGCCTAAATGCCTTGTAATACAATGACTTCTCGTTCTTACTTACCGCAATTGTAATGAGTTTATTTTACAATATAAAAACCGAAGTGAACGAGAAAAAAACGTTTTTTCTCTCTATCTGTTTCTTTAGTTTTAACTATCGTGATTTCCCCATCGTTATTTTCTGCACTTTTAATTTATGCATAATCTAATTCTCAACAAATATTTAAAACTGAGTTTCACTGTTTCGTTTAGAAAAAAATTGTACGATTTACCAGATTGTTTTATTCGATATAGAAAACAAAAACAAAGAAGCAAGACATTCCAAAATATGTGGTTAAACGGGCATCTCCTGTAAAACCAATAAAGAAATCACCAAAAAATCAATCAATAATTGCATCATCGTCAATACAAAATAAAGAGAATTTAAAACCGATTATACCAGCTGAAATTCGTCGAGAAACTTACACGTTATTCAAATCAAATTTAAGTGTTCGTCTAAATAAGAGTTCTAGTCCGCGACTGAAAGAAATTAATATAAATGTAGACGAACAATTCGAAGATAGTTTAGAAATAAAAGCAACGAATGCTAATACTTTTACAATAACACCAATTAGAAATAATAGCGATAGGAAGTCATTTAGTTTCACATCAACTCCAACAAGTTTTTTAAATGAACAAAAATCAATTCAGAATGATATAAAACAACATCTATCACCGGATCTATTAAATGTTAGTCGTCAAACTTATACAAAACACAATACAAGTACAAAAACTTATGTTATAAATGGTAATATTAGTGCAGAGACTATCAAAAATTGTTCTATTGGTAATTTAAATTTATTATCATCACCCGATTTTACAATGACAAGATCACAATCACGAGATGCAAATTTATCAGGTAGTGGGGCAAAGGGGATAATTCAAGCAAATTTATGGTGTGATGATAAGGTGAAATCGTCAACATGTTCCACATCAAAAAGCCTCTTTAATAGCAGTTTAAATCAATCATTAAAAAGAAAATCGAATAGTGTTTATGATATAACACCACCAAAACGTGCTTATTTAGACAATCGAAATTGTAAAACTATTAGTAAAGGTGTTAAAACGTGGTCAAAATCCCTTTCAATGGCCTTTCGTATCAATAAAGTGTCGTCCGGTTTAAATATAAAACATAATCAAGATGCGGTCAGTGTTGGTGAGACAATAACAAGAGAAGTATTTATGAAAAATCCATTTTTAACAGCTGCTACCTGTAATTTTGATCCATTTCTAAATCCATATTTTGAACCGGATGATGAATGGTTCGATCAACAAATTAAAAGTTTTACGAATTGGTTGAACGCATTATTAACACCACCAAGTGAATTGAATTCAACGAAAGATAGTCCTGTTGATATAGGGCAATTGTGGATCAAATGTAAAAAGGGTGAAGTGGCTTTAGCACCGACTAAAGAAGCGATCTCTTATCAATATCATACGAGTTCTCGATTGGAGGCATTAAGACGTAATGCTTTAAAATTATTGAAATCATCCGAAATTCGTGATGTTTTAAATAAAGTTAATATCGCCATTGATAATAAAAAGTTATCAATACGTAAAGATCGAGATGTACATTTAGATCTTGGATTACAATCGGAAATTATGAAAGTTTTATTGAGTTATAATCCGCTTTGGTTGCGGATCGGTCTTGAAACTACTTACAATACAATAATTCCGTTAAATTCAAATTCAGATATCGTTCATCTTATTACATTTATAATGCAGCGATTCTTCAAAAATCCAATATTATTAAAAAAATATAAAACAATACATTGTCCTAAATATGCGGAAGCTATTAAAGTGTTTATATTAAAAAAATTCTTGGCGCTTATCTACTTTTTGGATCAAGCTAAATTACGGAAATTAATCAACCACGATCCGTGTCTATTTTGTCGAAATGCCCCAATTAAAGATAGTCGTGAAGCTCTATTTCTATTTGCACGTGAAACACTATCAGCTGTTGGTGATATAACGAAATATTTAAAATATTTCGGTTATATTGTACAACATAAACAAACTTATATAAATGAATTCGATTATGCTGTAAGAAATCTAGGTGTTGATTTAAGAGACGGTGTACGTTTAACAAAAATCATGGAAATTATACTGATTAAAGACAATTTAATTGATAATTTACGTGTACCAGCTATATCACGTGTACAAAAGATCCATAATATGGAGATTGTTTTTAATGCATTAAAAAATGCCGGTTATAACATTCTATCCGATATTGATGCGAGAGATATCGTTGATGGTCATAAAGAGAAGACGTTGTCGTTTTTATGGCAAATTATTTACAAATTCGAAGCACCATTGTGGGTGAAGAGTGTCACAACAATACAGAAATGGTGGCGAAGTCCGAAGATCTTAGAGAAGCGTCAACAGTTACGCGAGATATTTTTGAAGAAAGATCAAGCGGCTCACACTATACAATTGTGGTATCGGCGTAAAAAACAAGCGGAATTCTTTGAATATATCGCAACGAATTACCGACTTTACATCGAGTATTGTCGACGCAATCGGGCAGCTATTAAAATCCAAAGTTATATCAGAATGAGATTGTGTCGGCGACAATACTTGCGTATCTATCGAATTATCGTTAATATTCAACGATTAATTCGTCGACAATGTTTGAGAAATATTTATAAACGTAAAAATAACGCTGCTATTAAATTACAGAGTTTCTTTAAAATGTTGTTAGCAAAACAACGTTTCGAACAATTACGTTGGGCTGTTAACATAACACAAAAAAGATTTAGAGCTAATCAAATTTGTAAAATACAACGACACAGATATCTCACCATAAAAACGTCAGCTCTTATTATCCAACAATATTATCGTAATTATAAAATGATGCAATTACAACGTGCAAATTATTTACAACAACTAAATGCTGCCATTAAGATACAACAATGGTTTAGAAATATTTTAATAATGAGAGTGGCAATTGCTGAATTTGAATCGATTAAAGTTAGTACGATTCTAATTCAGAGACGATTTCGAGCTAATCTTCTAGCAAAACAACAACGTCAAGAATATTTAAAAATACGTAATGCGGTTGTAAAAATTCAACATTATTATCGTTGTTATTGTTTGATGCAAAAACAACGAGACGATTATTTGAAGAAACGGGAAGCCTCCATTCAAATCCAACGCTGGTTTAGAATGATTTTGATACGAAATCAAGCAATGCTGGAATTCGAATCGATCCGAAAAGCTACTTTAGTAATACAGAGACGCTTTCGAGCCAATCAGAAGATGAAGATCGAACAAGAATCGTATAAATCTCTAAGAAAAGCGACTATTATAATTCAAAATCGCTATCGAGCACTACAATCGATGCGGCAAGCAATTGAAAATTACCAAAAACTGAAAAATTCAACCATTATCGTTCAAAGGAGATTTAGAGCGGTAATGATTGGGAAACAACAACGTTTCGAATATTTGAAAATCTATGAAAGTGTGATTAAAATTCAACGAAAATATCGGGCTAGATTACAGATGAAGAAAGATGTTGAGAAGTTCCAAAATGTAAAAGCAAAAATTATTGTTCTACAAACGTGGTTTAGAGCTACAATTCTAGCAAAACAAGAACATCAAAAATATGTACGTTTAAAACAATCGACGATGATAATCCAAAAATATTACCGTTGCTATCGTTTAATGAAATTCGAGCGCAACTGTTATCAACGGAAGAAAGAAGCTGCTATTAAAATCCAGATATGGTTTAGAAGTATTTTGGAGATGAGGCGATTAATGGATGAATTTAAAAATTACAAGAAAGCCGCAATTGTAGTGCAGAGACGATTTCGGGCAACTAATGCAATGAAAATACAAAAACAATCGTATTTAACGTTAAAACAAGCCGTTATTGTAATCCAAACGAGATATCGTGCGATTTTATTGATGCGACAACAAATTGCGGAGTACAACAAAACCAGATCGGCTATAATTGTTGTTCAGCAAAGATTTAAAGCGAAACTTGAAGGCAAACGGCGACGTGAAGAATTTGTTAAGTTGCGTCAAGCTGCTTTGAAAATTCAATGTTATTATCGTGGCTATATTTTAATGAAAAATCAACGCAATTATTATTTGGAAAATCGCAAGAAGTCCATCAAAATCCAAAGATGGTTTCGAGGGATTTTGGCTAGAAATCAAGCAGTTAGAGAATTTGAAAATATCAGAAAAGCTACAATAACAATTCAAAGGCGATTTAGAGCAAATCAATCGATGAAAATTGATCGTCAATCGTATATATCGTTAAAAAATGCTACGATTATCATTCAAACTCGATACAGGTCTCTTGTAGCGATGCGAGAGTCATTTAATGATTATCAACAATTAAAATTGTCCGTTATTGTAATCCAAAGAAGATTTAGAGCTAATCGTGCTGCTAGAAGACAACGTCAACAATATCTAAAGTTACAACGAAGTGTTTTAAAAATCCAACACTATTGGAGAGCTTATCAATTAATGAAATTCGAACGACAAAATTATCGAAATAAACGAGACGCTACCATAAAAATCCAAAGGCGATTTAGAGCGATTCTAGCGAGAAATAAAGCTGTTAAACAATTTGAAAATATCAAAAAGGCTGTATTAACGATACAACGACAATATCGTGCAAATAAATTGATGGAATTGCAACGTAATTCATATTTATCACTAAAGAAAGCCGTTATCAACATTCAGATCAGATACAGAGCTCTTAATGTAATGCGCCAACAATTTAATGATTACAAAAAATTGAAGTCATCAATAATTGTGATACAAAGACGATTCAGAGCTAATCGTGATTGTCACCTACAACGACAACAATATTTAAAAATGCAACGAAGTGTTCTTGTAATCCAACAATATTGGCGAACTTATCGATTAATGAAATTACAACGGCGTGATTATTTAAGAAAGCGTGATGCTTTGTTTAAGATTCAAAATTGGTTTAAAGCGATTTTGGCTAGAAATCAAGCAGTGAGACAGTTTCAAACTACTAAAAGAGCTGTTTTGATCATACAAAGACAGTTTAGAGCAAATCAATTAATGAAAATCGAACAAAAATCGTATTTATCTCTAAAGAAGGCTGTAAAAATTATCCAAACTCAATACAGATCGCTTGTTGTAATGCGGCAACAATTCAACGATTATAAAACATTACGGTCATCGGTTATTGTTGTTCAAAGACGATTTCGAGCTAAACGTATCGGAGCAATTCAACGTCAACAATTTTTACAAATTCACAATTCGATCGTAACGATTCAACGATTTTGGAGAAGTTATCAATTAATGAAATTCGAACGACAGATTTACGTAAATAAACAAGAAGCTGTGATCAGAATCCAAAGATGGTTTAGAGCTGTTTCACTTCGAAATCAAGCAGTTAAACATTTTGAAAGTATTAAAAGAGCTACAATTGTAATTCAGACGAGATTTAGAGCTAATCGAAAAATGAAAATACAAAGACAACAGTATTTCAAGATACGAGAAGCTGTAACGTGTATTCAACGGTATTGGCGAGGTTATCAATTAATGAAAATCGAAAAGCGGGGTTATTTAGAAAAACGTGAAGCTACAATAACGATTCAAAAATGGTTTAGAACGGTATTATTGATGAGGCGAGCGGTTGAACAATTTAAAATCATAAAAGAAGCCGTTTATACGATTCAAAAAAGATACAGAGCAACTAAAGAAATGCAAATACAGCGAAATAATTATTTAACATTAAAACGGGCGGCTATTGTAATCCAAATTCGATACAGAGCTATTTTGATGATGAGACAACAGGTTGATGAGTATAGAAAATTGCGAAGTGCTGCTATTACAATTCAGATAAAGTTTAGAGAATTCCTTATAAAGAAACGATTGAAATTGGCGATGATTAATAAGAAAAAAATCGATACTATTGTACATTTGCAACGATATATTCGTGGTTATTTAATTAGAAAACGTTATGCTTGGGAATTATCAGAGGAGGGTAAACAAGAGCGAAAGTTGCAAAAATTGCGAAATGAAAAAGCAACTAAAATACAGGTGTTTTATTTTTTTATTATTATTGTTGTTCAAAAAGTAATCGTGTTATTATTTTTTTTTAATTTAAAAGGCCGCCTGGAGAGGTTATAAGCTGCGTAAAAATCAAAAAGGTAAAATCGTTGTGATCCGACAAAAATCCATAGAAGCCAATAATCGGGCTCAACCAACGGATACTCTGCATCAACGCTGCAACCAAGCCATAATATGTTTGGAAGATGGGTCAGCTAGTCTCGTTCAAATAATGCGTGCATTGGAAGATATTGGTAGAATTCGATAAAATTAATAAAATATAAAATTAATTGTGTTCGATTTCTAGATTTCATTACAAGAAGATCTCAAAATATCTGCTTGAAATTGGGCCCCTTTATGGCAGAGAATATGTACCGAATAATAGTGACAAGTGGACGTTCATTACCCGAAATGTCAATCTCCAAAGTAGCAGCATTAATACTGACAAACTTCTTCCGTTATCCACCAAGTCGTCAACATGCATGGAAACCGATCTATTTAGATAAATTATTAACAATAATGTTACATTGGTGTGATAAAGAAGCCTCATTATTTCCAGCTTTATGTACATTGTTTTGGTTATTTTTACAAATTGAACAATATAAAGCGGAAATATTGAAAATACCAGATATTCATTATAAATTATTACGAATCAATAATCTATTAACAAGGAAACAGAAAATGGTGAAGAAAGTTGCGGCATTTAGTGGTTCAGTTTTTTATCCCTCTGTGTCGCATTTACCAAATACGACACCAGATTGGGGATTGGATTTTCCAACAAAGCCGAGAACTTTTATTAATTCATTTTTTGCATTTGAGGCAATTTTATCAATTATCGGTCAATAATGTAAAGCCAACTTTTTTTGGAATTGTTATTTAACTGTAATTATTTGTTAATCTATGTATTTATATCCGAAATAAACATATTGAATTTGCTGAAAGTGGTCCATGAATTTAATAAAAAAAATATTTAAATAACACATTTCTTTGTCGATTTTTTCAGTCTAGCTAGAATAGAAGCGAATAAACAGAAGGGAAATATTACGGAAGAAATATGGAATTGTGCTGTTATCATACGAACAACTATACTTCATTCGGCGAAGAAACAGAGTAGACACGAGGTGTTTACGTGCAACTTCATGAAAAGCCTGATTTACACTGTACGGTCAAATTTCTGTAGTCGAGAATAAGCGATAATATTTATTGAAATTATTTCTGATAAAATAAATGGTAAGTTAAAAAATATTGAAAGAAAAAATCTAACGGTATATTAATAAATATTACATAAAAAGTACAAAAAATAGGCAGTTGGCTATATATACGTAATTATAGAATGGGTCATTCCATGTGAAATCGTCTGATTGTAAAAGCGCTCTAATCTTAGATTTTGCTGTAACTTTGAGGGGCTGTTCTTTAGGATCCCATAAAACAAAATTATGCACATATAATTTTTATAAGGGGCCGTGTCGGCCTATTTGAATTAAGATTTTTAAGAAATGTCGTTTTTAGGTTTTATGAATTTTAGCTGTAAAAATAATATGAGGTTTGTTTACGACTTCCAAAGAAGATACTCCAAATTATCTTTTTTTAAATTCTCAGAAAAATACATAGATCTTAGCTTTAGATTAAAATGTCTCGTAAACTAATGAAAATTAGTCGAGACATGCTGCGTATGAAATTTAGAGAAAGGAATAACGAACAAAATTTAAAAAAAAAAGACCTCTCTACGACCAATAGTTTACGAGTTATGAATTTTTTAATGAAAAATTGAGCCGCGGAGCGCGTGCGCTTATAAACAAATAGCTCTAACTCAGCGAAAAGTTCGTTTTTTGGCGATAAAAATTGCAAAAATCTTTTTAAGCTTAGCTGAATTTTTTCGCAGCAAGAAAGCAATAACAACGAGACTGTCAAGAGTTGTCTATGGTCACGACTACAAAATGTAAAAATTTCGCCTGTGTGCATAGGGCTGCATCTTGGTACTGAACACGTGCCGTTCAACCAATAAGAATCCATCCCCTGAAAATCACGTGCACATCACGCCATTTGGCTACTCCATCGGTTGAGCGAATCGAGATTAGCTGCAGTTCTGCTCCCTCCAATCATAACACGAGAAATCAATAACCAATGGTGTTATAATAAACAACAGCGCCCTGTTTAGAATATTAATACTGAAATAAAAACAAAAGTGTACCTATAAGTCTATTATTGTGATTGTGTCTTTACAACCGTGGCCCGGATGCATGAGTTACACTGCGATAAATTTCTATTCAAAACGACTGATAATTTTCAACCGGTTTTTTACGGATTTTAGTTTGGCACTTTGTACAGGGTGGACCATTTTCGATGGTTTTGCAGGGTATCTCCTATAAGGAGAGCTCGTACAGAATAATGGATAGTACATTCCTGTCCTACTTTTTCCTGACTAGTCAGATGGTGCAATTAGATTTTTGCTATGTTCTTTTGTTTTCGAGTTATGGCCGTATTTTCACTTTTTTGCGATTTCTAAGATGCCTTATATCTCGAAGGCTTTCAAAAAAGTTGACGCTTTTTCCACCGTTTATATTGTGGTTTTTAAAGCTGATTCTACTTAGCTAATTATATTTTCTCTACCTCTCACCATTTTTGAGTTATAACACAAACTTGTGTTTTTTTAAATGGAACATATGTTTAATCTATTGCTCATTAAATTGCTTATTTTTTTCTGATTTCAAATATATATGGTTTGCTATAGTTATTTTCAAAAATGTGAGAGTTATTTGAAAAATTTCGATTTCGAAGGGAAACATTCCTAAAATCATATTCAAAAAGACTTTAGAGTGCTATGAAACAATCGTTTTTTAGCTTGTCAACGAACTATTATTTTGGTTGCTATTTATTTATTCTTTTGTTTTCGTATTTTGCAATAGGTAAAATTTGTTTCATGGCACTCTAAAGTCCTTTCGAGTATAATTTTTGTAATCACTACTTGCGAAATCGAAATTTTCAAAATAACTCCCGCATTTTTGATAATAACTATATCAAACTATATATATTTGAAATCAGAAAAAAATAAGCAATTTAATGAGCAATAAATTAAATATAGGTTCCATTTAAAAAAACATAAGTTTGTGTTATATTTCAAAAACGGTGAGAGCTAGAGAAAATCTAATTAGCTAAATAGAATCAGCTTTAAAAACTACACTAGAAACTGTGGAAAAAGCGTCAACTTTTTTGAAAGCCTACGAGATATAAGGCATTATAGAAATCGCAAAAAAGTGAAAAAACGGCCATAACTCGAAAATCAAAGAACATAGCAAAAATCTAATTACATCATCTGACTAGTCAGGGAAAAGTAGGACAGGAATGTACTATCCAGTATTCTGTACGAGCTCTCCTTATAGGAGATACCCTCCAAAACCATCGAAAATGGTCCACCCTGTACATCTCATTATGCTAATTAAAAAGAAAAAAATGATTGTTCAAAATAAAGCAACAATTAATTTTATCAAGAACAAAAAATCTGTGCAAAATCAAACGGAAATTAATATTAATCAAAATTTCGTTTCAATAACTTTATTACAACCACAATATAACAACTATAAACCAAAGTTATTAGTCCACACTATCTGCGTAGTATTCTTCGTAATCTCATTTCTCGTTTATAAGTGATGATTTCAAATATAAAAGCGATTGTAGAAAATCCTAAACCAAATAACCAAATTATAAAAAGACCTGAAAGATCGTTCATGGTTAAAACAACCACATTTTCATATATTACAAATTTGAATCCATAAAATTTCAAACCACGCCTCGACACATCATGTTGACGATTATAGATTGATACATGACCCATATCGTGAAGAAGTCGAATATAATAATCGACCAACTTGCTCAAATGGTTACGTTGACGGTAGATGAAACCACTAGCAAAGATTGTACGCTGTTTACCGATAGAAATAAATCGTTAAATAAAAAAGCTAAAAAAAAATGACAAGATTGTTCAACTTACAAAAGCTGGAAATACGTCCGGATGGTAGAGATAAGTAATTGGTGGTTCCATAATGTGATGTAATATTGCATATTTGTCGCGTGTTTCACGATGTGATATGATTTCTTCTGTTACAATAAATTTATCTTTCAGCCATGGCTTTCTCTTATTTTCAACGACTAGAGTTTTCAGAAGTTTTAGCTCATGAGGATTGATCTTTAATCGTATATCGGAATCAAAGAATTGTTGTAAACTTGTAATTTTTGGTTCTAATGATGGTCGTGTAAAAACACCACTCATTACACTCAAATAACCAGCTGACAGTATATTAACAAAGAAGAATAAAAATACGAAATATAAACGTAATCTCCATTCTCTCGGCAACATATTTAATGATAGCTGTAGGGATAATTGGTACATGCGAAAAAGTGCTTCCAGTAATGATTGTTTTGTTAGTAATGCATAAACTATGCTTGATATTATAATTGTTATAACAATCGCTAGTATCATTTCATTAGTAAACACCTGCAACTCTTTCCATTTTGGTATTAATCGTCTTGGCGGTAAGTATATTAAAAGATGCGTTTCTGAAATTAATATTTTATAATGATAGCATTATCAAATACTTCACCTTAAGTAAGGAAAAAAGAAAAAAATTGATATTGCTAAACATTATTACGTTCGAGCAAATCTACATAATTTACACATAAATTTTGTTTGTTTTTTGCATATATTGGCAGATCCATTACTTTTCGACAAAAGTGTGCGCGCGTAGGTCACCGATTTGGATGCCGTTTTTTTTTTTCGAAAGTGGGTCAGAAAAGGAGGTGATCCTTAAAATTTGAGTCAGATAAGTTCAAATCCGGCCGCTAGATATTTATAATTTTAATTTACAGGTGAAAATAGCACTAAAAACGGCCCAGGAAAAAATGTTTTTGTCTGATCATTTATGACTATTTATAGTTATTTATAAATCATATATATTTATTTATGATTTATATATGACTTATATATGATTTTATATAATCATTTATAGATTAATGTATAATTGGATCTGATTATTTCTGTACTAATGCACCATGTATCCGGTTATATATGGATTCATACATAATTATACATAGGTTCGTGTAGAACTATATCTAGTCATATATAAGTTTATATATGATTATTCATAATCATATCCGATCAATGTACAGTCATGTATGGTTGGATTTAATCTTGTCTGTAACAGTGCGTCTTGTATGTCATTATATATAGACTCATATATAATTATATATAGAGTTACATATGATTATATATAATCTTACCTGATCAATATTAACTCTGTATCTGTTCATAAATGGTTGTAAATCAGCATGTGTAAATCTATACATAATTATATATAACCCTATATATAATTATATAAAAATTAGTATAAATAATATATGATTGGCTCTAATGGAGATCTTAGCATAATGTCACACATACACAGATAAAGAGAGAAAGAGATTTTCGCAGTTGTTTTTTGGAATTAGTATGTAAACATCATAAATTTTCATGTCAATTTTTATACGTATAACACATCTTTATAGTACAAATTTTATTCGCGGTTAACGTAAGTTAATCATTAATGACATCATGTCGCCCGGATTCTTATTTTAGGGTAAAAATTCGTAAATAACCGGCTGCTAATACTATTTTTGAGAACGCGTTGACTTTTTTTTGGTTAGGTCATAATATGGAAAAGAAAATTCGAGTCTTCCACTAATACAATTTTGTGTTGTAATTTTGCCAGTCAATTGTTAAATTTCATTTGTGATTAAGAATATTTAGGTTTTTTAAAAGTTTGTTTGTTAACGTATATCCTTAGAGTGTTCATATAATACAGTATTAAAACGCACTAGTTGGAAACTTTGAAGAAAAAAAGCTTCCAACTTTTCTACATGACGTATATAGTAATAATTCGACCATAATTGTAAGCAATGAGATGGCTCAAAGGTTAAGGTTCGCAGTTTCCACCTAAATGGTCGAGGTTCGATCCCGTATGCAGCCTACATTCTTTTTTAAAATAGATATGTTTATGTATAATAATGCATAAGTAGATATGCTTAGACATGGCCATTTTTTTGGATCTAATCATATATAATTAACTTGTATGATTATATATGATTCGACAAAATATTTTTTCCTGGGTAGTCAACAAGTCATTATTGGAATTATGTAAATAAACAAAGAAATGCTGCAATATATTGTAACAAGAACTTGTTTAATTTTGTGGACAAATAAAGACTTTATAAAAATATGTAAAACGAATGAATATTTCACGGTTTTCATTATGATTCATAATATTAGAAGAAGGATGGCTTTTAAAAGGGTGATCTACCTGAAAATTGGCAAATTCCAGGGTTGCAATATATAAAAAAAAACATCTGTTTAGACCTGTCCCAAGTTTCTATATTTTAACAAAGAAACGTTTAATGTGTAATGTACCACTACTGGCTACTTTTGCCATGCAGTTTTAGAGTTGCGGCCGCAAAAGTTATGTATTGTGTTCACACATATCCTCAAAGTAGCGTGCAGCACGCAGCTTTTATCTTGCAGCTGCCTCGTAAAAATTGCAAGGTCAATAAAACGTTGCAACAATGTTCACACACAACAAGCTATTTCAAAATATTGTTCAAAACGTGAGCTATAAAATTCTTTTTCCCATGTTAATCAAATGGAAAATGGAAAATCGCGATGAGGCACCTGTTAATAATAAAATTAAGCGCTGATACTTTCACAAGCTCAGTTTTTCGACAACATGAACAATATTTGCAGGGTGATTTTTGAAGAAAAAAATAGTCGATTTTTGTGATACAGTCTAATATACATATATAATACAGTGTGTGTCAAATAAATACACAGAAAAACCGTTTAAAAAGCAGAATCTTTGTGATATTTACCAGTCAACCACATGGTAGAATATTGAAAAGTTGCATAGCAAGGACCACCGGGATTTATCTGTAGGTCAAAGACCATATCAATATTCCATCGTTTCATATACTTATTGAGATCCTTAGCAGTTTCTGGAAAGTGAGTATAATACTGTGGACCCCTCGAAAGGGACAATCGCACATTTAAAACTTCGGCAATTTGATCTGTTAATTTCATGGAAGTAACCGTCATGAGCTGTGCTACAGTGAATTTACACTTATTTAATTTTTTCGGTAATTTATTATTGAAATTATTTAATAAATTATCACTGGGAATTTGTTCGATTGTAATATTTTCGTTACAATTATTTTTATATGGAAACCACGTAAAAAATGTTTGATTATTCATTAAAATTATATTGTAAATGTCGAATTCTTTAAATAAAAATTCAAAAAGTGAAACAATATCGGTTCGGCTACTTATTTTATGAATCAATACAAAATATTTGGCATGGACATACAAATTATTGATTTGAAATAATTGATAGAGTGTTTGATTGAAATTAGTTAAATCTTGATCAAAAATTATGTAAAAATCATAATTAATTCGATTCTGTGTTGTGTTTTGTGGTGGATTAAATTGATTAAAATTGTAAATCATATGTGATTGATCATTTTTGTATAATTGATTAAAATCTCCAACATCGACACTTGATGTTGCGTATGTTATTTTTTCATAACGGTCAAATTTAAACGATTCATTTAATAAATTTGTTAAATTAAACGAATTTATCGGATTTATTTGGAAATTTATAGAATATTTCACAAGAACTATTAAAATTATTTTAATTGCACTCATTTTGTATTTAATTAGTGATTTCAATTCAGAACAACTGTTCAATAGTAACTGGAATATTCCAATTGTTTCTTCCCTCTTTTATACCCCTGAATTGTCATTAATCATCTTGATAATTACTTGGTTTTGTTTGTTTGTATTGCTTTTTAATTGTTGTGAAACATTATTTATCGATATTTGAATTATTTATTATCTATTTTATATGTCCACATATCATTCAACTATCTGGGGATTATGTTGTAGAAGAGAGAGATAAAAAATTAAGTAATCATAAGGATGAGAGAGACATTTGTGAACCCATTGTACCACCCTTCTACCACAAGTATCGATGATTTATTATCAAATCCCCTATAATGACACAATCATAACAATATTTAAATTCATAAATAAATAACAACTATTTCTAGGTCATTGGAAATTGATTTGTATACTACGATAAGTAAGTGTTTTAAAAGATTTACTCTTAAAATCCGAAACACTATAAAATTAATCAACAACAGATTCGGTAATAAAAGATTTTATGGAAATGGTGATAGATTGTCCTGTTGTAAATCTCTCATAAATAATGCGTTTGGATATAATCAGATGAGTTTTGTAAAATTTAGAAAATCTCGCATTCCACCCAAACAGCTATTTTTTCAACTACACCTTGACGTACAATTACAATAATTACATACAATTTACATGTTTTGGTTTCTGTGCGCGTTGTTTTTTATTTTGTTGTTATCGAGCTTCATATTTAAACATTAAAATTAATTCGAACTGTCCATTCTTCATTTGGAGCAACGATACCACTGAAATTAACCGCTAAATGTCAAAAAAAATCGTACCGCGGTACGTATCAACAATTTTCGGAATGAAAAAAAAAAGGTTGAGATCTGCAGAAAAAGAGGCCATAGCAAAAAAAGTTGCATTTGTCGGAAAAATGAAATTCAACCAACTATTTAATCAATCTAACAGCGAAATAAGGTTCCTATAGTTGAAAGTCTCAAACTTGATGTGAATTTGCGTTTTCCTTGAAATAAAGGAAGGTTCTTCACAGTCCAGAATTCAAGTTTAAGAAATTAGATAAAACCTAGGAGTGTCTGTGATACGGACAGATTGAAAACAATGCAATACTATTTAGATTTACAACTAGTTGTATATTTGCTATTAGTTCAAGATCCTTTGTTAAATTATTGCAGTAATGCTAGAAGTCATAAAGTGATCATGCCATAAAATCGATACGAAATTGGTCTACTATATCTATAATATCCAAGTTTATTTTAATTTTTCATGCCGTTTTATTCTTACATTGCAAGTGAAAGATTTCACGATATTTTATCAGAAATGAAAAATGAAAAACAATTCGTTAGTGCCGACTTTTGGCGACAGAAGATCGACCTTTTGAAGTGAAACTTCTTTAGGCGCGCATGGGCGGTAATTTTTTCCAAAACATGACGAAAATGCGTGATGCCCCGTGAAGGGAGTATTAATACTCCCTCCACGGGGGAAACACTCCCCCTCTAACAGACACCTGAGAGGGAAGAGTGGGAGCGTTGCAATGATATAAAGGTGTCTACACGATGATAAAGGTATCCGTATATATCATTGGTTCCTACTTGCTTATTATTAAAGGGCGGATTCAAGGTCATTTGATTCGAATTACAATGCTCGAATTTACATAAATTTATATGAAAAGACACGTAGAACAAATAAAAAAAAATGTGTTCATAATTTTAAAGTTTTTTTTATTTATTTTTGTCAAAAATTTTTGTTTTTTTTTAATTTTCTATGGCAGAAACATCAGCTTGTTGCCGCTGACGAACCATCTTTTAAAGAATGAGAGAGAGCGACCAGAAATTCATAGAAATACGGTACAGCTAGGCACCTGTTTTTTCGCCGTAACGTCGCGATATCACGGTAGCAGTTCAATTGGTCCACTGCTTCTCTATGTGCGGGGTAGTTCGGACTTTATTTGTATAGAGAAACGTTTCGCAAGAAAAGATAGGATATACAAGTACAACAACTGTGGCCAATACGCTCTATACGAATTTGTCAGGAGACTAGAATTTGCCTTGCTCCAACTTGGAGCAGATATCCGCCCTTTACTTATTATACACTCAGGTTTGATTTAATACATTTGAACTACTCATGTGGCAAATTCGCTATTATACCATAGGAGCTACAATTAGTCTGTTTTTATACAAGGGTTAACCTAACTTTTTTCTGTTCACGACAACATTAAAAATGTAGCAATTTCTCTCAATATTTAGTGTTTTTATTATCAGATTCTAGTTAATTTCAACATTTTCATCTACAAAAATGTATCTACGAACAATTTTGTTTAATAGCAAAATACTCCAGCAAGTATCCAAAACACGGGTATTTTCCAAGAAGGCAATAACGAAGCCCCTAAGACCTGATATTCCAGTTTATATTGAAAACACTTATCAGTATAAAACTGGACGAAAAATAGCAATAGAAAATTTACAAAATCTCTTTGGTATTACGATCTTTGATGCTTATAATATAGCAGTTAAAAATCGTATTTTATGGAAGGCGAGCACCGATCTGATGAGAAAAAATTACCAAAAATACCGTGAACATGATGTTACCGATGAAATCCTACTAAAATATCCAACATTAATGGCTGAATTCGATTTAACACAAAAGATTAGTTTATTAAAATGTCTCCGACAAGATATAAAAGACGTTGTAGTTTTAGTATTGTTGCCATTACAAGACTTAATCGAATTTGTTGGGACTGAAAAACGATATACTGCGAAGAAATCAAAAATTAACGTTATGTCGAAACTATTACAGGTAATAAATTTGCAGGTTTAGCACTCAAAATTCAACTTTTTGATCACCAACACGGTACAGTTGCTATTACAGATTGAGTCACAAGTTATAAAATATATTTTTGATGTCTCATAGAAACGCTCAATCGAGGCAGCAAAACTTGATTAGCAAAAAGTTGAATTGAGGCAATGTAAAATCAGTTTCTAAATTGTAACAATTCTAGATTAGTAAATTGGAAGTTTGTAATCATTTGGTAAAGAAGAAATTTCTACGAGTAATGCACAATGATAGAATCGAATCGAAAATTCGGGTATTAGTATCGTATAATTTAACAAGTGAGGAGATTTGTAAAGATTTTTGGGTATTAAATTATAGTGAAGAACTAATAAGGAATCGTTTGAATTTAGCAAAAGAGCACAAAGTTGATAAGTTGAAAACGTGGATGGTACGGGCCACGCCTGAGATTTTCCAACAGTAAGTCAATGCTTATAGGCTTAGAAGCCAAGATAATAATATATTTCACTCATATTAAGTGTTTTACCTCGGAACGAGAGATAATAAGCTGAAACCATTTATTTTGGCGTGCTAAAAGTCGCCTCAAAAGTCTCATAAAATCTCGTGTCTGCGTTGTAAGTTATTCATGGTCAAAGGTGACAGCTATTATTGCGTTCTGTATTTCTTCATAGAAGATATGAGCCGTTTGAACCAACTTTAAGAACGCCAGCTTATCTCTTATTCCGAGGTGCAACACCTAATATGACTGCATTATTAATAAAACAGCCTACAATCTATAGAATTAATAAAATCATCCACCATAAGTAGCAAAGGTATTTTACTTGAAGACCGAACTTTTCTCCAATCCGCTGTTTTTATTTTACTTTATTTTGGATTGACTTCTAAGCCTTTCAATCGATCCAGTCTCGAATAAAATTGTATAAAACGTGTGATTACAGCTACATCCAACGACGATCTGATAACAAATCAATTTTGGGTGATAATTCATTGGCTGAATATTTATCGGAACGATTAGAATGCAGTATAGATGTGGCGAATTATTTGATTCACAAACAGCCCGTATTAAAGAATAAAAGTTTGAAAAAATTAAACGAACTCATCGATATTCTATTTGCTGAAGGTTTTAAATCGTACCATATTTGTCGTATACCGAAAATCTTAGTACATAGTGTGGAGACAACAAAGAAACGTTTAAAACAGTTAGAAGAGAAAAATATTAAAATTGATAGTTTACATATGTTAACGAAAAGTAAAAAACAATTCCAACAATATTACGAAATGTTATTGAAAAATAAATTAAAGAATGAAATCTAGTTATTTTTTGGTTTGTTTTGTTTGCATTTGATTTGTTTGTGAATTGAAATAAATAAATAATACAACAGCTGATAGGCGGGCTTGTAGATCTTGTTGGTCTAGATCGTGTGCCCATTCAACACGGCCCCAATGTCCTAATTGGTACTCTTCTTCTAAACGTGATAAGAGCACCGCCTTTTCCGGTGATAAATAACGTTCAATGCATGCTAACGTTAAAATTACAGATTTTAACGTATCCACGCCATATACAAAACCTATAATCAGATTTCAAGAATTAAATCTAATTACCACAAAAACTGACCGAGGTGGAAACTACGAATTTTCAAAAAAAGACAAAATGGTCTACCCGAAAAATCAAGTTTCTTTGCAGACTTTAACAGAAATTTTCTCTGAAAATTTCGATTTCCACCGAGTTGATGAAATTACCACAAATTGCTGCAAAATTATATGACAGTAAATGTCGACTTATCGTTGCTTTGTCTTTTTCACTAACACTGGGAACATCCATTTGCTGAGATTTCTTAACATCAACATCGAATCTTTTATTGAACCAATCTATGATTGGAGCCCATTCTTTCTCTTGAAGTTGAAGCAAATCTTCTTGTTCCTAATTGAAATTGATTATAATTTGTCTAAAATTTATTATTATCTAAATACTCACATTAGCATGAAATAAGACCGTGTCAGTGTCTAGATAATTCGTTATATAATTAACCATATCGTATTTTGTTAGATTATGTGGATTATCAATTGCAGTATTACATAGTGTGGTCTAAAATTACATAATTTTATAACAAATGATTGATAAAACACTGGTCAGCAATTTTTTTTGTTACACGAACATTTATAATTAACTACCAAGAATAAAATTTACTATAGTGGAATTTATTTAAAAATACTACAATGTCATAAAGTGCAAGAGAGACGTAACTACTCCCTCATAAAATTCATTCCAAATACACGTTTTGTGTTATGCTTCTTCTTCTGTTCAATAGAGTCTTATGATTAAAGTGAGAGAACACAATCCACATGGTTGGGTCGCAAGTGGGATACTTTTAAAGGCAAACCAGTGGTTTTCAAACTCATTTCTTTTTTGACTACCTTCTTGGAACTTAGTAGAAATCTCGTATTACAGAAGATTTCAAAGAATGAAAGTAGTATTTTTTTGAAAAATGTTTACTTTCATTGTTTGGGACCTCTGGCATGGGCTGTATCTATTTTGCAAAGGGTGTGACAACTGGTAAAGTTGACAATCTCACCATCTCAACATTGTAATGTGCAAAAAAGAGAAAGAAACCAGAGGGGTTGGGCGAAATCCCTTTATAGGTTCTTTCAATGTGTAGAAATGAATTGGCAATAGTTTTATGGTTTTGTAGTATGTTTAAATAAATTCCACTATAATAGAGGCACCCTCAAGTTACAAAATGTTTTAAAAAGACATCAAATTTTAAAGACACGATCGATTTCCCAAATGTCGTACCTTTTCAAGCTTTGGCAAATTGTCTACTAGTCTTAGAATTTCTGAATATTTTAAGTTGAACGATTGATTTATCCCATTAAAAAATAAGTGAATAAAAATGACAAATGATTATTGCAATCTTTTGAGGCAAAACGACAATTACTAGAGACTGATTTACCATGTTCTTTGCAATTTTTCCTAGACGAATAAAGGGCTGTGAAATTACTAGTTTTAGTCCAAAAGTTTACATCTAGTCCTAATAATCACCTTACGACCTTGCCTTCTATAAACGATTGACAATGGATATCACCCTTAAAACTTTCAACCTTTCTCTTAGAAATCTTGAAGAATATTACTAGAGCTCAAGATTAAATTAAGGGGATTTTTTCGAAGTGTCTATCTCGGAACAGATTTGTTTCTTAAATAGACCGAATGACTAGCGATTTGGATCCATAGAACCCGGTTTATTATTACAGCTCAAGTCACCTAGAGCCCAAATTGTTGTTTTCGTTTCAACTAAACGAAACAACTTATGAGTGAAACCTGCATTCTCTACAAAGTACTGTTGGAAATCTGCGCACCGTTGATTTTTTTTTATAAAAAGTTTGAAAATTTTAAGAAAACAATTCTTTTGGTTTCGTTTTCAATGGCTTACAATCTCGAATGAAAATTGATTAGGAAAATTGGATGCTTATAAAGTATACGTAAAGATTCTACGTCTGATTCTATTTAAATGCAATTTTCTCCTTTGTTTACCAAAAGAAAATAACGAAATTTATGACATTTAAAGATGATAGTGTGCTTGATTTCTGTATGAGTTCTTTTTTAAGATACCTACGCATCTACTTTCAGAACAGCCACCAACTCTTCTGGAGTTCTTGTTGTTGGTAAAGTTTTCAACTTTATCTTGCGAACTCAAAGAGAGAGAGAGAGAGAGTACTGTCTACTGAACAAAAACTATGCTGACCAGTTAAATAATAATCTTACCAAATGCATTTTACTTTGTACAATGTTACTTTTTTGTGAATTCCATTCGGTTGCTACAGCTAATGCTAATGGTTCACTATCTACAGTAAATAAATTACCTTTGGGTGTTTTTAATTTACGTTGATCTAATGTTACCTCAAATCTGCCATCACTGTATAAAATATTTGTATTTTTATAGAATCGTTTGCGAGTTGCTGCAAATATATGAATTAAAAAATATATTAAAAAAAAAATCAACTTAAATAAAGCAATTAAAAAATTTATTTACCGTAATTTCTTAAGAGTATTGTACTGCGGGAGATACTGTAATTAATTTGTATGAATTTTAAATTTCTATTTAAGAAATAACAAAAAATTTTGGACATTTTTTTATAGGTTAGTCAACTATACATGTGACAGAAGTTGCAATGTTGCCGAACTTAATAAGTAAACAGTATTCAGCATTAATTTAACTCGTGTTTTGAAAGTAAATGCACATACTCACAACAGTCTCTTAATAATTGAATTATTCATTCAAAGTAAGACTATGTGGAAATTTCTTAATCATCATCAAAATTTGATTATTATTTGGTAATATTACAGCATAATTCTTTACATTTCAGGTATTAATCACACGCTGACAACTACGCAATCATCCATTTTCAAAATTTGACCAATAAAAACGTTGTATTTTAGCGCGAAAGATGAAACACGAAAATTATAGAGATTTCTAGTAGGATATTAATACGATATTTAATTAATAAAGCAGGTGTTACAGTATCAATGTTCTTTGACAAAATTGTGTTTATAAAACAAATTTGATAAGAAATATAACACCTTATCATATTTCCCATCAAATTTCTTTTGTAAACTAAACTTTGTCAAGATCTCCGCAGTTTCAGCAACACTTCCTTTTTTATGCAAAAAGACGATAGAAAAAACGTCTTTACTATCCCTTTTCAGATACATCAAAGCAACTTATGTTACAAATTCAGGACCAATAGTGAATAAAGAACCATTGTTGACCTATATACCTGTTGTTTCGTCAAGTAAATTTTATATCCTAGCGGCTGAAAATGAACTCAAAAAGGGAATACCAACACCTCAACAAAAAACAACAGCAACCTTTCAGAAATCAATTTTATTTTAATCACTAATAAAAAAATTCAGTTTATGAATTTTTCTTAGTTTTATCAACAACAGGTGATCTTTTAAACAATCTCTTGATGATTATTATAGGCACCATCGTCAATATTATTATAAAAGCGACAATATCTAGCAAGTTTCTTTGATACCAAGTCAGTTTCACTCCTGGATATTTGAGGTGTGGTGCTCCCTGGTGCCTCACTACATATTCTATCCAATATATGGCTGAATCAACCGGTCTCATCGGCCTGTCGTGTATTATTCTGGACCTTCTTTGGACATTCTCTTTATATCTAGAAGTAAAATTTTTTAAACAACCAAATAATTGATTTTTATCTAATTTCATAATTACTTGGGATTATTCAATACTTTCTCCAAAGCTTCCCCAAACGTCTTCTCATTTAAATCTTCAAGATAAACAACTTCAGCATATCCATGGGAAACAGCTAAGCGCATATTCGTTTTCTGGTCGGTAAAAACTGGCATTCCAACAATTGGTACACCGAAATAGACGCTTTCGATGGTACTCAAAAGGCCACCGTGTGTAATGAAAGCTTGAACATTACGATGGGCTAAAATGTCTTGTTGTGGTAACCATTTCATTATTTTCACATTTTTTGGGAGATTCGTTAGATTGTCGGCTTCCCATTTCCAAATTATATTCTGTTTTAATTTTCTAAATACACGTAATATTGCCTCCGTTTGTTCGACTGGTAAATCGGAGCTTTTCAAATTTGAACCCATTGAAAATAATACAACACCATTCGTTGAAGTATCTAGAAATGTTTGTAAATCATTTGGAAGCGGTTTAGGTTTGTCGACATGAAAACCACCAATATCAATAGCGTTAGGTGGTCTTGGTATAGCATCAAATATACTAACGTGAGAATTTATCAACAACAAACTAACATTCGAGACGAAATCGTACAGATCTGGAGCCCCAGGTACATATTTCCTCACTAATTCTCTGTGTTTTGGTAAAATCACCAATTGATGGTAAATTATTCCGTATAAATCATAAAAACTGTTAATAAAACGTTGCCAAAACGACATATCTCCCGTAAAGCCTGACATGAGATTTGGGACGTAAGATGGCATCGATGGGAGTGATAATACAAAACTACCCCAAACGAACGGTGGCATTGTTGCTAACATTACGACAGGAGCACCGAATTTGTAGACGAAAGCCATGTGTGCTTCATTCACGAATTGTGACATGAGAATTAAGTCGAACTTTTCGTTAGAATTCAATAATTTTTGAACATTTTCGTGCTGGAACGTCCACTCACAGATTCGAACACCCATGCCCGTTACAAAATCAACTTTACCAAAATACGACTTTCCTGATAAAGCAAACAAGTCCCGTTTTACCGCTGCAATTACAAAAAGAAAATTTCAATCCGTTGAAGTGTTAATTTTCTAAATACTTACCTTTAAAATTCACAGAAATGCTCTCCACACTGATATCAGTTAAGTTTTTAATGGGTGTTCGTTGCGGATATGGACTAACAACGACCAGTTCGTGACCGCGGTGGAGCAATTCTTTTAGAATTTTCGATGCCAATGTGTAGTGGCTAGGTGCGGGCGTCGGGAAAATTGCTAAAATTCTATAACAATCTCCAATCGAAATCGTTAAGAAAAGCAGAATTATATAGCGAAACGGTTTCATTGTCAATTTAATAACTGAACGACAATTAGCAACGTTAATACAGGCACTTGTACTTTGTTACGCGATCGGTTAGTATCTAATGCTGTTGAAATGAATTGTAACCTTGGATCGGAAAATATACGATGAACTCTATTGACCGACTCTTATCGGCAGACTTCGGTCCCCCCTGGCTTAATAATTAATTCTAATAAATAAATCATAATCTGGCAAAATATCGAAATGTTTTAACAAATTATTGTTTAACTGTAAAGTGACCTTAGAATCTCTGTTATTTGAATTTTAAAATGAAACTGCTAAGTTATCAAAACTTATTTAGCGAAGCGGACCGGGTACCCGCTAAATTCTCAAAACTTATTTCCACAACCGCCTATATTCCAACATATTGAAAGTTTAATGCCCAATTTAACCCTGTTAAGAGTTGAATTTTCAAAAATCCTTTCTTAGTAAGTGTTTACAGCACCAAAGGAGTATATGTGCCAAATTTAAAGTCTATCGGACGGATAGTGTCGGAGATATCGTGATGAGTCAGTCCGTGACTCAGTGAATGAGAAATCTATACTTATATAAGGCATTTACCATTCACTGATTCTTTTCCAAAAGATTGGAGTCTAGCAGCACCTGGCAGTGTCTCAAATATGGGAACTCCCCAGTTTTAGTAGTGATTTTGTAACTATCCACCGTTAAGTTTCCTTCAACAGCCACCCACCTTAATTGTTTTAAAAAGCTTACGTCCTAAGATCATTTTCAGCAGTTAAATGCGTAACAAAGTATTCCTGAAACTGAATAATAAAAATCTGTTTTAATTAAGCTTACTTCAGATTGAAACGAATTATTTAATTCAACTGTTGTTACAAGCAAGGGGAAAATCGTAATAAATGTTAATCTAACATTTCTTTTCTTAAAATTTGTATTTTTATTTATAAATAGGCGCCGCTTCTAAAGCTGTGATTTAGCTTAAAACGCTGCAGGTCAGTATTTAATAATATCAATACGTCATTTAGATAAAATCTGAAAACAAGGAGACTTAACAAATCAAAATCCACCCCTGTATCGGGTCTTTTTTAGACGAAGTCTTTGATCACAAGTTCTTTGCAACGTGACATCTGAGGCACTTTCTTGACAAGAATCAATACCACAGATTGTCCCTGGCAAGAACGTGGAGTGCAAAAAGCGAAACATTTAGAAATCTTTTAATTGTCTCTAAAATACAGATTTACGGCTGTCAAACAGGCATTGCAGGCGGCACCTGGAGCAGCTTTTCTGATGAATGCACATATTACGGGAATAATAGAAGCGTTTTTCGTTGAAGATTCACGAAAGCTTGCCTCCCTAGAATCAATGGATTTTATACGAATCGGAATGAATTATGAAATAAACCTTCCTTGAACGCAAGAAATCTCGCCCGCTGTGCTCCTGTGAATCTAGAAACATCCAACGAAGAGTACGTAAATCGTCATAAAAGCAGAAGGAAATTGATGGAAATAACAAAAACAGCAAACCGGCTAGTAGAAAAACTACACGAAAATAAAGAGAAAAACATCGTCTTATATTAAAAACATACTTTATTTTGACGGGCCATCATATTCGAAATATTAATAGTTCTGCAATTGTTGAAATCCTGCTACTATATTTCTAGTTAATTATATTTGAAAAATTATTTACAGGAGGGAAAGAAATGCCTTCTTTCAGCTGCGTAATAAATACGGTAATCATAACAAATGGTGTACTGGAAAAAGAACTATTTTAAAAAAAATGACATAAAAACGTATGCCCAGTATAAAATAAATGTTCATATTGGAATAATTTAATAATTTTTATTGTTATTCATGTTTTTTTTTTTTAATTCAATTATTTTAATGCATTTTATGGATCACTGCATTTTTAAGAGCACAAAAAAAATGTCTCATAATTGTAATCCATACACAATATAGTCCACTCAAATATTATATCGAAATGAAGAAGACAAAAAAAAAAGGATATAGAATAAAATAATAATAATCATAATATTAATAAAGAGAGAAATATTCAAGCAACATAAGTATAAACTTTTCTATCTTCTGGTGTACGTGCTAAATATTCTCGTTCAATTAAACCTTCAATACGTTTCTTGATAATAACCGGTGATGGTAGAAATCGACTTTTCAATTGTTCAGTTACTTCAGTAACCAATATATTATGTGCCATACGTTTACGTGATTTCATTATTCGTACAATTGCAGCTTCAATTTCATGTTTACGATCCTCATCAACTTTATTGCGTGTTTCACGACGTTCGGGTTCACTTTCACCTTTAGCTGCTACTGTTTGTATTTTAACACGATGCAATTTTGATGAGAACGAATCATTAACATAAAATTCATGAGTTGATTCAATTTCTTTTGTACGTGGATTTTTAATTAATATACGTTGTGTTGCTTTACCCATTGCTAATGATTGTAATGCACGTATTAAATCACGTTCTGGTATATCGGTTTCATTTAATATTTCTTCATATGTTAATTTCTCATGTATATTAAATAACATTAAAACTACCATTTGATAAGTTGATACTTGTATTATATGTTTTCTAGGACCTGAACGTTGTGATATTGTACTAGTTGATGATGAACAGGCGCCTTCTTTTTCTATATCTTCTTTCTTTGGACCGAAAAAGATTGCATTGAGATCAGCATTACCTAATTGTGGTTGTAATGTCAATTGACGGCCACTATGTTTCGCTAAATAAAATCTAAAATCAATTATTAATTAATTAATTAATAATCAAACGAAATTAATAAAAATTTGTTAAAAACGAACTGACCTACTGAAACACTCAAAGGCAGCTTGTGGAATTGCGGGAATGTGGCACTTTGGGGTAGCACTCTGTGTAGGCCAAAACCCTGTCGTTAATACACGCATAAATAGGTCCACACCGCACAAATTCAACTATAATATAAAAAAAAAACAAACAAATATTAGTTACTATATAAATTATTTCATATCCTATTGATTACCTCTGTTTTTGCTATGTGATCTTTAAATTCTTCCATAATAGTATTTGAAACTGTCATGTCCTTGAACATGCCTTCTAATTTTGAGGTAAACTGACAACCGCATTCAGTCTAAAAATAATACGAAGCATTTATTAAACCAGTTCAGATTTTCAAGCCAATCATTTACAAGATCGCTGATAAGGTTGGTGTAAAAGTCAGGAAAAATCATAGAAATAGCAACCTTCCAGTAAGGAGTCAAAACTAAATGATTTTCAATTTTAAAGAAGCACAAGAAGTCCAAGAAACGAAAAATTTTGGAACTAGAAGAAGTACAACAGAAGATGAAAAATAACGATTTCTAAGAGGACGATAACTCGTTCCCATACGAAATGAGAAAGGGCGAAACGACACCAGAAAAGAAAGAATTCTTCACATTAGACGACTAGAGAATAGATGTCTAAATTAGTGATGGGCACAATCGAACGAAAGAAACAATCGAAAGAATCGAAATCGAGAGCTCTTAACAATCGAATGATTTTTTACAATCGAATAGTTTTACAATAGACGAACTATAACATCTCATGTTACGAATGTTTCGATGTTTAGTCTAGTAGTCTGGCTTTCTGAAAGGCCATCTCTCACGCAGTGTTTGTAGAGATATTCCTCTCTCTCTATCTGTCTGTCTCTTATTTTGGTTACTTTGGAATTTTGATTTCAATATATAACTCTAATTTTGTATTATTTTCTGGGAATACGATCGTCTGTTGTCTAACAAAAGCAAAAAAAGTCAGAAACTTCCTAGCAGGATCCTGAATTAAAGTAAAATTTGGATAGAAATAATCTTTAAAGCCAAATGTTTTTACCCCGTTACATACTTTGCCCTTATTCAAGAATTATTTCCTATTCATTTAATTGTAAGAACAGCTATTATACAGTTGATATTCAATTGGTCAAGGACCATGTATGACATTAAAAAATCTTAAAGTCTATATATTCAACAATGAAAATGTGACAACTGCTTTAGGGCTAATAAATTTCGATTGATTTTGAAAAAAGCAGGGTGCTGATGGGGTAAAAAAATGAACAATAAATATACACTACTTTTCTTTAAAAAAAAATCTTTGTATTTATTCTTTAGAAATGAAGTAAGGATTCTAAATTCAGTAAATTCTATAACTGTTGTTGACCCTATCATAAAACCAAATTTGTAAGCCATTCCCGTTATTTATAAAAAATAGTAATTTGTCGTAATATAATTCTTTGCTTCTTTTATTAATTAATTAGGTAGATTTGACATATTTGCATCAAATCATGACTTTTGTTGTTTTTTTGTAATATTTAAAAAAAATAGGTTTACATCCTCATATTATTAATTAACAGAGAAATCATTCGATTAAATTCGACACATAAATGATGAAATCGTTACTATTCGATAGCAATCGATTCTCAGACGACCGCTCGATTCTAATAGTAAGTTGCAAGTGTTCGAAATACGAATGTTTACAATCGATTGTTTCGATTACTTTCATTCGATTGCGCCCATCACTAGTCTAAATCTGGTCTTAAGTAGGAAATTGAAAGAAACAAGAAACAGTGGCAAGTAAATAAGGAATTGTCTGATCTCTAAGGCATGATTTTCTACAGAATCTGAACCGTATCTAAATTACCTTTAATTTGGAAATCATGTTCTTCTCCCAATCATCACTAACTGATTTATTTAAAAGTAATCGTTTAGCTAAATGTTGTTTATAATATCGTTCAAATACATCTTTCTCTTGTAAAAATCTAAACAATACCATCGATTTATCAAGTACGGTTTCAATTTCTTGTTCTGTCATCTACAAAAATTAATGAATTTAATAAATTTTAATAAATGATAAAAATATTTAAAAAAAAATATATTTTAAGAATAAATAAATACCCCTTTAACGCCTTTCTTTAATTTATCATCAATAAATAATGATAAGTATTCTGGTGATTTTGGATTTAAATTAAGAAAATGTTCAAAATCGGATGCAATCATTTGTTTAAAGATTTTATCATTATTAAATGAATTTTTCAAAAAATGATCGAAACGATCTTTTAAATCTAATAATGATTGAACAAATGTTATCGCATTTATATTAGCCTGATGTTCTTCTTCTTGTACTAATGCACGTCCTTGTTCACGTAAATATTGACTAACACAATCCGACATTGTTTTCAAACCATCTGATACACGACCAAATAATTTATACATACATGCCAAATCTTCTGTCCGATGTGTTTTCAACATATGAACAACACCGGAATTTTCCATCTATAATAAATATCATTTATTAATTTTTTTGATTCGTTTATTACCAATTAAAAATTTTGATTTATACCTCAACAACAGTTTTCATATGTTTTTTAATTAATTCCTCTTCAACCACTTCAACGATACGGGATTCAGTTGATTCATCTAAATAATGTTTGGCTCGTTCGGATTCTTCATTAATTCTAGCTTCTACTTTATTAATATATACAGATGCGCTATTTTCAGCTAAGAACTTTTGACTTTCTCCCTAATAACATCAACAAGAATTGTTAATCAATCATGTTGGCTATACGAAAATAATAAAAGAGGCTTTATATGAGAGTTTTTTTTTTCTCGACATTATCAAAAATACCACATAAAGACAGTTTTAGAGATCAATTTGTGCTCAACGAGAGTTTAAAGTTAATTCACATCAAAATGGTCACAGTTTTATTGAAACTAAAGCCTTCGCCAGACGCATTAGGTGTCTTCACTTTATGTTGGGAATTTTTCTAAGTAGAAGGCTCAAAAACACAAAGAGAGTTTCTCCCATTAACTGGGAGATCTTAAATCAATAAATCTGTTTGAATAACTCACAACTAAACTATGCGAGGTGGAAATTTTCAAAAATCTTCAAGACTACTTTTCTCAATAAATTTGAGAACAGGCATGAAAATTATCACCAAATCGTGTACATGTAATTGTTTTTGTGTACACAATTTGTCGTTCAACTGGGCTAGTCTAAAACTATAGTCCATTTTTTTAAAGTCACATAACATCTAAAGTTTCCAATAAAAGAAGAACTGGAAAAGTCCAGAACCGGCATTTTACGTAATTACATGACATCACAAATCTCTCTCTATAAGCACACCCGAAATATATGAAAAAAGTTTTAAAATATACGTTTTTTAATTGTCGATATTTTACATTTTATTTAATTGTAAGAAAACAAAAAACAAGCACATCGCGAAAATGACACATTTTGTGGGAAAAACTCTCAGCTTGCAGAAAAAAATGTCAAATTTGATGCACCACGCGCCGCACTGGGAGAAAAATCGCTTTTTTCACTTTCATTGGATTTTAAAGGGTCTTCCGTTGTGTGTATGAAAAAATGAATATACCCATTAAAAAGCTCAGAATTTTTTCTACAAAAAGCTACATTTTACCAATTTTGAGAAGAAAGGCTTTTACCTAAAAAAAATTGATGAAAAAGTTGAAATTTTTGTTTCTTCAAAATTTCAAAAATTCATAACTTCGAAACGGCCGCATATTAAGAACTCAAACTTTCAGGGAATTTTTTTGACAAAGTAGAGAACACCTCCACAAAATTTGAAAGAAATCGCCCCGTAAAAGTGATTTTATTTATATACATTTTTTTAGTGCATTTGTTTTTGTTAATAAATAGATTATTAGTTTGTAATAATTGTTGATATAATTCCCTTTTTTTCTGGCCCGCAAAAATTTGGGAAACACTGAATTGACCCTCCTACAGAAAACTTTGGGAACCCCTGCCCTAATCCCTTTTACTGCAACATTAATAATAAATCAACCTCCCATATACAGTGCCAACTTTAAGCAATTTAAAAAAAAAAATTACTCTATAAAATTCTGATGATTGTTGTAGAAATGGCCGTTCGAAATCTTCTTCATATACAGAACGACCATTAATACCAAGTACCATTAACATTTGACAAGCATTCTTAATTGAGATTCTATCGACTTTCTCACCACGTCGTTCTCTCATCACCATATCGAGTAGTGTTTCACGTAAATGATCACGAATACAACCATATCTAACGACCTACAAAAATAAATAAATTATAAATTAATAATTACGATTGAATTTCAAAAAATAATAATTACTTGATCTCTAAAAATAATTAATCCCAAATTGTATACATTATCTACGTCATTCTGTTGTACATAAACACGATCCATATACATGAGTATATCACGAATCATCACCATTGATGTTTGATGATCATTCCATGCTTGATTTAATGTCATCAAAAAGTTATTATGGAGGGAACGTAGAACATCTTCACGCACCTAAATAAAACAACAAACAACCGCATCACTTATTTATTTATTAAATATTTTATTAGAATTACCTTTGTTTCAAGATGATGAGTTACAACTTCTTTTAATCCTGAATAGAGCTTCTCTCCATGCTTATGTAATACCATTGTATAAGCATTTCTATATAATTCTTCAAAACTAAGACCTGAATTGTTCTTCTTTTGGATTTCTTGTATGGCATTCTTCAATAATGCCCATATACTTTCCACATACTTCTCATCCATTGTCATCTATTTTTATTTAAAAAAAAAAACAGAAACAAAATAAATAAACATTAATGAAATTTAACTTAAAATAATTATTTATTATTATCATTTTTGTATTTAGAAATCCTTACATGGATTTTAAGCAAATCCGTTTTCTATTTATAAATTTTCTAAATGTCCCAAAAATAATAAATCAAACAAAAATGACAAAAAGTCTATTTCTAAGTGCACTTAAACAAATTAAGATGTTATTAACATGATTGTTATATAATAATGTTGAATAGGTGTTGGAAATTGTAATTCATTAATACTGGAAATTTAGCAATATTTAAAGTTTTAAAATTACTTTTAAATAAGAAGCTAAATAAATAAAGTGTCATTGTAATTGTCATTTTTTTTTTGTTATTGTAATTTTTATCGTTTTATTATTTACGAACAATTTAATTTCGTTTTATTGAATTAAACAAGATAAAAATGGGGTGTATATCATCGACCATACTACGGCGACCGAGAATTATTTCTTTTATTCTTTTATAAAAGACCATTTTTCTTGTTGTGTTGTGTTTTATCAAAGAAAAACCGTTCTTTTTATAACGAAAATTACAGCAAATTTAATATAATTAATAAAATTATCCAACCGTACGTCATCACTTATTTACTATGATATTTATTAGAATTCTCTTACTGCTTTTACTATTATTTGAAATATTCTAGCGTCGAAACTTAACAAATTAACTTCTTATTAAATATGCAAAACGTAAATATTATTGTCGACGAATCAATATGATTAACTGGCATCTTTGATAATAATATTATTGAGAATTTCCGATAATATTGAGGAAAATAGACCATTTCCACAATGGTTATTAGCTTGGAAACTACTAATAATAAACTAATGCGACCAAAGTTGAGTTGATAATTTGATCAATGTATCTCTTATCACAGGACGGTAGTCATTGGGGTGTAAACTTTGTAATGGCACGGAAGCGTCTGAGAATTATAGGAAGAAATCCAATTCTTTTTCTTAAACCAATAATATGACAAATTAGTCTGTATAGTGTAATCTGTTTCTCCTTTATCCGAATGAGGAATTCGAGATTTTTGACAGAGCCGAATAAAATATAAGGGTGGCTTTATTTATCTAGATCTAGAAGCATGCAATACAGTCAATATGTACGGTTAATTTCGTTAACAGTTGAGGTTTCGACTTCGATAATTAGGACAAAAAACGATTACTTAATACATTAATGATACAATATTTCATTAGAAAACAATAGGTATTAGGTCAGAAGGTGACTAAAGGAGAGTCCGTGAGGATGAAGGAGAGACAGTGAGGATCAACGAGAACAAAAACCATGAAAAGAAGACAGCAAGAGTGAAGAAGGAACAGAAAGGAGAGAGCGAGGATGAGGGAGAGTCTATGAGAATAAAAGAGAAACAGTAAGTGTGAAAAAGAGGAAGTAAAGGCAAAGGAGACACGAAAAATTTGAAGAAGTAGAGAAACGATAGCTAGAGAGAGAGAGAGAGAGAGAGAGGGTGGAGGGAGGAGAAATAGAACTATTTATTATTTTTTATCAAAATCAAAAAGATTTCTTCTAATTTTTCTATCGATTTCTACACCACTGGTCAAAATTTTGTAGTATTTTCTTTGAAGCGCAAACAATCAAAAAAGCCATTAAATTTAGATCGAATAGTGCCAACTTCATTTGCCATAATCTTAAATATTACCAGATTTGTGGAATTTGAACATGATTTGAAAATACTGTGTAGGGCATCAAGTGATACAAATCTTTTAACATAATATGTGTGGTTTTATGGATGAATTTTGTGCCCTGTAACTTGATAAAAAAACTACATCAATTTTTGAATAACTATTTAATGATCCCAACAAAGCCAGCAAAACCTTTACAAAGTCTAATTTGCAGATAACTGTAATAAATAGGTAGTTGACCGAAAGATTGAAATATCTTTAAAAATACGTTATTAATGAATCGTTATTAATTACAGTAACACAAACAAAAGGCTCATTATTACATTTATTGTAATGCTGCAGTCAAGTTCATCAAGTAGAAACTGTTAAAGTCTACATAAATATTGAGAGTATTTTATTTTATACTCGGGCAATAAATCAAAAAAACTAATACAAAATATATTTCGTTTTGCCTCTAAAATGTAACAACAAATTAAGTAAATCAACCAAAAAAACTCAATTTATTTATACGATGACCTTCATTGATAAAAATTTTCACTGTTATTGCAAAGTATAAAGACACAACAAACAAGACTTTTACTGTAGGATATCAAATTAATTTAATCTGTTTTAATTAATAAGTCCAAGTAACGAAACTGAAATTTCCATACATTTATATAAATATAGATAAATGAATTAAATAAACTTTTTATGTATTCGCAAAAAAAAAACAAAAATTAACATTGTTTTACTTGATGTCAATTATGAAATCTGAATTTTAAAAATCAAAATTTCCATATAGCGCTACATAATTCTGTATTCATATATTCCGGTTTGTACAAATGTTATTAATAAACATCATCAATATTCTACCACTTTTAATTATAAATCATTATTTTAATTAATAAGTTCACTATAAATGAGTACTGCTTACAATGTTTATAATTATACAATTTTCAATAGAGTTTTTCAACAACCTGTAGCTGTACAAATACTTTTTTGACTAAACGGTCTATCGAATAATGTAAAAGAATCTGTTACTTGTTATCAGATTGATGGAAGCTATTGAGACAATTGAAAGAAACTACACCAGATAGAAGTTCTAGATTTTATAACTTTTGCTATAAAGATAAAGGAAATAGTTAAGGTTTTTGATTAGAAAATAATGTAGAGTTTTCTTATAAACCGATAAGGTGAAACATTAGCTCTTATGGCTCCCTACCTACTATAAATGATAAATTATACGATTATCCTACCTCAAAACATCACTCAACCGTTACACTAGGAGGCTGCCAATTATTTGCCTCTTTTTTAGGAAATGTTAAAAAAAGAAATAGAAGTTATTGAAATGATTTAAGATGACTTGACTGTAGGAACTCTGTATCTGGCTTTACAAGAGCTAAAAGATTACATCAGTACATCGTTGTCATAAACAGTAACACTTGTCGAATCTCTTGTCCCGTCTTGTGCGAGCAGATATGCCTCAGCGGAGTATAAATTATTTACTTTTAAAATGATAGAGCTTCAGAAAAAATGCTTGTATTATGGCGAAGGGAACTTCTCTTTAATATTAATGTTGCCAGTACTTGTAAAGCTTTTTAAAGGGCTATCCAGGCCAGTGCTAAGAGATAAGCATAGTAAGCAAAGCTCAAGGGGTCGTAATAAGAAGGGCGCCAAGCAGTCTCTTACTAGGATAAAACCAAATGGCAAAGGTTTGTTTAGAAATAGAGAATTTTGAAAAATAGGTAAAAAACTTATTTAGAGAACATCTGTAAATTTTTGCATATAAGTACAACATCAGCTCTATCAGTATATCAAAAATTAAACAAATTGAAGTTTTTTGTTATAGTTTGCTTATAAGTGCTATGAAAAATCTGAATCTTCAGCCTTCTAATACAATCCAAACCGTTTATATTAAATGAACAGATCCCCATGAAGTGTAATTGAATTGAATCGACAATAATCGTATAAACATTTATATCAAAACCAGGGCTTCAAACCGTTATTTTTTCGTTTCGGTTTCGGTTCGATTAGTAAAAAGTATATCGGTTCCATTCCGGTTATCTTTCCGGAAAAATTTTATTTTTGTCCGGTTTTCAGTTCAGTTTGAAGCCTGTGTGAATGCATTATGTGATTTATCACAGAGCTCGAAGCGCTTTATTTTATTGGTGCCGGTTTTCGTTCCGGAAAAGTTGTCGGTCTTTTCGGTTCACTTCCGGTTCGAAGCCCTGATCTCTAAAGGTTCTGGTACATAAAACGCGCAACGAATTATTGGATAATAAAGACGAACCACTCGCGACACGCAACACAATTGTGCCACAAAATTCAATTTTTTGTATATATGTACGATCGGGTTCAGTCCATGTAAGAAATTATCGAAGGGCGTCCGAATGAAATAGATTTTATGTAGTGCTATGACAACTCGAATAAACAATATTAGAATAATAATAATGTACATAAGAATTAATTTATCTATGTCAGTCTAGATATTGATTAATTTTTTTCTATCTTTGTCTGATTTGATTCTCTCAAAAATTACCTACATAATAAAACTCATTTGCGTAACGCAATAATTCTAGTTTATCCAATTGAATAAACTGTTTATATGTGTTTACGCACGATTTCAAAATAAACAGCGTAAACTACACATGCAATCGTATCGCTACCAAATCATGAATGCACCACAAGCGATTAATATTCAATAAAATAAAACCTGCAAAAAGGACTCTAGTTTACAGTAAATATGAAAGAAATGATCAATTATGACTTCTTTGCTCTCTGTAAAGGAACACAACATACCTATTTCGTTTGCCAACTCTGTATGTTTGTTTAGTGCAGTCTTTGCCAAATTTAACAACATTGTAAAGTAATTATTGCCTTCAACTTATGAGGAACATCTCAAAATCGATCACCAAATTCCAAAGTGTGTTGATTATGATTATTTTTCGACAACTACGAATTCACAACGAAAAGGGAGAGAATATGGAGTTAAAAGCTTGGAGGTATAGTAGGACCACTATAAAGTGGCCCATCATAAAATAATAAAATTTAACGCCAAATTATGACAATAGGGCTTGTGGGTTACGGTGTTCATATAGAGATTTACAACTTCTCTAGCCAGAAGATTTATAATAGCAGGTAAAGAGATTTTCAAAATATGTCGACAAGGGTTTTTTTTTGCTTAAAATTGTTACAAGAAAATAAATGGAAATACCCAATATTTATTATAGAAAATTGAAACTTATGTACAGAAATTAAATTACAACCCTCTACCTACCTAGGTAGGTAGAACTTTCTCTTAAAGTAATTTTAATAAGTTTGCCCCTTGTTCAACGGTCACTCTTTGCTATTCTGGCTAGAGAAGTTGTAAATCTCTCTATCAACACCGTGACGCACAAGCCCTATTTTCATAATTTGGCATTAAATTTTGTTATTTTATGGTGGGCCACTTTCTCGTGGTCCTACTATATAGTGCAAATTTTCAGCAAATAGATCGGGTTTTTAATGCGTAAAACCACAAAATGACTTAACAATAGAGTCGGTAACAAAAAGTACCTGTTACAGGACATTTTTGGAAGATTTACAACAGGGCAATATATTAGCTGAAAATTTTCACTATACCCAGAACAACGCTCAAAAATTCTGGGGTCAAACACATCAATAGTTGATGTTAAGTTTTTTTGTACACGTTAAGTATATAAACAGAAAAAAATAGAAAACCGATAAAGGTAAGAAATATAAATAGAAAAATAATTAACCCAGGTTTATATAGGTATTTTTATCAATATTAACAATCTATTTATAATCTTGTGTCAACGTGAAAACCTAATTTGAGCTCATCCATGATATCTTTAGAAGTTTACATAAACAAATAAAATATCCAAATATCATTTACTGATCAAATGCAATTCCGTTTACTAAAATTACAGGATTCATGATTCACTATCAAGTTCACTGTACTTGATCAAGTGTTTATGTGATAGTTAATCAAATGTAAATAAAATAGTTATTCAAATTACTTAAATATTCGAATCAAAGGAAGTTATTAAACAAATATGACTGTACCTAAATCATTATGGTCCTTAACTGCATAAGTTTTACCCCCGAACGAAAAACGAAACAAATTTACTTTAAAAAAATATTTATTGTACAGTAGACTCCCGATTAACTGGTCTTCAAGAGATGTAAAGAAATGTTAAAATTAGGCCGGCTAATAGAGAGCCTCTTTTATTAGAATGAACCTTATGCTTAAGAAAAATAATTTTGTCTCGTTAGATGATTTCGGTTGGAAACTGTTGGGCTAATCCATTTACCAATACTGTACAATTTTTATCATTTTGATAGAATAAGAATCAAACCACTTACAACAAATTCTCTGATAGTCGATGAAGGACAATTTCGCAATCGATAATAGTAAAAAAAAATTTTTGTTCCCCTGGGAAGTGTTATGCGCAATTTGAACCATAACGAAATTTCTGGATCAAATAAATTAATAATCAATATAAAGCTAAAAAAACTGATCAAAAACGAGTATATATTTTGAGGGAAAAAATTACGAAAATTTCGGGTACAAAATGGTTTTAATTCGTTTGCCAAAAACAGAAAAAAATTTGGAAACCAACAACAAAAGTAATTAGTTTTATGGCTGAAATACCTCAACACATTTTATTGTGAGATCTCCACCAGTAAAATATATAAACGTGTTTTATTTTCTGCTATTTTTGCGCTAAGAATAATTCTCAATTAAGTTCTTGACAATTTAGAGGTGACACGTTTGTTGAACTGCAATTTGATTGCAATTCGTCACGTTTATAATTTCTAAGAAAACATTATATAGAACAAATATTTAATAATAGGTATTTGATAATCTTTGTTGATTGAAATTGAAATTTTAAAATAGGTAGAAAAAAAAAACAAAGTGAAAAAGAACATAAATATCGCAATAGAAATAATATTGATAAGAGAAAGAACTGCAATAATCCTTATCTAAAATACCAAGACGTATTTATGAATTCGTTAAATGAGGTTAAGGTTGACGTTATACAGGCTGTCTAGTTTGATTTGATAACACTAGACACGTCTAATCATTGTTTATAAATATTTCGATATTGACGCTCAAGGATTTTTAGTTGTGACATGTACGAAATCACGCAATCATAGCAGATCGATGTTATCGTCTTTTTTTAACTCAAATTATAAAATTGAATTGAAAATTTTTCCGAATTCGTAATAAAAGAAAGGCGGATGTAACGTTCAGCCGTTTCGTTAAAATTGCGTTATCAGATGACAGGAATAGGGAATCTCCAATAACCTTTCTTTCATCTATGGAGAATCAATTTGCATTGAAAGCTATTTGAAAAGAGACTATCGACTAAATGCATATATGATTTTTACTTTTTCATTTACAGGTGTCCCAGCTAACAGTTTCACCTCAAATATCACGCTTGTTTGTGGATTGAAGCCGAAAAGTATCTAAAGAATACTGCAAATGAGTTTTCCTTTTCAAAGTTTCTCATTTGCTGCTCAAAAAAAAAATGAAATGTCTCTAGGACCTGTTCATCCATGAAATAGTCATTTACTTTACAAGGTGGTAAAGTGACATTTTTCACTAATTCAGAGAGTGTGAAAAATTACTTACCACCGAGTCAAGTATGAAATTTTTTCTCAATACTAACGACTTTTAATTTACTTTATTTTTACTATCATGTGTTGTGGAAGTAAAAAGTCACTAGTGAAGAAAAGTGTCACTTTACCATGGAGAGTAAAGTAAAGCTGACTTTCAACTGTTGGTTCATATTGAGGAAAAATACTGGCAATTTTCATGTAATATTTAGGTATTTCATTCTATTTAAAACCAATTTCAAGTACCTATTCATTGCAGGTGATTGGTTTGCTAATATATTAAGTAAATTTCGAAATTTTATACGTTTTAGCATTTCCAAAACAGCTAGAAAGAAAATCGTATCGGTCGATTGAAGTATAGACATTGTAGTCTAATTTCTTTGGACACTTTTCCACTTCAATTCACAAACAAGTGAGATATTTGACATGAAACTGTTAGCTGAAACACCCTGTATAGTAATGATATAAATAAAACATAATTGTTGCTTAAAGATCAATTAACACCGAATCATTTTGTCTTTAGATTTAATTCTCATTTACTTAAGATTTGCGGTCGCAAGAGGGCGACACATTGTAAGCGAACAAGATCCGTCACGCTAGTTTGAAAATCTCAGCGTCAAGAAGCATTCCACAAAGAACTACACGATCAAGGCGCAAAAATTGTTTTGTAAACGACTTAATGAATCATGCCAGCGACATGTTTTCATGTAAAACAAATGACAATCGTCTTGAGGCGTAGGTACACCTTTCGTTCAATCAAATTTACACTTTTGCAAAACAAATTCAACCTTTTTCAAATCAATATCAATAAGGAACTTTGTTTATTTAACTGCTCAAGGGATATAATTGGATTTATAGTATTAAACCTGGAGTGTAAGATTCCTATGTAGGTAGACTAGGTACTTTCTTATTTTCACTAACTACCATTTGTGGAATATGTGGGTGCAAAAACCGTTTATATAGTATAAAAACGATATTCTAGTAATAAGAAGAAACAATGAAAAATTGATTGAAATTTACAACTATTTGGTTTTATATAAAATAAGAACTTGAGATTTTAAATAAGCTTACTTTATAAGCACCATTGGTGAAACTGAGTGGTGAATTTTTACAAAACAAAAAATAATCCTACTGTATTTTTGAGGCGATAGGATAAAAAAGCTGAGCAACAATTTGACTAAGTGCAAGAAGAGTTCGTAAAACATGAATAAAAAGAGCCTGTAAAAAATCTTTAACTCTTCATTATCTAGTCACAAATGTACGCAAATTTTTATTGGGCCTTGTTTTTTTCAATGCTCCGAAGAGCTGTTTTTATCAAAGTCTTTTTTATAATTGGCTACGATTTAGGCAGTTTTTTTGAAAAATGCATAAATAAATAAAATCGCCATAATCTGTAATCTAAGAAACCAAAGACACTAGGCATTATAGAACAATGATTTGTAGGTAAAGCATCCATTTATGCCACAAAAAAAATAATTTTCAAATTACAGGTGAAACAAGGTTTTTCCATCAATACAGCTTGTTTTTCAATTATTATAATGACACAAACGTACAAGATTTCTAATAGTAATTAATGTATCAAGGGCGTTATGAGTCAAATAACGCCTGAATCTCGACAGTGTACGGTCCAAAGGCTGTACGTCCACCGAGGGCGTTATGCCCATAACGCCATAGTGGTGAATTCATGAGTTTATGCCATAAGTAAAAGAAGCAATTTAACTTTTTGTTTTATTTTTTAATTTTTGCTTTGACATCTGAAAACTTTGGGTTATGATGACTTCAAAAAAGGTTGTTTATCATAACAGCAGGCTATTATTTTTCATAACGCCATCGCAACGCCATAATGGCCCGTCGTCAAGTAAACAATCATTATTTTCTTATTAATGGGATCGTTTTGATATCTATTAATGGTTCAATAATAAATACGTATGACATAAATGTGATCATGTACACTGTTTTTAAGGCTCCCTCCCTATCACTCCTAACTAAAACCGATTGAATTGATTGAGGTTAAAGACAATTTTGCCAGAAGAATTCAGTAGTGACAACAAAATAATTTGTATTTCTAAAATTTGCCGACACACTTCAAGTGCACAACGGTTGAGAATCGCTGATCTAGAATCTAGAGTAAGTGTAATCGGCGCATGCGTTTAGTTTGGATCACTTTAAACCGTAACGAACGCATCTCGAGTGTATTGAGGACAAGCCGGGTGGAACAGGCTATATATATTGACATATAATTTTTCAATGGCAATTTTGCTGTTATTAATACCACATACACACATAACATTTATTACATTCTCTATACTTGACCTTAACGCTGGCTAATTTTGAATATAAAAAGACCACAAAAAATAGGATTTTTCATAGGAGCGCCGAAATATCTGCACACCAATAACCGTCGCTTATTAATTATTGATAATTAACAAATTTTCTAGAGTAATTAATCATATTTTTTTTTCGGTGAGTTTGTGTAAGTGTATGTGCGATTATAAATTGTTGTTTTCCTGCATAATCAGGATGATTGTGCGCAATGATTTCAAGCATAAAAATTCAAAGACAGCCCTACATTTATTATTAATATTTATAAAGGACAATGTACTTTCATTATTATAATACCAATAATTATTGGTAGAAAACGAACGGCAACTTACTGGAAATGCCCGAATCCTCATTTTGATGTCCCTTTTCGTATTCGTTGAATTCTTCATAGTTGGCCCTGACATTGTTCCTAATTGTTTCTTGAATTCACCCAAATTGAAAAACACGCCAAATTAATTAGAAAAATGTCGCAGTAATTAATTATGAAATGATCACAACCAAATTCGGAGGTCGTTCCTTACGCCAACAACAACAATAATAACAACAACAACAACATTCAACTTGAACAATTGAAAAACAACGAAATTACCACACATTTCAATCGCGGTCACATCAAAATCCCCCAAAAATAATTCAACTTAATTCCAACCATAATTCCCAAATTGTCCAAATTCTATTAATTAATAACCGAAACAACACAAAGGAGCAAATTAATTATAATTCTTTTAACGAAAATTTATGTAAATCAAGAACGACAGATGAGTGGAAAAAACAGGTCGTAGGGATAACTTTGCAAAACATATACACTAACACACTCGATATACACGCAAACACATAGAAAAACACACACACACACACACACGGATCGTAATCGTTACAAATTGTCTTTACTTTAAACGTTTGGAAACGATGTAATTCACGTGAAATTCGCGATTCTCCACATTCGTATAAATTAATTGTTTATTTATTAATTAGAAATCTCTCAATAATCCATTGTCAACGTCAAGAGAAAGTAACTATATAGAAAAAAATCACATCTACACACATATACACACACACACACAAAAGGTTTACTTTCCGTCTCACCACCACCACCAATTCAGCTGATCAAATTCGTTTACGTATACGCTACAGATCGACGTAAATGGTAACGTAGACGTAACCGAATAAAGCACCATTCACACTAGACACAAGTCGTTGAAAAACTCGTCAAAAAAAATCTAAACAGTATAAAGACGCGAATTTTTTGCAATTAACACAATAATCGAGCACGTTTTCGACGAATTTCAATGGCAATTCGTTTTTAGACGATTTGTTTCGATAATTCGAGTAATAGCGATCGGAACCGACCATTACGGTACGCAGTGGCGTAATACTACACCGAATAATCGAGTGGCAGTCGCCAAAACTGTTGCACCACAATTTTTATGAAAAGCACAAAATAAGCGTTATTAAAATTTTTATTGTGGAAAATATCGAAAAATCGGTAATTTAGGATGATTTTGATTGATTTTCGTTTGATTACAAATAGTATGGATTGTTAATTTTATCAATTTGTGTGATAGAATTGGGACTACTGGTTTGACCGGTTCCATCAATCCACTACCAACTGTATAAAAATGACAGCAATTCGGAGCGAAATCCCCTAGGTTTTTGAACAATTTTAAAAACGAATATAATTTATTAATAAAGCGTATAATTATTGTCATTTTACATTGTACGTTATTTTATAAAAATAACATCTTTGAAAATTGCATTAATGGCTCTATTTGCTTGAAAATATACAATAAACTAATAAATAGTTGTCCGGTATTAACGGGGCTACCTTCTTCGTTCGCCTTTTTGCGTTTTACGTTTCTCCTTCTTCTCTTCGCGCAACTGTTTCTGTTTCTCTCTGTTATTAATCGACATTAGTTATAATTGACGATAATTTGTGTGCACAATTACCTGTCCTCTTTGTCTTTCTCTTTCTTCCGTTGACTGTCGAGTTTGGCTTGTTCACGTTTCGCTTTATCCGCCATTAATACAGCTTGGGCGTTTGTATTTTTCTCTAAATTGTTCTCTTTCTCATTTGATGGGGTCGGTTCGTTACCATCATCATCTTCATCATCAGTCATTTGACTGTATTGCGATAAGATGGCTTCACGGATCTTCTTCTCTTCTTCAGTGTAATTCTTTTGTTTTGTCGTCTGTAATGATTGGGATTCTAATAACTGGACTAATTTACGATCAACATCATCACTACTGCATGTCGGTTGTAGTTGTGGTTCTTTGTGTCTATGGAATTGCCATTTTTCTAAGATCTCATTGCAAATCCGTATTATTTCATCTTCCTGTAATCGAAGAGAATTGATTAGAATCGAATTAAAGATGATTCAAAGAGTATGGGGCCAATACTAACATTTTCGATGAATTCTGTAAGTATACCTTGTAATGCTTCGGTCTTCTCGTCGTTGCTCTCATCACCGTCCAAAATGCCTTGGATATACGAACCGAACACACCCTCGTCGATATTTAATTCTTTTAATTTATCACTGAGCCAAGTTGAGAAATCCATCAAGGACGCCATTTTTGTTTAAAATTCCCAGTGATTTTCGAGCCGTTATATTGGTAATAGTTACACTAGCAACGGGGAATTTGGGGTCGTACAGTTGGTAGTAGTTTCTTTTCTTTTTTTTCTTATCTTGAATTATGCTTGAATCTCGTCATTTTTGTGTCAATTTGTTTAACAACTATTTGTGGGATTTTATAAATTATTCTGTGGTAGGGAGACGTTTTATCAATCCATGACTCATAGTTTAACGATTTTTTTATCGAATTTCTCATAAATATTGATCGATAAGTGTTAACACGAATTTTGTGATTTTGTATAGTTTTAGTGATCATGTCGAATTTGCACGGTGATATGGATCCGACTGATCAAACGTACGTGCAAAAAATGCAGTATTTATCGTTGAACGGCCAAAATGATGCCGATAAGCGCTATGGACGGATTGCTGCAAATAAATCCGAAACGAATGTACCAACACCCCAACCGTACCATCAGAAACAGAAATCCATCGGAGCTATTGAGAGTTTCACCACTGAAGAGGCCACACAACGAAAACCGAACGAGTACGCAATGTACGAACGTAGTAATATTATTGCAAGCTCCAAATATGCTACACCTAAACATGTGGAGACATTATCCAGTAAATCTGTGGATGAGACTGATATTTATGTGCAATGTGCTAAACCACAAGTACCACCGAATCCGACCAGTCCAACACACAAACACAATTACACGGTATACGAAAATATCGATTATTTTCCGAATCGTGATCGCAACTACTACCACCCACAATTATCACGTGATAGTAGTATATGTGAGCCGATTTATCGTAAGGCACAACCGCAAGTGCCTTCCGGTAATCGTAATTTAACCCGCGATGATGGTTTGCCACTCTACGAGAATCTGCAATTGTCCCAGAAGTCCAGTGGCGCCCAACCGGGTCCGCAAGTACCATCAAATCCCCAACAACCGCCGCCACCGTATCCGAATCAAATCTATCAAATGCATCCACAACAATCCGTCTATTCGGTAATGCAATCACCCAAATTCCAATACAATAAATCACCAACAAAATCATTAACACAACAACAATTAGACGAGATAAATAGTAGTGATTATGTTTGTATGACCGGTAATATATCGCATGTACCATTCCAAACAACTAGTGCAAAAAATTATGATCGTTCACCAGCAACTGGTGTCGCATCAACACCGTCAGTTGTACAGAAAGCGCCGCCGCCGCCGCCTAAAGAACAAAGCGAAACAATCCGTCCACCACCGGTGCCCAGTCCAACACCGAGTGCCTGTAGCAGTACTGGTAGTGCAATGAGTAAAATTAAAATGGCCGGTAAAACATTATTACCGTACAATGTAACACCGCCACGGCCACGCGGACCCACAGAAGCTGAACGGAAGATTGAAGAGATGACACGACAGATTGAAGAGGAAATGGAGAAACACGAAGAAGAAGGCGAATATTTCGGTAAATTTCAATTAACGATTGAAATCTATTTACTTTATTTTATTTGTTTTTGGTTTTTATTAAAGGTATTTGCCATACTTGTGGCGAGAAAGTTACAGGCGCCGGTCAAGCTTGTCAAGCTATGGGTAATTTGTATCATACAAATTGTTTCATTTGTTGTTCGTGTGGTAGAGCATTGCGTGGTAAAGCGTTCTATAATGTACACGGACGCGTTTATTGTGAGGAAGACTACTTGGTAAATACCGAAAAAAATGTACTTATCAACACGGTTTTTGTCGCACGAAATTCGAATTCCTTCAAGTTTTGGAGTGGTGTCCTTAGTCGATTGTCACTCCCAAGGATGTAAATTTATCTTCTTCTAACTTGTAATTTCGTTTCTCTTTCTATTAATAATTAATGTTATCCAGCATGTCAACATCGACCAAATAACAGCTATCACTCTAAAATATTGTACAGAATGGCCCGTTTTCGATGGTACCTTTTCACGTTGGGGGTTAAATTGCTTATTTAATATTTGTATAGTTCCCTCGCCAGACCGAGGCGAGACTTGACGCAGCTAGGGCGTGTTAGTAGGTGGATCCCTTTTCTTATATTTATCAAATAAGAAGCGTTGTAACTGAGCTGCAACCCATAGGCGTCCATAGAGGATATTAATTAACAATGTGAACCCTTCAAAAAGCCCCCTTTTTTTAAATTTTTGTGTGTTTATCGGGAGATTTCTGTCTAGGTGAGTTTTATATCTGTACGCCATTGGACCAGCAACAATTCTATTGAGCTATTGTTGCTACTTTAGCTTATCGACAAATTACCAATTTTGGTTGCTACTGAATTATTCTTTTGTTTCTTCTGCTAGACAAATTTATAGTAACAATAATTATTAACAAACGGCTGTTTCATAGCACTCTAAAGTGATCCAATTTCTGTAATTTTCACCTGCGAAATCGAAATTCCTACATTATTGAAAACAATTATAGCAACTGACTAGCAAGTTGAATATAGTTTCCACTTGAAGAAAGACAGGTTTGTGTCACATTTAGAACACGGTAAAATCTAGACAAAATCCATTTACATAACTAGAATCAACATAAAAAATTCCACTAAAAACGATAAAAAATGTGAAAATAATTCGAAAACAAGAACGTAGCAAAAACAAAAAAGTAGCAATATGTCATCAGTTCTTTTGTCCGAGCGCTTCTCATAGGAGATACTCTCAACACCCTTCAAAAATGGGACATTCTGTACACACACAAAAATGTTTACAAAACCTTAATAATTCGTGTGACAAGAATAATCAAACTTTGTACAGGTTTTCCACCGCGAATTCAACCTTTTCTAAACCATTGTTTTGTTCTAATTCGATTTGTAGAAGTATTTGCAGTAGAAAACCTGTACACCAATGATATCTATCGAAATTTATAATATTGTTTTTCAGTATTCCGGTTTCCAACAGACTGCTGAAAAGTGTGCTATTTGTGGTCATTTAATTATGGAAATGGTGATTAATGAGTTCCTCAAAACGATAGCAATCAAATAATTATTGTTTTGTTTTTGTTAAACAGATCCTGCAAGCGATGGGCAAATCGTACCATCCTGGATGTTTCCGTTGTTGTGTTTGTAATGAGTGTCTTGATGGTGTTCCATTTACTGTTGATGTTGATAATAAAATCTATTGTGTTAATGATTATCATCGAATGTTTGCACCGAAATGTGCCGCTTGTGGCAAAGGTACTCGATTCGTTATTATTGGAATTGTTAATTGTAATTCGGGTAAATTTTAGGAATTACACCGGTCGAAGGCACAGAAGAAACCGTACGTGTAGTATCAATGGATAAAGATTTCCATGTTGATTGTTATATCTGTGAAGAATGCGGTATGCAATTAACTGATGAACCGGATAAACGGTGTTATCCTTTAGATGGTCGTTTATTGTGTCGTAGTTGTCATATTGATCGATTACAGCATACACCAAGACAAATGCATCCAGTTGCTGCCACTTATCAATATTCTGGTTGAAACATTCTTATTGCAAAAATTTTAAATTATTTGAGGCAATTCTAATGCCATAAACAATCAATCCTAGTCAGTATTTTTTCTTACAAAAACTAATAAAAAAATAAATAAATAAGTTAACAAAATTTAAAAAAAAAGAGTAATTATTGAGAATAAAACTAGAATTGTTTCAAATAATTTAAATTGTTGCCCATTTTATTGCTCGCTATTATAATTATTGCTCATTTTATGGATTTTAGTCTCAATTTGATTTTACAGTACATGACGAACACTTGAATTGATATCGGAATTTTATACTTTTCGATCCTAGATTTTCATAGCTTTTTTTTTTTTATTTAGTATATTTGCTGTGATAATTTTATGTGTTTAAATTAAAACAGACAAGCTTACTGATATAATCATCGTTCATTCCACTGTTACTTAACGGGCTTCAAACAAAATAAATTATTTAGGAAAGTAATGTGGCTTTTTGCACCTCACCAAATTGTTATTGATTTCGAACAAGTTGTTCCTAACACTTTATGTAAATTATTCCGAAGATTTGGAGCATATTGTTCTTGAAACATCGAGCAAGTTGTTTCCTAGATTTCAAGTCAGTTATTTCTGATTTCGAGCAGATTCTTTCTAAATACTTCAAGTGGATGTTCGCAAGACGCAGAGCATGTTGTTCCTGATACTTTGGGCACACTATTCTTGAGACTTCTCGCATAGTGTTCCTGAGACTTCAAGCATGTTCCTGAGACTTCAATCATGTTCCTGAGACTTCAAGCACGTTCCTGACTTCAAGCATGTTCCTGAGACTTCAAGCATGTTCCTGAGACTTCAATCATGTTCCTGAGACTTCAAGCACGTTCCTGACTTCAAGCATATTGTTTTTGAAATTTCGACCTTGTCTGCCTTTTACTTATTTGTTCCTAAAACATCGAGCAAATTGTTGCTCATTTCTAGCGATTTGTTGCTGATTTCTAGCGAATTGTTTCTAAATACTTCAAGTGGATGTTTGCCAGACCTAGAGCATGTTGTTCCTGAGACTTTGGGCACACTATTCTTGAGACTTCTTGCATATTGTTCCTGAGGCTTGTTGCATATTGTTCCTGAGGCTTGTTGCATATTGTTCCTGAGGCTTGTTGCATATTGTTCCTGAGACTTCTTGCATATTGTTCCTGAGGCTTGTTGCATATTGTTCCTGAGGCTTGTTGCATATTGTTCCTGAGGCTTGTTGCATATTGTTGCTGAGACTTCTTGCATATTGTTCCTGAGACTTGTTGCATATTGTTCCTGATACTTTGGGCACACTATTCTTGAGACTTCTTGCATATTGTTCCTGATACTTCTTGCATATTGTTCCTGAGACTTCTTGCATATTGTTCCTGAGACTTCTTGAATATTGTTCCTGATACTTTGGGCACACTATTCTTGAGACTTCTTGCATATTGTTCCTGATACTTCTGCATATTGTTCCTGAGACTTGTTGCATATTGTTCCTGAGACTTGTTGCATATTGTTCCTGAGACTTGTTGCATATTGTTCCTGAGACTTGTTGCATATTGTTCCTGAGACTTGTTGCATATTGTTCCTGAGACTTGTTGCATATTGTTCCTGAGACTTGTTGCATATTGTTCCTGAGACTTGTTGCATATTGTTCCTGAGACTTCTTGCATAGTGTTCCTGAGACTTCAAGCATGTTCCTGAGAGTTCGAGTCAGTTGTTCCTAAGATTTGGTATAAGTTTGAGGAGCTTTGGGCAAATTAAAGTTCGAACTTGGTCGTCAATATTCCAGATCTCAGATAGGAAAATCAGCAGCCCACATTTAATTATTAAGCTGGACATTTATTAGATTTTTATATAATCTTAACAATATAATACAATATTTGAAATTGTGGCGATTCGCCGTCGATTGAAACAATCTTACAAAAATCCAATAAAAAATAGAGGAAGTTCTTGTTACTTTTCCCATTTCAATTTCGAAATTTTGTAAAAGAAACTCATTTAGAAAATGAGGTACATGTAGCAATATTTCTAAGAAAAAAAAACTAATTTCAATTAATTTAAATTAGATATATAATGAATATAAATAATTAAATTGATCTTTATGGAAAATAAATATCTATACAGAATCATTGCAATAAAAAAAATGATAATTATTAATTAAAATGAATACGATATCACAAAGGCAGTTCAGACAAATTAAACATAAACAAAAAAGAAATATAACACTTTTACAAACTCTCCAAATTTGAGATCGTTTAAAACCTAATTGCGACAATAAAAAATCATAAATTGTCCATCAGAAATAAAACGGCAGCAAAAACTCTCCATCATCTCGACAATATCAACTACCAAATACGATTTTCAGTTTGTGGTGCCTTCATTACACCAACACCACCACCTAATCGTCGATAATTCATCGAACCACACAATCTCCATTGATTCTGTTCAGTATCGTAGAATTCGATTGTTTTCAAATAAGCTGTACCATCAAAACCGCCCACAGCATACAATTGTCCGTTGACCACAGCTAAACCCACCTATAAAACAAAATATTGAATATTTAAATAATTAATTTTATATAGTTTTTGTACCCCGCTCCGTCTAGATGTCATCGCCACAATCGGACTCCACGTATTCGTATGGGGATTATAACGTTCGGCACTCGATAATTCCATGCAATCATCACGGCCACCAACGGCATAAATTAAATTATTGAAAACAGCACAGCCTAAATGTTTCCGTCGCGTCGACATTGGACTAACTAATGTCCATTTATTATGGCGGGGATCGTAACGTTCCACTGTATTTAACGGCGATTGACCGTCACTACCACCGATCGCATACAAATAACCACCAAGTACGGCGACAGCGACGCCTAAACGACGTGTCGTCATTGGCGCCACTTTCGTCCATTTGTTCTCTTTCGGATCATATCTATAAATCGCTCCGAATTAGATTCTTGTGTTTTAATAAGTTATAATTACCTTTCGACGTGATTTAAACATTGCACCCCGTCTTGTCCACCAACGGCATAGAGTAGATTGTCTAGAACGGCGACTCCTACACTGGTACGACAGGAAGTCGTTGGGGCCACATCGCACGACCATTGATCCGTTTGTGGATCATATCTGTAATTAGATGTTTTAGTTTTCAAATGTGATTGATGCCCCACATTACCTTTCAATGCTGTTTAAATAGCTTTGACCGTCATGTCCACCGACCGCATAAAGTAGATCGTTCAGTACGGCAACACCAACGCCACAACGTCGTTTACTCATGGGCGCCACCATTTTCCATTCCATTGTTTGTGGATCAAATTTTTCCACAGATGCAATAGCATCACCACTACACCAACCACCAACAGCAAACAATACTTCACCGCGACGTGTTGGTTTGCGTGGTCGCGTCCGTGGTCCTTGCATTAATGGTCGTTCTTGTGGTAATAGTAGATAATTTTTGGCTTCATCAACTAGATCACGACACGATTCATCGGAACGTACTAATAAATCCGAACCAACTGTACCAACCAAGAATTTCGGACTTAATAATGGTAGACGGACATGTTGTAGGACTTGTGGTAAATGTTGACGACGTTCCGCCACATTGTATTTAACCCAAGACATAACGGCATTGAAGACTTGTTCCTCTGTACGTACATTCAATTCATCACTCGATATAATGTCGACGAGTTGACCGACTGGTAATAGTAAGAATTCCTCGCTTTCCATCACTTCTTGGAAATTGTGCTGGGTGAATTTATCGGCAATTCGTAATAATTCACGACACGAATGCGTATCGGCGAAAGCACGTATCCCCAGACAATTTGATGGATCTAATTGACGCTTCAAGAATTCACAACAAATATCTTGGATTTCAGTCAATTGTAATAAACATGCGGCCGGCAACAGCATCTGTACATTTGATTCTTCAACAACAATATGCGATGTATAACAGAAATCGATTAATAGATCCATTGCCAATTCATCAATATCCCGTATTGTGACTTCAGTTTGTCGTGATTCAGCCAATTCACCAGTGAACATGGCACGAAAATACGGACTGCATGCACTCAATATAACACGATGTGCAAATATCTTACGATTGCCCACATTCAATACAACATCGCATAATTCACGATGTCGACGTAGTAGATTCAATTCGGTCAATGTATTTTTTGGATGTTTATCCGAGGTGTGTGATAAACGGGCCGGCGATGGGGGCCGGTCCCCAACTGCCATCTCCCCCATTCTACAAGTGCCACGAATGTGGGTGGCCAGTTGGAGGCGTAAGGGCGGCGACGCCCAACCCCACACGGAGTCTATCTGGTAATCAAATAAAAATCACAAACAAATTAATAAATATCAATAATCACATGATGGCTACTAAGTTGCTTAACTCACCTTTGTTTGGAGTCCTTCACCACTAACAAGAAACCCTGGGGCGATTCGATTGGCAGCTCTTAGCAATTGTTCTCAATTATAATTGATTCATAATTTAATTAATTATTGTTGATTTCCCAATAGAAACAACGAATTTATAAACATTAACCAGATCGAGTTTGAGCAGCCGTATTGATAAACGTCAGTTTGACAGGTTGACACAATTTAGTGATTTTTGGTGCATTTGAACTACTCGCACAATGGGCCGAACGCTAAAAATTAATTATCTGCATTAAATCACAATATTTTCACATAAAATTGAAGAATTTATTCGTGTCGTGGTTTTAAATGTATTCAAAATGCCGAATAGAGCAGAAATATTAAGAAAATTTCACAGTTTTATGAAATCTAGAGGTTTTGGTGTTTATACGTTGGCAGTAAATACCCGCAATTTTTGAAATTAGTCCTATTGCCATGTCTTAATTTAATTCAATTTTAATTGATTGATTCTAACTAATTATTTAATTTTATAATTATTATCTACCTATTTCATTTAATTTTCGAATCGTGTTTACAATATCTATGCTGATCAAATATTAACAATTTAGCGTTTTATTTTTATTAGCCAACAACCTGGAGTGTGTTTTGAATTTCCCGCAATTATTTAGAGTTTTTTGGTTTTTACCGCCACTACCAATATAATAAATCGAAATATCACCAAATTATTCCGGTTAAAATCTACTAATTTGGAGTTACACGTGAATTCGCCTAATCCACTTGTGCAACAAATTCCCAGTTAATTTCAAGGTAATTTTACTAAATCCACCGTTAACGATCGTTGCAATTCAGTGTACTTTCGTTAGGTAAACGCATTACCTGGAAATTCTCACAGTTGTCAATTTGGTTTTTTCCGTTTGTTGAAAGTTATCAATTCGATCCGCTCCAATAGCTGAAAGTCATCAAAAAAAAAGTATTAAAATTTGATCAACAACTATTCCGATCACATTTATAACGGATACTATTGTTGTTCGTGTTGTCATTTGATTTGGTGTGAGGTCTTGGTGTAACAATGCCGTCTGACGCAAAGAAACGCGAACAACAGCGGAAAAAGGAGGCTGCAAAAGCCCGCCAGTCGAATAAGAAGGTGCCGAATAAGAATGAAACACCACAACAGAACGGTGATGGTGGTGCCCAAAATGGTAGTGCAGAATTGAGTGCTGAAGGTTTGTTCGCAATTACATATTATCGTTGCCTATTTTGATTTGTATTGTTTTGTTTAATAGAGGCATTATGTGCGAAATTGGAGGCAGATGCTCGTTTGAATGCTGAAGCACGCGCCTGTACCGGTTCGTTGGCCGTACACCCAAAATCCAGAGATGTAAAAATCGAGAATTTCTCAATAACGTTCCACGGTTGTGAGATGTTGCAGGATGCACTATTGGAATTGAACTGTGGCCGACGGTATGGCTTATTAGGTTTGAATGGTAGCGGCAAATCGACAATTTTAGCCGTATTAGGAAACCGTGAAGTACCCATACCGGATCATATTGATATTTTCCATTTAACTAGAGAGATGCCGGCTTCTAATAAAACAGCATTAGAATGTGTGATGGAAGTTGATGAAGAACGTGTACGATTGGAGAAATTAGCTGAACAGTTAGCTGCATGTGATGATGATGGTATAATTTGTATTTAAATTTAATTTAACAGTTTAATTAATGAAACGATTATAGAATCCCAGGAACAATTGATGGATGTTTATGAGCGTCTCGATGATATTGCTGCAGATACGGCTGAAGCGCGTGCTGCAAATATCCTACACGGTTTAGGTTTTAGTAAAGAGATGCAGAATAAGAAGACGCGAGATTTCAGTGGTGGTTGGCGTATGAGGATCGCTCTAGCTCGTGCTTTATACGTAAAACCACATCTATTACTACTCGACGAACCAACCAATCATCTCGATCTTGACGCTTGTGTATGGCTTGAAGAAGAACTCAAACAGTAAATCTTAGCTATCATCAATATTATTTTATTTAACATTATTATTGTAGTTATAAGCGGATTCTTGTATTGATCTCTCACTCGCAAGATTTCCTCAATGGTGTGTGCACGAATATTATTCATGTGAATAATAAACGTCTTAAATATTACACGGGAAATTATGACGCTTTCGTTCGTACTCGAATGGAATTATTAGAGAATCAGATGAAACAATATAATTGGGAACAGGATCAAATCAATCATATGAAAGTATGACCGAAATTTTTTTTTATATATATAAAATTTATGACTAATTGTTTTTGTGTAGAATTATATAGCACGATTTGGTCATGGTTCAGCTAAATTGGCACGTCAAGCTCAATCGAAAGAGAAAACTTTAGCTAAAATGGTTGCAGCCGGTCTCACAGAAAAAGTAGTTAGTGATAAAATTGTCACATTCTATTTTCCAAGTTGTGGTACAATACCACCACCAGTTATTATGGTACAGAATGTTAGTTTTCGTTATAGTGATAATGGACCGTGGATTTATAAAAATTTAGAATTTGGTATTGATTTGGATACGAGATTGGCGTTGGTTGGACCGAATGGTGCTGGGAAAAGTACACTATTGAAGCTTCTTTATGGAGATGTAAATATTCGATTTTTTTTAATCCACTTTTTACATTGTTTATGCAGAGTTTGGCGGACTTAGTCAGGGACGGACTGGCCATGAGGCGGGTCTTTTTGTATACATTTTATTTGGAAGTTTTTCTTAATACAGAGCCAATTGCCAGTCCACCCGTTTTTCAAAAATGTGATAATTTTTGCGCTCTTTATTTCAAAAATATTTAAATACGGTTCTAGATCAGTTGCGATTCATAAAATGGCTGTTTACCTTCAGGCGATCTATTCTTTCTTTCTCCTTCTATTTGGTTCTCTCTATTTCCTTCTCTGACGTGACGATTTATTTTTAAAGCTCATTTTACAAATTTGCGAGATAAGAAAGCATGAGATTGAGTTACCGTTATCATAAACAAATTTGTAATGAAAAACAAGAAAACCGAATGATTCTTCAAAGTTCTTAAAATCTTCCACTACTGTTATTTGAGTAAAACAATTTTTACGCAATTCAATTTTGGGTAGCTATCCACAGTTTGAGAAACGCTGCCCTTTAGGGATATTGTCGACATTTCTTTCTAAACATGTGGGTCCTGACAAATCCTGTTTTTATAATAAATTTTCTTACGATAAAGACCGTTTTGTAGTCCACAATTGTAAGTAATACAAAATTGTCAGAGATGCTGAATTTTTCTATATTATAGTGCATTTCACTCAATTTATCCATCTGAAGGCGTGTCACGAGATTGTCTTGAATGTGAGAGAGATAAGACATAATCATAAAATAAGACAAACGTGTGTCAACTCATTGTACTCCCTTCTCCCTTACATCTCGGATAATAAGCCGGAAAAGCACTATAATGCGTCTTTTGTTTCGCCCGGCTTAATTTGTTGATGGAGATAAAATTGAGATTCTTTTTATGTTTTTATATTTTAGACAGCAATCAAAATCTAGTCTTTAAAAAAAAACAAAGACTAATTATTTTATAAATTTTACAGCTGGTGCCCACCGAAGGCATGATCCGTAAGAATTCCCATCTACGTATCGCACGTTACCACCAACATCTACACGAATTGCTCGATCTGGATATATCACCGTTAGAATACATGATGACATCATTCCCTGAAGTTAAAGAGAAAGAAGAAATGCGTAAAATTATCGGACGATATGGTTTAACCGGCCGTCAACAGGTTTTAATTTCATTTGATTAGATGTGCTAGTTTTTTATTATTTGGAAAAAAAATAAAATTATAGGTTTGTCCGATTCGTCAATTATCTGACGGTCAACGGTGTCGTGTCGTTTTCGCTTGGTTAGCATGGCAAGCACCACATTTACTATTACTTGATGAACCTACAAATCATCTTGATATGGAAACAATTGATGCCTTAGCTGAGGCCGTTAATGATTTTGAAGGTGGTTTGGTGTTAGTTAGTCACGATTTTCGATTGATTAATCAAGTGGCCAATGAGATTTGGGTATGTGAAAATGGTACAGTTACCAAATGGCAAGGTGATATTTTGGAATATAAAGAACATTTGAAAACGAAAGTTCTAAAAGATAATGCTAAACGAAAATAAATATTTAAAAATTTAGTAAAATTACTCGTCTCTCGTTTTATGGGAAATAGTAAATTATTTTTCATTAGAAATGATGCATTCATGTACAGTTCTAGTTAAAAATTAATTTATTGTGGTTCGAATTAACATTATGAGTTTTTATTAATTACTGCACGTTTATTTAAACAATAAATTTAAAAATATTCAACAATATAATTAAAGATTGGTATTATTTATAATGTTTTGGATTTTACTGTTGGCTTCTTGTGTAATTGCAGCTTCTCTCAATACCTGAAAATCGTGCAATTACTGCGAAATTCCGACAAAAATCAATCAAACATACCACCATATGTCCATCCATTTCCGCCAAAGACTTATCAATCCAAGTCGAATTCTTATCCCGCTGTCCGCACTCGTATTTAGCGATCAATGCTAAATGACTTACTGATAATGATAAGGCGGCAGCTCGCGCTTCTAGTAACCGTGGATCTAACGGTGGATACATGCTGCGCACCATATCGTCAACTCTATTCGAGATTCTTCTAGCATTCTACAATAAATTTGATAATTTGCGTAATTCCGGTGTAAACTAGAGGCTCACTTCAACGATTTGTGAGAGTCCATTACTGGTGTTTTGTGTCGTTCCCATCGCCAAAGCGGTCAGGCGTTCGGTAAGAAATCGGCACGTTTTCAATATAGCAAGACAATGCGGTATCAAACCGGTGGCATCATCGATCCACTGCTCATCAGCCAAAATCTCCTCCAGGTTCGGATTTAATTGCACTTTGTCTAATTCTAGTTCGGCTTTCTCGGGCGTTATCAGCATGACTTCTGGCCTGTAATTAAATAGGAAAAGGGCGGATTCACACGTTAAGCGAGTCTGAAGCCACTTATTTACCTCAAGGGCGGATGTAGACTTTGAGGCTAATTTTGAGAAAAACTACAAACGTTAAAGGCTAGTAGTTAAGTCTCATTATAGTAAATCGGCCCCTGATTTACCGCACTAAAAGATAATGGAACTTACCGTGATGATTCGTTGTGATTATCTAAATAGGTGGATTTGTAATAGAGCCGTTGTCGCCGACAAATCAAAATTAGTATCAAAAAGGCGCTAACGAATATTGCTGATAAGACACCGAAGGCAATCGCCGTCACCATTTCCGTGTACTCTAGAGACATTTCTATATAGTTAATCTACGAAATAAAGAAGTGTTAATTGAAGCAATAAAAACGAATTAAAGATCTCACCTGTTGCTATGTTGCTGATTTTCAAACAAATTCATCACATTGTCCACGTTTTGGTAGACTTTCCTTCGAGATATTTACCGAATTAACGACACGTTGAAATGTGTTTGTTGTTTGTTGTTGAAATTGACCTGTTGTTCAATGTTGTTGAGTGATTTTTGAATAAGAGGTGGAAAGGGAAACTAGTTTCGATTGTCTTCATTGTAATTCGTTTATTACGAATTTGTTGTTAAATATCAAACTTTTTTCTAAAGTGGGAGTATTCGCGGTTTGTTGCTATTTATGCGATTTGTTAATTATCGGTATTGAGATCGAATTGCCTAATTGGATCGATTTTTCACGGATTCGGATCCGTTCCGGTACAAGGTCGTTGCCGAAATCGGTATTTTCATCGAATTAGTTGGATCCGTTGGAATTCGACCGCTGATCTTTAATGCTTATTAGAGATCGTTTCATGTAACTTTAACCATCCGCATACGGTTGGAAATGAATGAGAGAAAGAGAGAGAATGTGCGGCTGATCATGAAGAAGACAATGACCGCCGAGTTATAGTTGTATTTTTTTAAATGTTATAAAGTTGTAAAGTGCAAGAGAGGCGTTAATAATTCCTCTTAAAATTGATTCTCAATACACGTTTCTGTGTTATGTTTCCTTTTAGATTCAACAGAGCAGGGCCGGCGTGACCTTTAGCGGGACCGGGTTCAAATGTTTTGCGGGGCCTGAATACACTTAAATTTTCTAACGAGCAACTATTTTTGCGCAATTTTCGTAGAGCGCGGGGTCTTCTTAAATGCGGGGACGTGTTCCGGGGAACGCGCTGAACCTGCCTTGCGCCGGGCCTGCAACAGTCTTATTGTTAAAGTGAGAGAAAATAACCCATATGGTTGGGTCGCAAGTGGGGTGCTTTTAAAAGCAAACCAGTGATTTTCTGGCATGGGTTGTACATAATGAGAGGATATCAGCTTCAAGATGGAGCAAGGCAAATTCTAGTCTCCTGACTAATTCGTAGAGAGCGTATTGGCCACAGCCGTTGTACCTGCATAGTCTATCTTTTCTTGTGAAACGTTTTTCTTTACAAATAGTGTTCGAACGTAGAGAAGCAGTGGACCAGTTGAACTGCTACCGTGACGTCGTTGAACGTATGTTGGAAAGGAGTTTATTAGGGGTAAAAACGATAAAGTTCGAAAAAAATGTCTATAAGATATCTGAATAAATATTTTGCATTAAATATTACATTTTTAATTCATATTGTAACATAAATATTCCCAAAATTACTCAGATTATTTAAGACAGCCTTTAATATACAGTGTGTCCCACTGAACTGATTCTGTTCCTCTTGCCAACTCCATAATGGGACACATTATATATTTACCATTCACTCACGATATCTCCGAAACTATCAGTCCGATAGACTTTAAATTTGGCACATACATTCCTTTTGTGATGTAGACGCTCACTCAGAAAGAATTTTTTTTAAATTGACCCTCTAACGGGGTTAAAAGGGCATTAAAGTTTAAATACGTTGAAATCTAGGAGCTTTTGGAAATAAATTTTGACAATTTAGCTGTCAGCACGCGTCCACTAGAAATAAGTTTTGACAATTTAGCGGGACCTTCAAAACAGTATTAAACATTTTGTTTATATTCTACGTCTAGATTCAACAATCAAATATTATCGTGTGCTCAGCGAAGGTATCAGCTAGTATTTTTTATTGAAAAAGTCAGTAATTTTAACATATGAAACGTTAATATATCACATTAAACATTTTTAGAGGTCAAAAAATGATGCCCACAATGTTTTGTTTGGCATTGGCAAGTGATCATCATATCATACCTCCTACGACCTAATGAACCATTAATTCTCAATTTAAACTTCCGAATAGTTGCTATTCTTTCACAATGTTTATTTTGAGTTTAACCTTCTGACCTGTGATAAAAATCTCAACAATCTTGACCGTGTATGGCGACCCTTAATTGCCACAAACAATTACGCTGCGCTCTAGCGGCGGAAGTCGTAATCTACATTTGGTTTAGTACCCGGCTAAACAAGTTAAAACAAGTAGTGGGGCGAATTTCCATGTGCTTAGGTTAGGTTCAATTGTTTTTTCCCTTAAATTTACAAAATGTCTCAAGACGATGGATATCCGCCACAGGGGCCTTCTTCGCAACAATCAAAAAGTCAAGGGTTTCTACCAGGATTTGCTTCAATGGACGATCTTAAAACAGTAAATTTCACGTTCATCTTTGAGGTTATGTTGCTGAAATTCTTTTGATATGTTTCAGGAGACTTATAAGACTCTTACTGAAGCTATACGATATTCGAATGCTTTACCAAATCGGCATGATTGGAATTTCTATAATACATTTGAAATGTTTCCGAAAATTATGACAACAGAGGGCAATAATATATTGAATTTAATGAATACGATAATGCGTCATAACAATATTGATAGTAATATAAAGAATAGGATTCTAGATGAGAAAACTGAATTGGTTATTGAAACGAATGATATGATACTTGAGAAAGTTGCAACCAATATTGATGAGTTGAATGGTATTAAGAAAACTGCACAGCAAGCTGTTGAATTACAAACAGTTTCTGCACAATTACCAATTAATGGATCGTGGAATCGAATGGGTGATGCAAAGCTTACTGTTAATTCTCCAACAACAAGTCAAGTAATTATTATTGCTCTTTACGCGCACCAATTGTATTAAAAAATAGCCCAGTCGATAAAGAAATGTATCTATTGCAGATATCTTATTAGATATTTCACTAAAATTAATTCTATACGCATATAGAGTATCGAATCGGAATTCAATCTAAAATCGAAAGCCAAAAAGGAGTACTTTCTGCAATATAAAGACCGGAGCTCAAGCGCTTCTCCGGTCTAGATCAAAACCGTTTTTTAAACCAACTAAAATATATTTGATTAATTTGTATTAATTAATAATCCATTAACAGCGGTTCGTAAATTATGTACACTTATTGGTACGAATTTTTGTATAAAAACCGTCAAAAAGCCACTCAAAGTTTCTTTACTTTTTGACGAATCACCGCGAATTCAAAAGCCATGCAATTCCGGTAAACCTAGCGCATATTGTGGACTGACAGACTTCTAAATATCGTCGATGTGTAGTGGTGAGATACGGTTAATATCGTACGTTGGAATACCTAGTCAAAACTGTACGCTTTAATCAGCGTATAATCAGAATGCCAAGCGATTATCTCTAAAAATTACCAATGTACGATATTTGAGATTCTTGCCTTCACCACTAACATCAGCATTACCACTCACTGATAAGAAGAATTTCATCCTGGCAAAACGGCTTTTTATAATTATTCAGGATCGCTTCGGAATGTAAGATTCGGGAGCTTTGTCTTGGAAGGAATTTGGTATCTCCTGAAATTAGTCTGGGAGATATTTCGGTTGCTTCATCTAAAGCAAACAATTTCCAAATTATTATTATTCCCAAATTGGGCTATTTTTGATGCAATTAGTGTGAACTGCCACCCTCATAATCATCTTTGTATTTAAAAAAAAATAGTTGCAGCAACAATCAGCAAATAATTGTATTACACTGATAACAGGCAAGAATATAGTGAGACCTCAGACATTTTTCAAAGATAAAATCGATAACAGCACCCTATACCCTTGGCAACCGCGTATTACCGATAAACCAAATTCATTAAAACCGCTTGCACTATATTTGGAAGAATACGAAAATCGTCAAGAGTAAGTCAATTAATATATCCAATTGAAATCAATCCTAAACCACATTTTTCAGATTCTGTCATCCGTACGAACTCGAATTGGAACGTTTCACACCGATACCCGCACAATTATCAGACGAAACCGTTGATTTCCCCAAACCAATCGAACAAACACCATTAATCGAAATAATCGAATCCCAACAATTAGATGAATTATTAGAAACGTTACGTAATTGTAAAGAGTTTGCTGTTGATTTAGAACATCATTCGTATCGTTCATTTATGGGAATAACGTGTTTAATGCAAATTTCAGTAAATGATAGAGATTATCTAATTGATACATTAAAATTACGTCATGAATTATCAATATTAAATGAAGTATTCACAAAACCAACAATTGTAAAGATATTCCACGGTGCTGATTGTGATATTGAATGGTTACAAAGAGATTTATCGATTTATGTTGTTAATATGTTTGATACACATCAAGCTGCTAAAGTTTTAGAATATTCAGGTCTATCGTTAGCGTATTTAATGAAACGATTCTGTAATATTGTACCGAATAAACAATTCCAATTAGCCGATTGGCGAATTCGGCCATTACCTGATGAATTAAAGAATTATGCGCGCGAAGATACGCACTATTTGATCTATATTTATAAACAATTAAAAAAAGAATTATTAAACAAAGCAAATAATTCGGATAAACTCGTAAAAGTTGTATTAGATCGCAGTACAGAGATTTGCAAGAAACGCTACTTCAAACCGATTTTAACTGATGATAGTCATTTAGATTTGTATCGAAGATCGAAGAAAATGTTTGATAATCGTCAACTGTACGCATTGAAAGAGATCTATGCTTGGCGGGATCATACAGCTAGAGAAGAAGATGAGAGTTTATCGTTAGTTTTTAAATTATTAATTTCAATTAGAATTTAATTTATTTGTATTTACAGATATGTATTACCAAATCATATGTTATTGCAAATTTCGGAGAGTATACCACGTGAAATGCAAGGTATTTTGGCTTGTTGCAATCCAATTCCGCCGTTGGTGCGGTCCAATTTATTGGAATTACATAAAATTGTACTGAGAGCAAGAGAACAACCATTAGTAAAGGTAATTATTGTTGTATTAAAAGTGGTAACGGAGACGAATTTCGAGCCGTTTTTCATTCTTCAATTATGCAGAATTCTTGCTGTTCCTTGGCAGCTACACATGTGTTTCTAGTTTCTTTCTAATTCATAGAAATTTATTGTTTTTCTTGAAAATCTTCAGAGATTTCATGGTTTTCTCGAGGATTTCTCATATTTCATCCACATTCATTGTAGAGTAGTGTTACTGGATTTTTATTTTAGTAATTTTATAACTATTGGTGCCTCCGGACCTGCTCCAAAGATCGGTATTTCCTAAAAAGTCGTACGACAAGAAAATTGAAGGCCTTTTTATTTTAATGACCGGGAATTGTGTCTCTTAACTGTATTCAATATTATGGGTCTTATTATCGAACAGTGGCTTTACATAAGCCCATTTGACAAAGAATTCTTTCAGCTTAATATCTGTTTTTACACGGTTCATAAGATCGGTTTTTTACTCGTCCTCAATTGAAGCAAGAAACGTTAAAATTTTGTGAAATAATTAGTTTTATTATTGTATTTTAGCCAATACTAAAGGAGGACACCTCAAGTCGTGGTGTTACAAAATTAATGTCAAAAATTAACATGGATAGTCCGTTACATTGTCCCCACGATTTAGATCGCAATCACGAATTCACTGATAATCTCCCAACATTATTAAATAATCAATCATTGCAAAATAAATATCAGGAAACTGTTAAATTAAAATTAGAAATTGAAAAACCAACTTCAATTTATTCAATATTTAATAATAAAAATGATGATGATAATAATAATAATGTTATTAAAGAACGATTTAAACAAGTTCGTGGTTTATCGTATTTAAGTCCATATCAACGTTATCTACTTGTACGGCCATTTGTGCAAGCTGAAGAAGAGAGAATTGAGACGGCACGTAGAGAAGAAGAAGAGAAAACTGAAGCTGTAAAAAAAATCGAAGAAAATAATGTGAAAGAAACTAGACAAATTGATAAACGTACAGATGAAGATCGTATCAATTCAGTACGTGAACATTATATAAAATTATCTAAACAATTTGATGAAGATAGTATAAAAAAGAACCAAAACGAACAAAGTTTATTACAAATGGGTGGTACAAGAAAACGTAAACGGGAATTTATTGATGAAGATGTTGATTTTCCAAGAACTGTTGTTGTTAATGATGTACATACAACGATGCCAAATATTCGAATGCCACCATCAAAGAAATCACGACGAAAGCGTAATTTTGTGGATAATCAAGATGGACAAGGTCCGTCGCAAGGCTTTAATCAGAATAGCAGAAAGAGAAAGAAGAATGCTAGAAGAAAGGGAGAACAGAATCAAAATCGTCAAAATGTGGGACAACAGCAACCACAACAACACAATAAACATCAGCAGCATCATCAACAACAACAACAACAACAGTGGCCACAACAACACAATAAACAACAGCACGAACAACGACGGCGATTTAAGCAACAGCAACAGGCCCAACAACAGCAGCAACACTCCCAACAACAGCAGCAACATCAGCAACCAACAACAGCAGCAACAGCAGCAACACAAACAACAGCGACAGGGAAATAAAAGGAAGCAAGATTCGTCTAATTTTACGCCTTACGATTATGCTGGTGTCGATTTCCGACAGTTTCAAGGCGGTGCGGGTAGTGTAAATACAGGTGTAAATATCAAACATCAATACAAGGCCAAGGTAAAATTAATTATTAATTCTTGTTGTTTCTTTGTTTCCATATAATTGCTTTCCAGGGTCGTAAACGCATCAGAAATAGAAATACAAAATCTTCAATATTTGGTAATAATAATCCCAAGAATAATAATAATAATAATAATTGTGGACAGCGTCGTTGATTTTGGTAAATTTATAAAAATAAATATTTGTTTTTGGTATAACTTTTATTATTCTGTCTTACAATTATTTGATTAATTTGTATTACGTTACAATCCATTAACGGCAGCACGTAAAATATCGTACTTATCAGTGCCGCATTGGCCACGGAAATCATCTAAAGTTAAATCATAAATAGCAACACCACCCAAATTCTTTGCTCTTGCATAACTGGCTTTATTCGACACAACTTGTTCATCATCATAACCGATCCACATGCCGGCAACGTTATTATTACTGTCCGGACGACGGTAGGCAAATGTGCCTTTACGTTTCGATGAGTCGCCGACAATACGGAAACGGTGCGATTCCGGTAAACGTGCCGTATACTGTGGACCGACTTGTAAACAAACTTCGGGATAACTCAAAAGACCGGCGTCTTTGGTGAATGGACCAGCTTCACCCGGTCCATCGATGTGTATCGGTGGGATGCCGTTAATGTCGGATTCATCGTCCATTGTCCAGGTGCGGCCGAACGTTGGGATGCCGAGGATGATCTTATCGGCCGGACAGCCGTTTAATAACCTGCAATTGTTTGCGTGATTATTATGGTTTAATTTGTGGCGATTTGAGCGCGTTACCAATATTGGACTTGACCGTGAACGTTCTCGTCGGCACGTCTATCAGTTATTTCGTATAATGGAGCCGGATAGTCGGCTTCTTTGGGATTTCTGGTCGGGTTGTAGAAATCGAATGCCAAAAGATTGACGAAGTCTAAATTCGGCGCTAGAGCTCTCGGGTCGTAATATACTGCAAATTATCCGTAATTGTTTGTTTTGAAGACATTTCTAATGATGAGTAGCGTACCTGTACTGTTGACGTTGGGTAAAACTGTTAGAGAAAGTAATAGATTTTCGCCTCTGAGGGCGCCTTTCATTTCTCGCACCAAACTGGTGAATTGCGATCGGTGTTCTTCGGCATTCTCATCAACCACAGAGGTGGCGCCGACTGTTTTCTTCAACTTATGCCAGAATTTCCCCAAAGTCGAACGGATTTTCTTCGGTTTCGTTTCGGGGAATTCCCAAGCCAGATCGACACCGTCGAAACCGTACGCTTTAATCAGCGTATATGCGGAATTAACGAAAGCCAGACGCGACGTCGACGATTCCAACTACAACAATCTCTATTAAACACCCTTTGATTGGAATTATTTCGAGTATTCACCAATGTGCGATATTTGAGATTCTTCTCATTGCCCTCACCACTAACATCAGCATTACCACCAACGGACAACAGGAATTTCACTCGAGGGAAGCGCCGCTTCAAATCGGTGACTTTCCCGTAATTATTCTGGATCACGTCGAAATGTTCGTTGAGTGGTACCAATTTTGAAGTGTCTTCATTGATGGCTGCATAACCGTAGATTAAATGCGTGCAAGATTCGAGAGCTTTCTCCAAATCGGTTGGAATGAATTTGGCTTCTCCTATTTTGCAATTTAAACAGAAATATTTAATTTTATAGTCGCGATAGTTTACATGAAAAAACAAGCCAATTATTCAATCAAAAGATGCTAATTGTATAATTCTAGAAATCCGCTAATAAAATTGTCTTCATTAGGTCACTTTAGCGATAACTACAATAGATGATAACCTTTACAAACAATAACAGTAAATTTCTTCGAAAATTTCGCAAAAAATGATTATTTTAACGGGTGACATAACGCCACAAAATGCGACTTATTGAATACAAATCCAGTATTAACGCTAATAATAAAAAATTATAAAAACAATAAATTCAAGGCTATACGTGGGAGAAATCAAAATTATCGATAAAAATCCGTAAAAAAGTCCCGACTTAATCACAAAAAAACTTACCTTGTCGAAAATGTGACTTGCTATCGTAATAGCAGACGATCTTCTTTGGACTTACACCGCCGGCGTGGCAATAAGCGGCTAAAGCTACTAGCAAAACAAACAACTTCGCTGCGATCATCTTGGTTTCTGTTTAAAATCCAAATGGAGACACTCCTTTATAAAGGTTCGGTTGTTTTTATCGTTAAATAAAACTCGTGTACTAATGGTTGTTTTTTTATCATATGATTTGTAGTAATTTCTAGATTCTTCTAATTAGTTTCGGTGCTAGCATGGCCGGAAAACAGGGCCACATTCAGAATTAAAATAATCGTCGAATTGTGTCGAAATTGCGCCAAAAATTAAGCCTCCAGCGCTAGACATTCTCATTCCGGACCTGTTGAAAACAACGTGCTAGATGACCATGTATTGGTTATCGACGTGTTCGATTTTCTAAGAGGTCTTTATTATGATTTATGGTTGATTTATTTCGAATAACAAAAACAACAACATTTAAGTAAATAAAACTTTATTATGTAAAATGTTTTTATGTCATCATTTATTCTTATCTTTTCTCTATTCAACATAAAATTATCTAGTCTAGTTAATTTATAATTGGAATTTGGCTGCTCTTAAAATCGGATATTTATCACCACTGCAAAGTCCTCTGAAGTCATCTAGAGTGATATCAACGAGTGATACACCACCTAATCCTTTGGCTTTAGCATAGGCTGCTTTGCTGCCTGCTGTATCAGGATCTTCATAACCGACCCAAATACCGTTGTTGCCATCACTATCAGGTAGACGGAAAGCGAACGTTCCTGCAAAACAAGTTATTAAGACCACCTAAATCTCGCCATATAATTTAAGCCATAATTCAAAAAGTCCACAATACCGTATCTTTTCGTAACAGCACTAGTATTCCAAAAATCTGGAAAAAATCGTCCCTTGAGCATTGATTAGCTCGCCTATCAGGGACCGAATTACTAACCCCTCAAATCCCTACCTTTACGTTTCGTGGGATCACCCATTTTTCGTAGATGGGTTCCCTGAGATGGATGTAGATTATGGGGATTGGCCAATTTCACACAAACTTCCGGATAACTTAAGAGACCGGCTTCTTTCGTATACGGTCCTGGATCGGCGGCACCATCAATTGATAACGGTGGCACACCGCTAATTGATGAGTCTGCATCCATTTTCCAGGCACGGCCGTACGTTGGGATGCCCAAGATGAGTTTATTGTTGGGGGCGCCTCTTTGGAGCCTTCAAAAATTGAAAATTTTATTAATACTTGGATTAGATTTATTAAACGGGGGGATTACCAATAGCGCACTTGATAATCGGCATTTTCGTCAACTTTACGGTCGATTAATTCGTATAAAGGTGCCGGATAATCGGCTTCTTTTGGATTACGGTCAGGTCTGTAGAAATCGAAAGCCATCAAGTTGATGAAGTCCAAATTCGGCGATAAGGCTCTTGGATCGTAATAAACTACAATTAATTGAGTTTCTTATGATTTCCTGTTTAGTAAATGGAAATTTGAACAAATACCGGAACTGTTAACATTAGGGATAACTGAGAGCGACAATAAAAGTCCATCGTGTCGGAAAGCATTGCGTAATTCCCGTACCAGCGCAGTGAATTGTTCTTTGTGTTCTTCAGCTTTATCATCTACTACGGATTCGCCAACAATTTTGTGTTTTATGCTGCTGAAAAATGAGGCTGAAACACCAACGATTAAGCAATTTTATCGATGAGGAGTTGTGGTAATCTTACAAATTTTGCCACGGATTTTCTTTGGTTTCGTTTCAGGGAACTCCCAAGCCAAATCTAGACCGTCGAAACCGTAACTCTTCACCAAATTATGGGCGGAATTGACGAAAGCCAAACGATTCTCAACCGATTCAAGCTGTAATTCCGCCAACATAAAGATCAACAATTCCAACAACTATTAGACAACTTACAAGAGTTCTGTATTTGATATTCTTATCTTCACCGACATCTTCACCACCGCCCACCGAAAGTAGGACTCTCAGACCGGGGAAGCGGCGTTTCAAGTCGGTGAGCTGGCGATAATTGTTTCGTGTAACATCGAATTCCTCATTGAGCGGCACCATTTTGTAAGTACTCTCACTGACACCGGCATATCCGTAGACCAGGTGCGAGCAGAATTGGAGGGCCGGTTCCAAGAAGGGCAGGTCGAATTTGCCTTGACCTAAAAGATAAACCATTAATTTGTGGTAATTTTCGGATAGGGGAATCATGTGATAACTCCGGTGACCTCTTCGAGACGGTTACGTAAAAATTGTTAATAATAAACGTTTATTTATTTGTGAATAAATTCAAGGAATCGTTTTGGTTTTTTTGTTTGTTTTTTTTTTGATAAATTATTCATTTTTACGATTCCAGATCAAGGCTAGATCAGGTGAAACACAATGCTCAAGGCGAGCGTTGTAGCAGAAATCGACACGATTAACACGCGTTTATCGCTATGATTTGTCGAAATTCTAGAAATATCCTTATCAAAATTGAGAGATAATTGATGATTAGTTTGAAAATACTTTCTTTAAACAACAAACTTACCTTCACGATAATAAGCTCTACTGTTGTAATAACAGATAACTTTCTCACTAGCTACCATGTACGTACAGAAGCCCAAAAGGGCTAAAATTAAAGTTCTCATTCTCTACCACAATTATTTGGTTGAAACAGTCTAAACAGTTGAGAGGAGACTGGTTTGGAATCAGACTTTAACAAGACATAAATCTAGTGAAATGTGTAATTGGTGGGGATTTTACCACTTAGAAATTGTTGTTTAAACAAATTTGTCTCCATTATAAATAATGGAAGAACATTTATATATCTGCTTTTTGAATAATTTTTGTATTTTTATTGAATTCATCTCCAATTTTCGTAGCCGTTGTTTGTCTTTAAGGCAAGATGGAAAAATTATGTCGATCTGATTTAGTGTCAAGGGACTTCACCTTGCCTTGGATCTTTGAACAATGGCAAAATTTAAACAGAGGCGTCTCGAACACTCAGCCAACTCGTAGACTTTACACGTCACAATAGAATTGGATGACATACGATAAAATTTGTAGCGTTTTTGCTTCTGCACCTGAAGCTATTTCACGAGCCTTTCTTCTCAAGGAAAAATTCATAAAAAAAACTACGTAGCCCCCTTTTAGAATGGGTATCTGAAGTTTAAGCTTATGTTGAATTTAAGAATGAATTTTAGTGTCTAATTTAACCACCTTAGCTGCTGAATTGATTTTACAACGCGTACTAGAGACGTGGGTGGTAAATGGATTCAATTGATTTATAAAACACAATTTAGTATTAAAATTATGTTAGGTAATTGTCAACAGCTGAAGGTTCTTTTTAATTTCATACGATGACTAATGGTGCCACCGTATAAAGTTGTTGTTCTCCTGTTTTCATATGAGTCATAACATTGATAACAAACGCATTCAGAGTAAATAATTGCATTTGTCGTGTTAGATTTGTATTTCAACTAGAAATTTCCATTTGTAGTAATTTGTTATGCTTTATTGTTATCATGACTGTAGCCAACACACAATTGATTAAATTTGATTGTTATACAGCGGTGGCAAATGAAGTCAGCACCTGCAAATAAATGCAGAGACAGCACATGTTCATAAACGTTAAATTGCAACGTAAACGAGAAATAATTCGGAAGTTTCAGAAGTTGATAGCATGCATATCTTTTGAAACAGTAAAACTACGAAAAAATGCTCCTTTTCTTGTCTTTTACATCTATTAGCCGTGTCTGTATAGCTCATAGTCTTCCAGTAAATGAACTCTCCATAAAATCTAATGTTCATAGGATAATTCATTCCATTGTTTATGTTTTGCGTGCCATCTCTGTGTACCTACGTTTCAAGAAAACAGAATCGTTAAAGAAGCTCATCTACCTGTTTATGAGACTTCGTGAAGTCCTACAACCAGGGACAGTCTAAGTTATCCTAGTTCTCCAGGCAGACTTACTTTCGGCGGCATTAAAAAGCTAAAAAAGTTAATAACAACCCAGCAAAGGGCAAAAATCCCCAGACACTTGTGTGGAAAATAACCTTTATGCCTGGTCCGATAAGATCAGGAGGGCATCTTGTTTATTGTCGTCAGCTTAACACATTTAAGTCGTTTCATTGCTTGGCCAAAAGATGAGTTTGTAGCGCACAATTGGTCCTCAAAGAACTGAAATTTTAGATAATTGGATAATTGCAAGTGCTCGCTCGTTTCAACCTGATTTATTTAGCATTAGAAGGAGTACCACACAAGTGATTCAGTGAAAGATTAAAGGATGAATCGTCCAACTTGAGATAAAAAAGTCTATCTTCTTGGCTTTTGGCAGTCAGATAAAATTTCTGAAAACTGTAGTTTCGGCATAGGAATCATGATTAGCCACCATTCAAATGCATGCGGCCACAAGGGGGGTGTAGAGGGTGCAAAGCAGTCGAGCCTATTACTTTATAGAGGCCCCCAAAAATATTTTAGTATTTTGTTTATCTCTTTTGTAGAGAATTTATTCGAAAGGACAGACAAATTCTCCATTTTTATTTGCTTTATAGATTCTCAAAAGATTTGAATTAAATACAATCATAAACAAAACGCATTTTGACAAAAATATTGTAAAAACCCAGTGTAAATCCCACAAACGCAGCCCAATTTTTATTTTATTGTTGATTGCACACAAATGAATTACACATAAATTTAAATATAAAGTTTAATGCCTTCTAAGAATAAAGCAAAAATTATACGCGCCAAACTTAGGCAACAATTGATAAACTAGCAAAAAAGTCCACTGATAAGCAATTCTATCGAAAAAAAAGAAGAAATACTCTCTTAACAACCTCGATAACCTAGTCCATAATAAAATTTGTTTATTTCTGATAACAACAGTCTTGAGTATTAAATTAAATGATGCAAACATTTATTTGTGTCAACAGAAATGTGTCAAAATTACTAATTTGTTTTGTTTTGTTCCCAATTGCCGAATTCACAACAAAACTATGTCATCGCATAATCTACCGTATTTCCCTGAATTTGAAACCGTCCATTTAGATAAGAACAAATTCAGCGTCACATGGTTCCAAGAGAAATTCTGCCAGAGTGAATACAATTACCAGAATCGGACGAGTGCAAGTAATGCTTGCACACTGATCGCTGTACTAATGGCCTCGTATTGCGAACACGAACAAATCATCGTACGTATCTCCACAATAGAGTGTGCATCCCGTAATCATCCCGATTTCCAGATAAATCCGCCTGAGAAGAGTCTGAATGGCCGCCTAATTCGATTGCTGGCCTACAGTATTTTAGAAGGTAATCGCATCCATGATAATCTCAAACGAGACGGTTCTTTGGACGAGTACAATTTAACCGTACCGGAAGCTATCAAATACGCTGAATCACCGCGTATTGGTGATTTGATCGAATGGGTGATTTCAATGCAACAATAAATCTTTTGCAATTATTCACAAACAATTTTTGTAACAATTACAGAAAAGTTTAGTTTATATGGAGCCGTTGATGCAGAGTCTCTATCAGAATATTAAGACGCATTGGCTGGAGTGGAAGAAGAACGAAGGCGACCACACGAAATCGGATCTTTATGTGATTCTGATAGCGGAGGGACGGAGTGTTTTGTTCATCTTCCAAACGCATACAGTTACACTGATCGATACACACCAACATTCCGAGGATAAGGGGGCGTTTGTTGCGGTTGCCCTCTTAGAAAAACTCAGTGTTTTGTGTTTGTGGTTCTGCCACATTGTCCATCAATGCTACAAATCGGATACTAGTCTCTACGAGTTGTCGTTCTTGTATTTCCGCAATAATACGTTGAACGGCAATCAATAATAAAATTTCCTCTAATAACATTAATTTTTTTTTATTTAAAAACAATATATATGTAAAGGATTCAATTAAATTTACAAGTATTTGTTCTTATGATTTGAGAATATTTATTTACAGATTTAATCTTATTTTTGTTTTATGGACATTCTCTACTAATAAATAATACGTAATCTGATCGAATGACATGGATCCAATCTAGTATCCGAAATCATAATACGAAAATTCTAGTTCTTCAAAGTCTCCAGTGTATTGTTATTGAATAGTTGTACGAAATCGGCACCTTGTGGATGACAAAAATGCTTACTTTTACAAAAAGCAAAATTCGATTGATTCCCCTACAAGCACAATACAATAGAAAATTGGTAGAACTGTACAAAAAGATCGGCTACTAGTTTCCACTTTCTGCTTCTCTAATCAAAGCATTTACAATGTTTAATAATAGTTCTAATTGAATTGAATTTGGCTAAAAATGTTGGGAGTTTTTTAATTCTAATTAATTAATTAATTTATATTTAAAATAGAAATGATTCTGTACAATGTTATGAATGTAAATAACGGTTCATTGCCATTCGATTTAAAAAAAAAAAATAATAAACATAAAAATTAAACTGAAACAAAAATAAATTAGTTTACTATTATTCAAATTGGCTGGTGCTGTGTGGTTGATTCTCTTTAGCTTTCGTTGATGCCCATTCAACGAAATCATCAATTAATACAGGCCATGCACCCTCCTCATCGTAATTACTCATATCATCGGCTATTTGTTGAGCAAAATCTAATAATAAATTCCACGTGTCTTTCGGTATTGATCGTTTATGATTTTCCTATAAATTTATTATTTTGTTAATTAATTAGAAAAATGTACGAATTATAGTGCTTTCGATCGCTTAAGAAACTGACTAAGGCAATGGGATTATTCAACAATTACTTAATTAAGACATGTTATATAATATCGAACTTCTATCAGTAGCGGACTTTTCTTGGAATCATCGACAGTGAAATTAGTCGGATTGTGTGCCAATTCATTAACAATGCGTATCTGGACCGCTGGAAAAGCTGATGTCAGAAGTTTGATTTAGTGCCACTTAAGTAGTGATTTAAGTAGTCATTTCTGCGGATCTGCAATAATGGATTTTCTAATAAATAATAATGGTTTAAATATGAATTTATCATTAGTTGGAAGCATGACAATTGACGAGGAATATAAAGCAAATAGACGTAGAATTCTAAAATTTAGAATGTGGAGATGATAACGACCTTATTGAAGGTTAAAACTAGTCCACGAGGATTAATAAATAGTCCCAGAATTATGTAATATAGGCGTAATGTTGAATTCATTGAATTAATTAATAAACAGAGGATATTTCGCCCACTTTTATAATTCTATCGTTTGTCGATTATTTACATTAATACATAAGCCAAATATTTTTATATATAATTTTAGATTTAGATGTTTCTACAGTGGTGGCATTTTATCTAAGAATGTAGGAAGACAATGATATGCAATAGCCTGTTTGATTTATACGCTAGTTCCGTATTCTGCAAGTATCTTTATTAAAATTTACGCTTTTTCTCAAAAGGGACACATCCCGACCACAACAATTTATATAAATTATAGGAAACTACCCCCTTGACAGTAGGGGAAGAGGGGGCAAAGTGGGCCCCTTAAGAAAAAAATTATATCAATAATTTTTTTTACGCGTTCACGTTTTTTTTAGACCCTTGATACTTATTTAACATTATTATGCTGCGTCCATTAAAATTAAAAAATCGAAAATTTGAGGCAAAGTGGCCCCCCCAAAAAAAATCATAATTGATATTTTTCATTCTGTATTTTTATTTTTATAATTAATTATTAAATATTCAATAAACGGATGGTCCTTTTTACCCCTCATTATATAAGAAATTTCAAAAAGATTTACTCCAATATTTTCTGAAGCTTTGAAAATTTGAAGGGGCCCACTTTGCCCCCAGGGGCCCACTTTGCCCCACCCTCCCCTATATGAATTTGCTTTTTTAAATAAATTAATTAATTTCACCAGAAAATCGCGAAATATTCGGTTCTGCAACCGGAACTTTACACTTAAATTGAACAACACTATATAGGGCTAGCCTATCTGTAGTATAAAATTCTAAAACATATCTAATCTTCAAAAGCTTCTCAAGAAGTTAAAAGATACAGTCGACTGGAGAAAGTAAGAGTGTTTTCACTTTGAAAAAAATACGAAACTTCAAAAGCCAATAGAAATAACTTGATCCACTGCCAGGCCAGTTCTTTTCCTATTTAAAAGTCTTCAATAACACGATTTTGACGAAATTTCCACACACTAATGTTGAATATAATTCAAACATAAATGGCAAAGATTTAATAATTACTGTTCTGTCCGGTTCCCGTCCAGTTATCCCATTTTTTTATACCTTTTTCGCTGAAATTAATTTTTGGAAAACTATTACTAAAGAATAAGTACGTTTGGAAAAAAAAGAACTATAATTTGGCTACTTTAGCCAGTCCCTTGAGCCACTGAACACTATAATCATCGAAAAAATTTAAAAAAAATTACCTGTAAGAACTGACACCAAAGATCAAGGAATTTGAATTTACCTTTCAATACAATATTCCAATAGGCAATTGCCATATCTAAATCAAGACCTTTCTGTCCTGGATTCTTGGCATAATTAAACGTAAATTGATAGAAATCTTTAAATTTATAATTATCTTTAATTTCATTTTCTAATGTCGATAGACGTGCTTTCAATTTATCAATATTATCACAACCTAATTCGGTCATACCATTTGTAAATTCATCTTTTGTAAATTCACATTGTGTGGCCGCTTTGAATTTCCATGCAATTATTAATACTAATTTCGATTCAGGCGGTAAACCTAGATCATCTAAAAATCTCATTATACCATCCACTGTTATCTTATCCGGTTCATTTGGATCTTTATAACGATTATATAATAATTCTAATTTCTTTTTATCAACGTTTCGTGGCTCCTTATAATACGCATCCGGATTTTGGAAATAATTATCACTGGCCAAATCCAATTTCCAATCGTTCTGTGTCAGACAATAGATTGCTGTATTTTCACCGGTTTGCGTGAACGATATAAACTTTTTCACTTTCTCACGTTGTGACGATTTGAGTTTATGCTGGAAATTTCAACAATTCATCAATTAATAAACAATTAATTCGTGAAATTCGCGACAATTTGAGGTTAGGTTTGTCAAAATATTTTGACAGCTAGTCTTTATCGCCAGAATTTCCCGAATCTCCCCCAATTTCCATTTGGAAAATCACTAAAAATCACTCACCATCTTTATTAATTAATTCTAAACTATTTCCTCGTTAATATTAACGAATTAATCGACATTTAGGGACGATTTCGCTACAATCATAAGAAATAACCTTAAAAAGTCGTTTTTTTTGCAAGCGATCGCACGGTTGCCACTACTACCATTTTTACACTAAAAACCAGGAGAACGAAATTTACTTATTATTATCGTTATTATTAAAAGAGAAATTAAAGAAAGTGGAATTCTGTGATCTAACAATTCAAAAAAAAATCTGTGTATAATGTATTTAAATTAATTCCAACATAACCTAAAAATCATGTTGCGCTCCGGCTTAATAAAAACCGTAAATTTGCGATATTACAGCGACTGTAACGTTCGAGTCCGTTTCGCCCCTAGTCCCACAGGTTATCTCAAATTATATCAGAATCAATAATATAACAGATCTGTATCAATTTTAGGTTATCTACATTTGGGCGGTTTGAGGACGGCTCTCTACAATTATTTCTTTGCACGTGCCAATAATGGCCGCTTTATTCTGCGTATTGAAGATACGGATCAATCCAGACTGGTTCCGGGGGCTGTACAACAGCTACAAGACGATTTAGAATGGGCTGGTATAGAGATCGATGAAGGCCCCACATCTGATACACGTTACGGTCCTTATATACAATCGAAACGATTAGATTTCTATCGCAAACATGTACAGACATTATTAGATAATGGTGCAGCTTATTATTGTTTTTGTACCGATAAAAGATTGGATTTATTACGAAGGGAAGCTCTAAGGAATCGACAAGTACCGAAATATGATAATAGATGTCGCTTTTTAACAGTGGAACAAATCCAGGACCGGCTTCAAAACAATCAGGATTATTGTATAAGATTTAAAGTATTTATCTACGATTTAATATGAAATATATTGATGATAATCGATAATTAAAGTTATCTGCAGGCTTAGATACTTTCAATGATTTGATTTATGGCAATATCACGTATGATGTAACAACAAACGAGGGTGATCCGATTATTATAAAATCCGATGGTTATCCAACGTATCATTTTGCTAATATTGTCGACGATCATTGTATGGAGATTTCGCATGTTTTACGTGGTGTTGAATGGCAAATTTCCACAACCAAACATCTACAAATGTATAAAGCCTTCAATTGGACACCGCCCCGCTACGCACATCTGCCGTTATTGATGAATAGTGATGGTACGAAATTGAGTAAACGACAAGGCGATATTACGATCAACTATTACCGTAACAACGGCATACTCCCATTGGCTTTAGTTAATTATATCGTAAATTGTGGGGGTGGTTTCGAAAAAGATCTCGAACGATTTGCCAAGCCGCAATCGTTTACTCTACCTGAACTAACTGAACAAGTAATTGTTTTCAAAAATTCAATCGATTGTTGCTCATTTTAAAGGTTGATAGTTTGATATTTCTAGAATTAATTCGAATTCGACCAAATTAATGCCGGAACGTTTACTGGAATTCAATCGTTTAGAATTGAAACGTAAACTGCAAAATTCGGATGATGCAAACGAATTGATTGAGAGTGTCCGAATTATGGTTGAAGATCGTTTGGAATTGGATGGCGATAGTTTAGAGATTACACGCGAACATATTCGATATATTCTCAATTGGTCGGTGAATAGAATTAGTAAATTATCGGATTTAGTTTCCAATGACTTGAAATTCATTTGGATTTGTCCAAAATGTACAAATTTGGATGAGGAGACCGTTCAGCATCTTACGAATTTCTATAATCTTTTGAATAATTATCACGATTTCCAGAGAGACAGTTTGAATCTGTTGTTTCGAAGTTTTTGTAAACAACACCGGATCAAGTTTGGGGATTTTATGAAGACTTTACGTTCAGTTTTGAGTGGCTTAAAGGTATTGGAAAAAATTTATTTCGTTGAAATTTAGTAGAATTTGTTGTTGTTGTTGTTGTTGAATTTTAGGAAGGGCCCAGTGTGGCAGAGATGATGGAGATTTTAGGGAAAGACACAACATTGCGGCGTCTAACGCTGAATATAAATAAATTATTATAAAACTAATCCAACAGCAATAAAAACAATAACAAAATGCTTAGAATTTCTCAATTATCAGAGATGTTCCGTATAAAAGTTCCATTGAAATTCCAAAAAAATTCCACTAATTCTAACCAATTCCGAAAAAACCAGTGTTATACCATCTCTGCTGGTTGAACGTGAATTTTTAAACGTCAAATGTATCAAAAAAATTCCCCAAGGGCCAAAGGACACAAAAGAAATGGTAATTAATATAAATCAGAATTTCGTTTCAATAACTTTATTACAACCACAATATAACAATTATAAACAAATGTTATTAGTCCACACTATCTGCTTAATATTCTTCGTAATCTCATTTCTCGTTTATAAGTGATGATCTCAAATATAAAAGCAATTGTGGCAAATCCTAAACCAAATAACCAAATTATAAAAACACCTGAGAGATCGTTCATGGTTAAAACAACCACATTTTCATGTATTATAGATTTGAATCCATAATATTCCCAACTAAGCTTCAAATTTTTAGTTCTACGTTTAACCCTTAATAATTCACCCATATCGTGAAGAAGTCGAATATAATAATCGATCAATTTGCTCAAATGGTTACGTTGACGGTAGATGAAACCACTACCATAGGTTCGACGCTGTTTTCCGATAGAAATAAATCGTTAAATAAAAAAAAACTGAAAAAAAAAACGACAAGATTGTTCTACTTACAAGAGCTGGAAATATGTCCGGATACTTGAAATAAGCATTTGGTGGTTCGTAAATCGGATATATTGTTGCATATTCGACGTGTGATTGATTAACCGTTAAGAATTCATCTGTGAAAATAAATTTGTCTTTCCGCCACGGCTTTCTCTTATTTTCAACGACTTTAGTTTTCAGATATACTAAATTTAGTTCTGAGGTCCTTAATCGTATATCGGAATCAAAGAATTGTTGTAAACTTGTAATTTTTGGCTCTAGTGATGGTCGTGTAAACACACCACTCATTACACTCAAATAACCAGCCGACAGTATATTGACAAAGAAGAATAAAAATACGAAATATAAACGTAATCTCCATTCTCTCGGCAACATATTCAATGATAACTGTAGGGATAATTGGTACATGCGAAAAAGTGCTTCCAGTAATGATTGTTTTGTTAGTAATGCATAAACTATGCTTGATATTATAATTGTTATAACAATCGCTAATATCATTTCATTATTAAACACCTGCAACTCTTTCCATTTTGGTATATATCGTCTTGGCGGTAAGTATATTATATAATACGAATCTGAAATTAAAATTTTTCAATGATATCATTGATAAGCAATAATAATTGGAGCAAATTTTCATAAATTACACATATACATATGGGTCAGTGTTGAATCCAAGGGGGTGACCGGTGGTGAAATTCCCCCCCGCAAATGCGAGATCCCCCACTCCTCGGAAGAATTACTGAGAAGATTTAATTATGTTATGAACTACTTTTCAACATGTTTCATAGTAGACACTAAATAAATTTGTGATGTTATTTCAAAAACTTATTTCTCGTACAGGTTAAAAGTAAATTATTATTATTATTATCATTATTATTATTATTATTATTATCATTCAGTCCCTCAAACACAAATTTCCCCCCGGGGTAAAATATCTGCATTCAACACTGATATGGGTCATTCCACCAAATAAAATCATTTTTACCGATTCTTTTCAAATTTTGTGGAGGTGTTCTCTACTTTGCAAAGAAGATTCCTTGAAAGTTTCAGCTCGGAATATGTGAACGTTTCAAAGTTATGAATTTTTTAAATGTTACCGATTGCATTTGTTTCAATTTAATTCTGCCCATCATAAACAGTCATAAGCAGAATATACAGAAATTAATGATTGCAGAATGATGGTATTATTTCAAAAACCTTGCCGGCCATGTGAACAACAACCCAGCAAAGTTTCATCGCTTTCGGATGAATAGTTTACGAATGCATAAAGGACAAACATATAGTATTTTCATAGATATTTGGCTCGCCTCAGGCAAGTACTTACTACCGTTGACCGCAAAGGGACAGATATTGATATTTATGATAGGCAGGTAGTTGCAAGTAGAATAAGGGACCGTACTCAAATATTTGAAATCTCTTAGTAGAAAGATTGGTAACTGTAAATATATTTTTGCAAAATGAATTAACGGGAAAATCTGTAAATAAAATCAATTAATTAATTCATTAATCAATACCGATAATAAAATTAATTCTATAATAGATATTAATAAAATGAATTCAAAGCTAACTTTCTAATGCCTCTGTAGGCCTCCCTCTAAATAAGTCTCAAGTTTTCTGGAAAACAAGGAGATTATAACTTTCTAGTATTTTTCACGGAATTCTGTAAGTACGTTTGTAATAGAATTTTTGGGGAAAGGGTAGTGTCGAAAATTAAATGTGTCTATAATCAGTCGCTTCTGTGCAAGCTTAGACTACTGTTCAATCTGTTAAATACAGTTTCTAAATAAAAATGCTTCATAGTGATGGTGATGTTAATGAGAACAACGAACCTGGTTGTTCAAGAAATTTTTTGTCAGAGGATGCAAAGATGATCGTCTTTAAAGTGTATCAAAATTTAAGAAAACTGGAATTTAACGAAGATAAGTTCGGTGCTCTCAGAAAAACCGCTGAATTAACAGAGGTACCCTCAACAACAATCCGGCGTATCATTAATTTAGGCGAAAGTAATCAAACTTTTGAACGAAAAATTAGATGTGATAAAGGCGTAAACAAATTATCACAGTCTATTGGTATTGAAGAGGTACGAGAGATTGTATATAATATGTATAAAAGCAATGATGTACCCACGCTAGATAGTTTACGCAAAATGCTTGCATCAATGGGGAAAAACTGTTCAGCAAGTTGGTTGTATGGTATTTTAAGGTCTAATGGGTTTCGTTTCAAAAAATTAAATAATCGACAAGTGATATTAGAGTCGAAGAGAATTGTGGAATGGAGAGGACGTTATTTAAGATCCATGCAGAAGTATCGTGCTGAAAATCGATTTATTTGTTTTGTTGATGAAACTTGGTACGATACACATAAAACAAAGGAAAATGGTTGGTCTGATAATTCTAGGAAATGTTCCTTGAATGTTCCTGTTGGAAAAGGCAAGAGAATAATTATTCTACATGCTGGGTCAGAAAATGGTTGGGTCGGTCAGTATCTTCTTTCTGGTAAAAGCATTGCGTCATCTATGCTGGATTATCATGAAGACATGACGGCAAGCTTATTTGAAAGATGGTTTGAACATCAATTACTGCCTGCACTACCTCCAAATAGTGTAATTGTGTTAGATAATGCTGCTTATCATTCGAGGCAAATGATAAAAATTCCAAATAGTTCTAGCACAAAGACAGAACTACAAGAGTTCTTACTTAAAAACGATTTATATTTTGAAGAAAGTTATAATAAAAAAGAGCTGCTGGAAGTTCTTAAAACAAAGACCTTCGAGAAAATGTACGTTATTGATAATATAGCTGCCCGTTATGGTCACACTGTATTACGTTTGCCACCATATTATTGTATATTGAATCCGATTGAATTAATATGGGCTCAATTAAAAGGGAATATCAAGAAGAAAAACACCAGTCCCCACCTAAATCAAGAAGTTGTCAATTTAGTCAAACAAGAAATCGCATCAATAACACCAGTAGCATGGAAAAAGTGTTGTGAGCATGTCTTAAAAATTGAGAACAACTATTCACGAATACACACATGTAATAATGAACTAATAATTAGAATTACAGATAGTGATAGTGATAGTGATACTGATGACGAAAGTGAATTATCGTTGATTGTTCCGGAATAAAAAGTTTTTATTTTATATTTTATATATATATATATATATATATATATATGTTCTGTAATTAAATAATATATATCTTTTTTTTTAAATTCTTACTGCTTCTGGAGCCACTAAAAGATTCCACAAAGAATTCATATTTCCAAAGAGATCTAGATATTTCATTCCCATTTTAACTTTTTTGAATACACCCCTGACCAACTTTCTCCGAGCGGTCGTTCACTAACCACTTTATTGGGGGTTAAGTTGTAAAACTAATGAAGCGTGAACAAGGTATTATAAAGTCACGCCAAATATCTATGAAAATACATTACATACAAACATTCATTTTTATAATTAAGATATAAATAATCATAAATGATCAGACAAAATAATTTTTTCCTGTGTATACACACTAAAACTGTTCTAAAAGCAGAACGTGCGGAAGAATTTTGTCATATTTACCAGTCCACCACATGGTAGAAAATTGAAGAGTTCCATAGTAAGGATTATCCTTGGGCGATAGAACAGTCTGAAACATCATATCAATATTCCATCGTTTTAAATACTTATTGAAATCGTTAATTTTATATGGAACTTTCGAAACAATCAATCGAACATTTAAAAGTTTAGCAATTTGACGCGTTAATTGAGCGACAACCCGGATATCTGCTACACGAAATGCACACTTGTTCAATTTTTTCGGTAATTTATTATTGAAATTATTTAATAAATTATTACTGTGAATTTGTTCGATTGTAATATTTTCGTTACAATTATTTTTATATGGAAACCACGTAAAAAATGTTTGATTATTCATTAAAATTATATTGTAAATGTCGAATTCTTTAAATAAAAATTCAAAAAGTGAAACAATATCGGTTCGGTTACTTATTTTATGAATGAATACAAAATATTTGGCATGGACATACAAATTATTGATTTGAAATAATTGATAGAGTGTTTGATTGAAATTAGTTAAATCTTGATCAAAAATTATGTAAAAATCATAATTAATTCGATTCTGTGTTGTGTTTTGTGGATTAAATTGATTGAAATTGTAAATCATATGTGATTGATCATTTTTGTATAATTGATTAAAATCTCCAACATCGACACTTGATGTTGCGTATGTTATTTTTTCATAACGGTCAAATTTAAACGATTCATTTAGTAAATTTGTTAAATTAAACGAATTTATCGGATTTATTTGGAAATTTATAGAATATTTCACAAGAACTATTAAAATTATTTTAATTGCACTCATTTTCTATTTAATTAGTGATTTCAATTCAAAACAACTGTTCAATAGTAACTGGAATATTCCAATTGTTTCTTCCCTCTTTTATACCCCTGAATTGTCATTAATCATCTTGATAATTACTTGGTTTTGTTTGTTTGTATTGCTTTTTAATTGTTGTGAAACATTATTTATCGATATTTGAATTATTTATTATCTATTTTATATGTCCACATATCATTCAACTATCTGGGGATTATGTTGTAGAAGAGAGAGATAAAAAATTAAGTAATCATAAGGATGAGAGAGACATTTGTAAACCCATTGTACCACCTTCTACCACAAGTATCGATGATTTATTATCAAATCCCCTATAATGACACAATCATAACAATATTTAAATTCATAAATAAATAACAATATTTGTAGGTCATTGGAAACTGATTTGTACAATAATTACATACAATTTATGTGTTTTTGTTTGTGTTTTTTCTGCTGTCAAGCCCCAGGAAAAAATATTTTGTCGAATCATATAATACAATCATACAAGTTATTCATATATTAAATCCCAAAAATGACCATGTGAAATCATATCTATTTATCATATCTATTTAAAGAAAAAAGGCTGTATTCGGGGATCGAACCCCGACCATTTAGGTGGAAAATGCGAGCAACTCAAAATGCAATTCAAATTTATTTGGTAATTTAGTAGCTATACATGAAATATATACAGTACGGGCGGCTCTCCTGGACACATAGGAGAAACGTTCGCCCCTCCCATCTGTAGTACTTGCATATGAGTTAGAAGGAGATAAAGAGAATGTAGGTGGTGAAAAAAAGCAGAGTGCAGATGGGGTAAAAAAATGAACAATAAATATACAATACTTTTATTGAAAAAATACATCTTTGTATTTATTCTTTAAAAATAAAGTAAGGATTCTAAATTCTTCTATAACTGTTGTTGACCCTATCATAAAAACAAATTTGTAAACTATTCCCGTTTTTCTATTTCAAAGAAAATACTTACAATTTTACGAATAATGGTATCTTGTGAATAGTTCCTTCTTTGTCTGATGCGTTTGATCGGGGATGTAATTTTAGAAATTCGGATACTGTGTGACAAAGATACCGAATCTCTAACATGTGGATGTTGACAATTTGTAAAATATGGGATATTTGTGGAGTTTTTGTTACAATCGAAAGTGTCCTGTTTGGTCAAGGGTCTAAAGGTGGGTGGTTGCATTTTTAATTCTTTCACCACCTACATTCTCTTTATCTCCTTCTAACTCATATGCAAGTGCTACAGATGGGAGGGGCGAACGTTTCTCCTATGTGCCCAGGAGAGCCGCCAGTGCTGATCTATTTATCATATCTATTAAAAAAAAGGCCGTATTCGGGGATCGAACCCCGGCCATTTAGGTGGAAACTGCGAGCAACTCAAAATGCAATTCAAATTTATTTGGTAGTTTAGCAATTATACATGAAATATATATGTTGGCGGCGTTCTGTAAAATCCGTCATTTAGAAGAATGCCTAGTCTTTGTCTAAGTGATTTGGCAGATTGTAAAACGATGAACATGTTGAAATATTTTATTATTTGCCTGACATGTTCAGGCATCAAATGCGTATCAAATGGGATTTCAGTTCTGTTTAATTAGAATACAGAGATACTTAACAATCACTCATGATTTTTCTCAACAGTAATTAGCTACTGAACATTTTATTACTGCACTCTTTTAAAATGTAATATATTTATAAATGGTTGCTTGACATTATTTGCAATAATTTCAGGTTCTAATAACAGAAAAAATCACTTATCAGTGGTAAATATAAACAGCAAAATTGAGATAAACGTACTTTAATAATTTCCATAATACAGTACAATAATCACAAAAATTTGAAATCATAAGAAAAACTATTAATAACAAAAATGTCTAATTTTATTACAAAAAAAAATAATCAAATACACTTGAAATATCCTTGGGTCATATAGAATGCTTCCAATTTAACTCTATTTCATTTATTTATTTATTTATATGAATCTATTTAACGAAAAATTAATAACAAAATAAAGTAGTATTGCTGGCCATTTTATTACTGACTGCAACATTATATCACAGAAGTTTAATTAGCAGTCTTAAAAACATAATTAATGATAATAATAATAATCAAAGAATAATTGAACACAATTATGGGTTAAAACTAATTTGTAGTTTTTTTTCGTTTTGTTCGCGATTGTGTTTTTTTTTTCAATAATGTATTTAAAAAATATCAATTTGTTGGGAGAGTAATTTGGTCCACTTTCATGTTGTTCATCTGTCGGATCAATCATTTAATTAACTTAATAATAATGATTGTTTTTCGTATCGAAAAAATAAAAGGAATGTTTTTTTTTATTATCGATTCAAACTATATTTCTAATTACTTTATTATTATAACGATTTTAAGATAAGGGAATGGTTGCTAAATTTATAATAATACTCTCGAATTTGGGGGACATGGTTCGTTAAAACATTCACAAATTGCCTTAATTACAACTATTAATAATTATGATAATTGTCTCGTTTTTTTTGTTTTTCTTAAAATTGTTGCCCGCAACTTGTTGGTTTTGTTATTTGTTTCTTTTTTACCAAAATACTATTAATTATGTCTAAGAATTAAATCATATATCATAAACATTCAAACAGTGCGACATTATAGACGAATCGTTATCAAAACAATAGAATTCTACAGGTTTTGTACTCGAAATGGGGACGTCTGCAAATCAAATACAAAATCTCTTTAGGGCCTTGAGTTTTGCAACTGGAACTGTAGCATTCCGGAAAAACTAAAGTTATTCTGGAAGTATTAAGATTGTATTTTGGAAGAACTACTGTTGCCACGAAATTGCAAATTACGGTAAAAGTGGCCAAGTTGTGGGCCTTAGCAGGCATCAGGTGGGCCTTCGCGAGTACATAACCCGTTTGAAGAGAACTAATAATTAATAAAAACTTTAATTTCTTCTTAGATATGGTTGTTGTGCGAAAACAAACAACATTTAAAATATTCTTTTTTGTGTGTTTTTTTGTTCAAATTTTGACACAAAGATCAATCACATTAGGCTAAACATGCAAAAAGGCAATAATTTATGATTATCTTAGTTCCACTATGTTTCAATAAAATTTCGTTTGATTCTTCTATTAATTAAGTTTTTTTTTTACAAAATCAAATTGGAAATACTAAGAACTACAACTACGTTTATCTTTATTCTTCAACATTCAAAAAAGCCGAAAAAACAACAAAATAGGAAATGTTTGGTGATATTACTATTTTTTTTTTTATAAAAGTTGGAGAAAATCTCGTCTTTGGAGGAATAATAGATGAGTGAAGAGCCAAAGAAGAAACGGTTATTTAGTCATATAAATAGAGATAGAAATAGATATATTGCTAGGGATAAGATAATTGCTTTTAATTTAGAATATTAGTTTTTTTTTTTCATTTAATAAATGGATTACCGAATTTTCATATTGAAGAGATCTGATAACAATTTTCAACAGATGGTTACTTTCAGTAAGCGTAAAATTTCTTAAATTTAATAAAAATATTGAAGAATAGAATGTTTTGAGACTCATCAACGAATATCAATCCATTTGGTTTGATTCTTTTTTTTGTTAAGGAAATCACAGCAATTCTCATATCTAACAACCAGTACATTCACAATTAAAATAGGTACCGATTGGTTAAAATTCAATTATTAATAGTTCTATAACAATAATAGGTTGTATCAGGTGAAGGTATAACATTTACATTGGTTCAATTTTATAAACCTTGTGTCAAATCCTTGATGGCTTGCAGTATTCGTTTAACATGCCCCACTTTAGTTACACCTAAATCTTTCAAGTCGCGCCGCGCCAATGTTAACAATTCCCGTCCGCGTATATCGTTCTTGACGAAACTATCGATATATTCAGATAATTGTAACGTTTCCAACCATGTTGCCACCTCTTGTGTACCCCAGGAGGCCACCTCACGGCCACTCTTCCTACCAGATTGTTGTTGAGCCGTACCGATGGCTTTGCCGCGGAATTTCAACCAAAACAGACCTTTACGCTTATGTTCCGACTGCAATTATCAACCGATTATAGAAAAAAATCCCCCAAAACAATGCGATAATCTCACCTGTTCGCCTTGTACTGTTTGCAGATAGACCAAACTGCCTTCAGTAGTGTCGTACATGACGCATTTTCTCAATTCCAATTCGGTATTCGCCAGACTGCCGCTCAATTTACTCTCTAAATCTTCCCTTAATTTCAACTTTTCACCCCTATCGTGCAATAAGCAACAGCTCTCTTCGTATAAATGCTTGACAGCATTCACTAATTTCGTGAATTCTACCCGTAACGATGGACCTTCGAGAATTTTCCCGTTCGGATGGATTGCCTCTAAGCAACTCTCCGATTTCGTTGCTAACGTGTATAGATCACTTTCTAATGAATGGCTGATTGCTAAGATTTTAATCCATTTCGTCAGCGTTGTGGCGCACTCGATAAAATTGATCAACAAGTATTGCTCCTCTTCCGAGAATAAGATTTCCGGTTCGGCGGGCGCCACTGGCTTATCAACAAATGTCACATGCGGTGCTTTGTCATGATGATGATGGACCGGCACCGCTCCACTGAACGAATGCTGTCGAATCTTTTCGAATTGAACGCCCAAAAACGATTTCTCATGACTTGGCATACTTTGACGGGTTGCACTGTGGCGTGCCTTATCGTGCGGTATCGAATGGCGTGGTTTACCTTGGGCGGCAATACTTTGACGCTGTTTCTCCTCCCACGATTTCAACGAGTTCTCTAAAGCACGATTCCTGCACAACATTTGCATACGGTTTTTGTGGAGGATACGAATGATGCCGGGCGGTTGGATCCAAGCCTCACCATCCACTTGGATTGGAACACCTTCATCGCCCAAAATATTGATCTGTATACTTTGACATTGAGCGATACGGTGGTGTTGGAGATTTATTAAGCGTGAAGCGGCCATCTGGACCGAACCGAAAACGGCGACCACTTCCAGGATCTTATCGTCGAATGATGGTGGCAGGAAGATGTGGTCTTCCTTGGTGCCACCCCAGAAGTTAATTCCACCCATAAAACTACAATTATTATGCTTTCAATAATAGTGTTATCGAATTTTAAAATAGATTACCTTGGAATGTTCAATATAACAATGCCTTGAAGACTTGGTAGGGGAATTCGTTGACCATCACATTCTAATTGAACACGTTGCTCTAGATTCTTGTAGGTCTTCTGTAACCATTGTTTACTACCCAATACACCGTACCACATGTAGTTCTTAGCTCTAGATCGACACTTTTCCGGATGTTCTTCCCGTTTGTGATGAAAATCTAATGATATCTTTGCATCAATTCCAATACCGAAATAATTATTCATTACGCAACGCTCATAGAAGCCCTCTAAAAGTGTCTCATCTGGATCAATTAGTGGACTAACGGCCGCACAAAGGGTGTCAGCATTAGCTAGAAGACATTTGCTAATGAAACCACCTCCCGAACTCACATCTAAAATGCGATACACACCGACATAAGACATCCAGCAATTTACTCTACTTGGAAAGAGAAAAAATCAAGATTTTTTTAAAAAATTACAATCAGTAATTCTACGGACGTCTGGACAAAAAAAGGTTTAATAAATCTAAATGCGAAAGTTGTATATCAAAAAACATGCTACTAATATCACATCTATACTTACTTGGCCATGTTGGTAGTCTAACTAAAGGATTGATAATTGGTAATTTTCGATTTTCTCTCTCTTTATCATCCTTCTTCTCTTTGTCTTTCTTTTCTGTGTCCGTAAAGAAACTGGTAGTGGCGGCGGCAGCGGCTAAAGCAGCCGCCTCAGCTGGATTCAACATGCTACATCGAGAAATGCGGCGGGTAGCTGCCGGTGATCTAGTCAGAAATTGCTCATTATCAATGCCTAGAAGATTTGAATTTGAACTATTATTGCTGGTCGTCACATCACTCGTTGATAATTTATCGGATTTCGAACATAAATTCCTCAAATCCATATCGGATCCACTATCACCGTCCACCGTTAATTTCCCAACACGTTCAGCACGTATCTCGTCAGTCATTACAGGCGATGGTGGTTCAACAATAACACTCACCTGGGGAAAAATACACTACACAAACAAAAGAAACGCAATTATATCAAGACGATGAATTGTATACAAGGAAGATTACCGTTTCGGTTCTCTCTAGTGGCTTCTCTGATTCACGCTTTTCAATTTCCAACGCCTTCAATGTCGACGTGGATACATTTGATAGTTCTTTTTCCATTTTATTGAGATTTGTACAAGAGCCTCTTGGGGTGGTTTCGGTCTCTTCCAATAAAATACTTTGGCGATTCACATTCGTTTCCGTTTTACTTATCTTACTACTGGGTCTGTGCCGTTTAAATGATCGTCTCGCTATATCGTTGCCTTCAACAAATTGCGCCAAACTACAATATCTGGTCGAGTCCGATTCTAATTTATTATCTAAATAAATAAAGGCACGATTCTCAAATCCGAATTGTGTATCGTCCTCCGGCTTACTCCTAGAACTTCTACGTTTCTTATCAATGGAATCACGTTTTTTATCAAGTGAATCGCGTTTCTTATCAACAGACTCACGTTTCATGCTCAACCGTCTTTCGAGTTTCGTTTCAACAACAATATCACTATTGAACAATGTCGTATCATCCGTATACGTATTCTCGATGCTGTCTTGATCATAACCGCAAAACACTTCACCCAACATTGAACTAATATCGTCCATTAACGATTCACCATGTAATGGATCTGAATTTGGATACGTATCAGTTTCTGGTGAATCAATATGATAAATATGGCCATTAAGGTCCTCACCGTCACTATTTTTCCTCGGACAGAACGACTTCTGATCTAAAATCTCCGATGTAATACTGGCCTCTTCGTTGGATATCACCGATAAAATACTACTGCATTCCTTCTCTTCATCACGATCTTGTTCGTCGGGTTTTGTACTGTTGTCTAATCGTTGTTGGATCGCTTCGTTGCCCTGGATTCTCTCCAATGTTGTACAAGTTTCTAAAAGGATCTTCTCTGTTGCTACATCAATTGCAGTTGTTTGTACTTGACTCGATCGACGACTGTCTGCAAAATCCGGTGGTACGGGTAATGTTGTTAACAGATCAGCATCATCAATAATCGTATCTTCTCTACTATCCGGCATTGGTGAGATATTTGCTAATCTTTGTGTTAGTATCGAACTGGTCGGCGATGGACATGAACTAATATCCGAACTGGAGCCGGATTCGATTGTTGGTAGAACTTTAAGGGAATCCATTTTCGTTTCGTCTTTATCTAGATCTGTACTAAGCGATATTTTCACGGTCGGTACAGTTGTGGATGATTGTCGATTTTGTTCGTCAACTACTTGTTCAGTATGTTCAACTAAATTCCTTATGGCTCGTTTTAAACTGTTGGCGCGCAATAGTAGAGCATCCTTTTCACGTTCCATAAATCTGGATGTGCGTCGATGTTTGCGGAAATTGATATTACTCAAATCTTTCTCTGATTTTTCAATTTTCATCTTATCAAACGACATCTCACTGTCCGTATCCTCTTTCGTCTTAGTACTATCAGTATCAAATGTTGTAGCATCGATGTGTTCACTAGTCAATGTAGCTAATAGCAAATCTAATTTCTGTTGAAGCACCTCACATTTTTTACCCAATTGCTCGTCGCCCCTAGTCAACAAACTTTCAGCGACTTGTGTAGCAAAATCTTTAACAATCTCACATAGACGTTTCGCCGAATTCAATATCACCGAAGTCTCATCCGATTGTAGAATATTTTGTATATGCGTTATTAGTGAATCTTCATATTGTAAGATTTGCGTATGTAATTGACCATCCGGTTGGCCAGGTGTTAATGATAATTTCGGCATGGCTATTGTACGTTCGAACGCCATGATCGACCAGCGATCGAGCATTTTCGTACCGGCCTTTTCGTATTTCTCCAACAATTGTGGTAAATGTGTGTCGTCATCGCAAGATGCGCCCCAACCTAATACCCGGGCCAGATCGTTACCGGTGCCCAACGGCAAGACTGCCACCTGGCACTGTTTCTGTTGGAAATGTTCATAGATTTCATTAGAGTTTTGTTTGTTTTAAAACGAAAACTGATAACTTGAAAATTACGTTGAAATTTTCAAGTTACAGTTAATGAAAAGCAAATATTGGATGCATTGTGTGCGTGTTTAAGCGTTTGTATGATAGACTTTTTAAAATCCACTCACATGCATGTCGAGCTTATCGATCTCCGACAATACCCATCCAACGGACCCATCACCGCTACACACCAAAATCCGGAACGGATCGAAATGTCGAAACAATCGTAAACCCAAACGGGGACCAGTTGAGATCAAATCGAACACTTGGGCGGGATTCAGCAATTGTTTGAATCGTCTGAGAAACTTCACGCCTTGATTATCGCCTACAACATCAAATCGATCAAGTGTTATAGTGTAATGTTTGATAAACATTTAAAGTTACTTTACCTGATTTCGAATTGACAAAGACAAGTAATGGGGAGGAAGCCTGCGGCCGTACAGCCTCCCAAGCCTCATCCTGTATCGAATGCAGTGCTGTCGGTGGTACAACACTGACACGAGCCGGTCCTAATGGACAAGATGATGGTAGATTGGGTCGGCATTGTGTATGGACTGTATCTCGACACCACAAACATCGCCAGTCTTGTAGTCTTTTGAATTAATTAAAATCGTGAAGTTAATTGTAAAGGCAACAAATTTGTTTTCTAAATATTAATAAAAACAGGACTATTATGCCGATCAAAGTTTGTAATATTAATTAAAATGGTTTTAATTTGAGAATATCAAACATGAGAAAGCTTTTGTGTGGAAATTCGTCAAAACAATGGAGTTGAAAATAGTTGTTTAAATTAGGGGGCGATACGCTCAAGTTGTAAGCTTTTTCTGCGCTTTTTTTTAATACTTATCATGAGGCTTTCGGCATTTTACAATCGGTATTTCTATGGTTACAATTTTGTAAGCTCCTTCTAGAATAATTCCATATTGTGTTTATAAACGACTCACCTAAGTACCGAACCACAGGTCTTATCACAAACGGCACACTTTGCTGAAACCGGTAGATTTCCTTCCATCCATTGGTGCGGCATTGTAATATTCTACAAAAAGAACTACGAATAAATAAATAGCCTTCATCATTAATTTGACTAATTTCAAAATATTTCCACCGCATTTCTTGGAAGGGCGCTAGTTCTAAATCTAATTGTTGCAAGAACCACTTGCTTTTTTTTTTCTTGGAGTAATTACGCCTCTGTGGATATTTAGCGGAGATGAAATCTATTCGTTTTTGAAGTCTTTAAAGAAGAGAATTCATTAAAAGACCACGCTTTGTTGACGGTACACGTTCCTGGGAACGCTTCCTTTGATCTTTGTTTATCACCATCGGTGTGTCAATGTTGTTTGAGTACAACAAAGACAACAACTGTCCATACAAAAATTGCCACCCGGCAAGGTATTGTTGACGAAACTCTTGTTCAGTTTTGGTAATTATTCAGATTAATTAAATTGGGTCAGAAATTCAAGTACGCGTTTAGAAATGATTTAGTGTTTCCTTTTGTTGAAAGAAGTGAACAATTCAAACGATAATTGCTCTTACAATTGCTTAACAGTATTAGTTATGCAGGATGTGTAGTAATAGTCCATTTATTATTATTTTTTTATGATTAATTTCAACACAGCATTACTCACTCATACTCTCTTCACAATTTATATTCTGTTTTATTAACACAAATATAAAGTTCTACGATTGCCTCTTTTAAGAAACTGCAAATGCTGTCTGTTTTATGAACGTTGAAACATTCTTGTAGACGCTATATGAAACATGTTGTGAGATATTTTCTATCAAATTTGATACATAATTGCAAGGAAGGTATGTGGAAAAGTTTTGCCAACAATACGCGGACTTTAAAAAACCATTAGAACTAAAAGAAAAGCATGTTGTAGTTGTTGAATAGAGTTGAAAGCGGCCACAATGTAAGATTTTGTTGCAATACGGTTTTAATGGAAATGTTAAAACTACTTTGGAAACATAAAAAGTTGTATTCTCACGTAACTGTTCAGTTGTAATAACATTGAATGAATTCACACTGCCAGCAGACAATTTTTCGCTTAACATATCGGATATAAAAAAACTAACGTTCAAACAACGATAAAAACGATCATGTTGTGGGATTCTGGGATTAACAGCCAAGAATTGCTATGAGAATGCAACACTTTATTATGTAAATTGGATCAAAAACAAGTGACAATAAAAGGATGCATGCTTTAGCAATAAAAGTACAACTCAGAAGCGCTTGAACACTGGAATGTAGGAGAATTAGTTCTCTGAATATTTCAGATCTCCTGTACAAACTCAATTAAGGCGCATGAGTTTATTTCCCAATATTGGGTAATACGCTGTTTACTCAATTGATTTATTCCATAAAGCTTCATCGCTCATTTCTCCATATTATTTTGGCAATGTGTGAAAATTTACTTCAGGCTATATGCAATACGAAATATTTGAATTTGGACACTTAAATTGTTTTTTTTTACAAAGCAACCATCGATTTTAAAGCGAAAGAAGTATAGTTTCTAAACGATTTGTATAACTTTGGTATAGATAAATGAAGCAATTTGAATATTGCAAAACAAGAGATTACGGATACTCGATTCTGTTGTTCTGTTATTTTAGTTATAATCTTCTTAAATTCACGCCACATTTTATAAACGTAATTTATGTAGTTTTAATAATTTGTATTTATCTACTTTAGGTGTTGCGTGTTCGTTCGTTAATGTTTGGAAAACAATACAAAAGAATCATGAAATTAATAGCAGGAAAGTGTATTAAAATTCAATGATCCGAATATTTCACATGACTTCACATTTAAATTTAATTGGAGATTACTTTCGTTCCATAACGAAATTAAAAGAGAAAAAAAACACCTGAGGCTCCTTGTTCGTTCATATATTTTCTTCTGATAAATTTAATTTATAAGTGGACAGATCCATTACTTTTCGATAAAAGTGTGCGCGTAGGGCACCGATTTGTATGTCAATTTTTTTCTCCGGAAGTTGGTCAGAAAAGGAGGTGATCCTGAAAATCCGGCCGCTAGAGAATTTTTGGAAATTTGAAAAAAGTCGATTTTTTGGCAATTTTCAAAAATTTATATCTCAGCTTCTGTATGACTTAGAGATTAGTTCGAGACGGCGTTTTTCTCGGTCAACCCTGTATTTTTAAGAAAAAAATATGCTATTGATCCAAACTTTAATTCGGTTTAGTTGTACGCTTTCAACTGAATCACTGTTTTCGCGAAATTTCACCTATATTTAAAGTCCTGTCAAATCTATAGTTTTTGGAATAGAGAGATGATCAAGATCTCAAATTTTTTGTTAAGATATGGACTCTTGATTTTCACCCTACTTTACTTTGATTAAAGCTATTTCTTTATGGTACAGCAACGCAAACCTAGGACATTTCTTAAAAATCGCCACTTTGAGATACCCATAACTTTTTTCAATCAACTCCAAATCTTTAGAAAATCCCAGAGATTATAGTTCGTTTTATCCTCAAACAGTCCTGAGAATTTCAAGTTTGGAATAGAAGTGAGATCGGAGCTATGAATTTTCAAAAATTTTCAATTTTCAATTGGACTGTTACTATTAGGTGAAATTTCTCGAAAACAGTGTTTCAGTTGAAAGCATACAGTTAAACCGAATAAAAGCTTGGATCAATAGGATATTTTTTTCTTGAAAATACAGAGTTGACCGAGAAAAATGCCGTCTCGAACCAATCTTTATGTCGTATAGAAACTGAGATATAAACTTTTGAAAATTGCCAAAAAATCGACATTTTTCAACTTCAAAAAAATTCTCTAGCGGCCGGATTTGAACTTATCTGGCTCAAATTTTCAGAATCACCTCCTTTTCTGACCCACTTTCGAAAAAACTAATGGATCTGCCCATGTAAGTTCTTGTATTAACGGTACAACCTACCCCGTCGGCATCCTCCACTATATCCTTCCCAACTGAGGACAAAGTGGTCCATTTGCAATTGTTGATAGCTTTCGCGGCACACCGTTTATGTACCTTACATTTGCACACTTCACATGATAGACCATGACTGGTAACACCGCCGAGTGCTTCACGGCATACATTACAATAGGTGGGTCGGGCGTGCGATGTGGCATACCAATGGTGGTAGCCCGAAAGGCAGTCTGGTTGGTCTGTATCGTGGAAGCGACGTTGGGCAGCGGCAGTGAGGGCACCGAGCCAATCTTCCATTTCGCGTCTAGACTCGGCGCACAGAACCAGGGATCTGAACGGGGTGATCACCTGTAATCGAACAAAAAATAACGTTTTAAAAAACAAATATATAATGCGACAAAAAAAAAACTCAAATCAATAACTACTACCTGAAAACTGTGATTGACGTTTTTGGTTGAACACTCGGCTAGGCACAGGTCGGTGAGTTCGATTTCATCGAAAATCACAGCCTTTGAAATATAAATAGTAAAACAAATATTAGCAAATGTTTTAGATTTTATGACAAAATTGATTCTCAAAGGATTCTTTGAAATATTAGACGGGAAAAAAGCGTGCTATCAAATATTTATTTACAACTAAAAGCGTTAAAAGCAATTATTGGAATTGCATTTAAATCAACAAAAATAATTGGCAATAATTTCATCAGAACTTTTCCAATTACATATATCCATCGATTATTTATTGTCTACTCAATAACATGAAACTAGTAATAAATCGTAAAGGATCATTGATACTTATGTTAGACAAAAACAAAAGTTAAAAGAGAAAGAATCGATTTTAACTCCAATATAACTGGAGGGCTGGTTCTGTGCCAACAACAGAACATCTCTACTTTTGACATTGACAGATCAAGTTCCACCTGGAGCACAATTACGTATCGATCTCGTTTTTCTCATGCCTACATCAACATAAACGTGGCGCAATAATCCGTTAAAAATTAAAATTCCATGAATAAATTCCCGGTACCCGTTAAATCGACTGATGAATTCTTCTAATATTGGCGAATGCCAGAAGAACACGTAAGTGATCCTTGACCCTGTTTTTTTCCGCGACAAAAATTTTCAATTAGTTTTCAGGTAACAAAAAAAACAATACAAACACGAAACACCAATTTGATGATTGCGATTTCAACGTTGATCGATTTGAGAGAATTTCAATAATTTCTATAGTATATACGAATTGTATTATCGGAGTCGTTTTGAAAATAGTATCAGGTGCCTGTGTGTGACGTTTGGAATCGATTTTTGGTTTTATTTGAGCTCTCGATACGTTTGCATTATCATCATCATCGCTTGTCGAAATTTTAAATATGGCTTTTAATTCGATTATGTATGAATCGTGGACCAGACAGTTCCATGGAAATTTCAAACGAATCGTAAAGAGGTGTTGACGTGGACTGGTTTGTTGACGGTCAAATTCATCAGAATTCAGTCAGTTGTTGACATGAAACGACCACCTCAATTTTTTCAATTTTCAACACTACAGTCGGTACGGGTACATTTTTGATTATATTCTGTTAATTAGGCAGTATTTTTATGTTTCTGTACATTTTCTGTCTAAAACCCAGCTCTAAAGTAGACAAGAAATTTCTGTGCCTGTCGACTTTTACAATATTTTCGTCAATACTAATTGGGTCACAATCTGTGAAGGTAAAAGCTCTGCAATTTTCCGGTACTGACTTTGTAAAAATTTGTGTCTTAAGAGACAAAGTCGGCGAACAAATCAATAAAACAGTAGAACACTCTTTTCGGAAAAACACTAGAGATCAACACGTCCGTTCTGTTATACGGTAAAGCTTTTGACTGAAACGAAAATAACTTTCAGGAAAAATTGTACGTTTCTATAGAGAGTTATTTACTGTGCCAATGTCTGAGATCAATAATTTTTTTCTTTGTGCTTTTTTTTTTATTCGAAGCTGCCGTTATTCATAGTTCAGAACAATAACCGTATTCATTGCCGCATGGTAGAGGGAAGACAATAAGTGCATTATTGTTCGGCGGTGATGAGGTACCTTTGTTGTTGATTGCAAGTGAAATTCACTAGTTCGTTCCCGTTATTTTTTTTGTGATTTTAAGAGTTCCCGACATGTTCATTAGGACAAATTGTTTCGGATTTCAATTCGTTGCATTCAAACTTGTTCATTTTATTGTGCAGAATTACACTGCTTTGTTTGTTACAATTAAAATAAAAACCATATTGTTTAGATGGAATTTGTATTAATTTTACGATTCTGTAGCGGTATCGGTGGCTGGAAGATTTCTAGCTGTAAGCGCAACCACCATGTTTACAATAAATCTTCCTATTATCGATTCCACTGAAGCGATGTAAACAAAAGCTGGATTTTAGAGAATTATCGAAGTTGATTTATCGCTTAGTTAATCCGATATAGATAATTGAACGGTGGTCGTCCCAGTTTATAAAATATCGGCTAATGCTATGCAAAGAAGTGTGATTTTCGAATGTTAAAATCTATTGTTATTTTCAGACGATTTATCACTATTACTAGCCGATAACATACATTTATCGTTTGTTAGAATATTCATTCAATTTCATCGATCATCAAGAAAGCCTGACGAGCGAAATAACGTGTCAAAATCTCGCGTACAATATAGAAAATCTGTACTTGGAGGCCGCGCGCTCATTCAGTTGTTGCGATAGATAGATTTTTTAGTATAAATCTTGTTTTTCGCCTTTAACGAATTGAAAAGTACTTTTCCAGTTACAGAAATAGACAAAAATTGTAGGCGCAACGCACACAAGGAGTGAAAGAATCGTAATTTCATCGAAAACAGTCAAATAAATAATTACATCTGAATTTGTTTTGGTATAAGTTTTCCTTTTGTTTGAAACTGTCTCACAGCCCTTAATTTACCCGTCTTTTGTTCAGTTTTACTTAAACAAGATTCATTTTTGTTAACAGTACATCCATATTTTATGAAAATGTTACTTTGTTGTTTTAGCCACCGGCGCATCCACCATTTAGTAGTTTCGCTTTTATTGCCAATTACGTCAAAGTGCCATATGAATTGATTACGTATTTATATAAACAAGTTTTTATTTATCAAAAATATCCATTGACTCCTTGTTTCTGTAATATTTTATTGAATTTACATTTTTATTGTATCACAAAGGTAAACATGACGAATATATGGAATAGGAAACGTTATAAACTTCTTTACTTACACCCGATTTCCACCAAGCTCTCTTTTATGTGCAATATAAATCTTTAATGGCCACTGCACTTTGTATATTGCTTCAATATTTACCAGAATATTCGTTTTATTTCGACTGATATTTCCAGAAAATGTTTCTGTCGATATGAATAAACAATAAATGTTTTAGAAGTTAAGAATAAAGAATGGCAGAATATTTGTGCAGTATAAAAAACAATTTCCAAAAGCAACGCAGACAAGAACAAATGATAGAATATCTAATGTTGATATAATGGAATATTTGACAATTTCTATTCTATATCTAAAGTAGAGCCACATTTAATATGTTGATGACTTTTTTGAGGATTTCTTGAAAACGAAAAATGTATCAACGCAATTTCTCTTTATCCTGAAATAATGTTTATTATGTCAAAAATTTCGATTAAAATTGAACAAAATTCCATACGAGGTGTGGATGCCTGCGGTTTTATTAATGACAGGGACAAATCGGGCATTGGAATTTTATGAAACCATTGTGTCACGAATGGCGATAGATTTTACAGTGCCTGAAGCCATATTGACTACCGTTTCAAATTATAATTCGTTAATTAGCGTTCTTTTATATTCCGATTATGCACTTAGTTGTAGACGTCTTTGAAGTTGCTGATAGTGTTAATTATTGAGACGAAAGGGGTCGAAAACTGAAGCTTATCAGTATCGTCAATGATAAGTCGTTTTAGAGATATTTTCCAACAATGGAAATGTTAAAAATTCGACCCGGCGCATCCACCATTTCAACGATTTGTTTGAAATTCTCTATTTGAATTTAGGAATCAAACCTTTTTTTGCAATAATGATTTCTATTAGTACCGTATTAACTTCTGAGGTCTATTATCAAATTAATTTGATTGTCTGCTAAGTTTTTTTTAACCTCTATGAGAATCCCTTCAGATCATAAAGGGATATTAAGAAATTTCGCCTGGCCATTTCAGATGATGAAACACACTTAGAATGAGTCGAAAGCCAGTTAATCGATGAGAAAATGCCATTTTCGGGATTGCGTTCGAAATAAGAATTCTGTCACGTTAGCGAAATTCGTCAATGCACCATCATCAATTTTCTCTATCCTGTACTAACATGATTTGATTCTATTAAAAATTCAGATCTAAATTGAATCGTCGGGTAAACGAATTTCTTATTGAAATGCCGGTTTTGTAATAAGAAAATCAAATAATAAGCATATGAAAGCGGCAATCGAAAAAAATCAAAAATCAATAAATGTTGTAATTGAATTATGATCGTTCGAGTATATTGATTGGGTGCCAATACAAAGAATAAGGTAATCGAAATGCTAAACAGAGTCACAGAACAGTGTTGGAATCATTAAATTGCGAATTGACAACAGAAGAATGACAGAGAATTATGAACAAACATTTTTAATGAAACCAGAGAGATTGTCAAAGAATAAAACAAAGTTGTTAATGGAATGTAACGGATGAGAGAGAAAAAAAACACGATGTAGCAACTGTCTTTGGGGACCAGAACGATTCTGACGCTTATAAATCTTGCTCTATCCTAATTCAATAAGAATTCTCCTTGTTTCGCACATATCTGAAATTGTCTCCTGGTCTTGAGATCGTAACAAAATTGTGTTATGCGAACATTATTTTTTCATGAAACCTGAAATTCCAAACGAGATGCTATTTATATTCAATAAACCTTGCGTTAGTAGAGTTGAGATGAAACGTTGAAATTTCAAAGAATTCAGCCGATTGGCATTGAAAAACTGTCAGCCCTATAGGGACTTCAATCTAACATCTCAATTTCATAATAGACGCTTTTAATTTGCATGAAACACGTTTTGTTGAATGTCGTCAGTTATTCAACGTCGTTCTAGAGAATGTTTTTGAATTCCGCAACCGCAATTGGTTTAACATTATCAAAATGTTGGTGTTGATCAATCCGAAAGTTTCCAACTCAAACAGATCGTTGATAAAACAACTCTGATACGTTTGTAAGCATAATTTCTAATGAAAATTGTGTCGGATTTTTCTGCACGATTGACAGAAAAAAAACATGCTAATTCCCCGACTATTTGTATCAGTTTATTGAACTTCCATATATATTTGTAGCCGTAATTTGCGATCCAGAACTCACCGTATTTCACTTGAGCCATCAATTTAATGGCTCGTTTATATTGATAGAACGTAATAAAAGTGCGTGAGCTGCACGCCAAATTGAACGAAAATTATTAGACGGTTCCTGGGGGGATAAGAACATATCGCTTACATCATGTTGTACAAACGTGCCGTTTTTATTGTTGTATCATTGATTTATTTTAGACGTGAATACAAATATCTCGTTATTATTTCTATCAAATACGTACGGATTGTAGTCAATTTTATTGAGGTGTACGCTTAAAAACGACAGACATTTGGGAGATGTAACTTAATTCACGCAATTCAGGCAAAAGCCGCTTCAGAATTTGTATATCGATAAAGCTTATTAGAGAGAAACTCTAAAGGCTTTTAAGATTTATTCAATTTAAAGGCTTAAAATTTGTCGGATGTGTTATTTTCTATCTTGTTCAACAGAAAAAAAAATTACAGCATAAAGGTTGTATTACAATAAATAAATTGAATTTAGCTACGAAGCGCTACGCATTTCAATATATTTTTCACCTCTGTTTGCATTTTTTTTATCTTTATTGTTGGCAATAAGACTAGGGATGGAATAGGTAACTTTGTAGAAAAGTTTAACCAGTTTTGTCGTATATCAATCAAATTTATTTAATTTAGAACTGTTTTTACAGTTGGATCGTTCTCCTATCTGGAAATCCGATTCAATCACGAAACAATAAATTTATACAGTGTTCTCGGTCACTCAAATGATCAGTTATTACAGGCCTATTTTGCTTTTAATTAGGTTTGAACATATTTTTCTGAACTGTGTGTATTGTTCACTTTAATCTACTGCCTTGTATGTTCTAAGTTCTTGATTGCGATATTATCATGGAAGCTTCTTTATGCATCGAGTTTTGTTGATCTGTATTGAGCAAATAATGCAAGCTCGTCCTTTAAACACATTGTACTCTTTTACCGCTCCAAGTGACTCTACAATGAAACAATACAACAGAAGACGCTTTTCGATAGTTGACCCTCATTATTGACATGTTCACAAAAGAGAAGAGCTTATTTTGTGATTGGTTCATATGCGGAATCGATCAAGTCAAAAGTGATTAACTTGAAGGTGTCGCAATTTTAATCAAACGAATATTTAATTAATGAATCAATACGTTTAACATGATCAAATTTACATTTAATCACAAGATAGGTGTCGATTTTGAGAGGAAAGCTCTAAATACCTCCAATTTATTCGAATTACAATCAATGTTCCGATATAATCGATGGTAAATCCTATAAACCATTAAATGGGATTAAATTTAGAAAATTTATTAGTATTTTCGCAAATGTGCCAGTTTAAATAATTCTCGAATATACAATAGATTTAACATTTATCAAATCTATCCTAGATACGTTTAAATCAGTATTTGCAACTATTTACATCGATTGTATGTGAAAAGTGTCGTTGATATAGAAAATTAGAGCACACGGTATGTCTCCGTGCATTTAAGTCCAATCAATTTAAATTGGGGTTGAACAAGGAGTTTATCGGATCGAAATCCCTCTTAATTGAGTCTTTTAAAGATAACAAACAGTAAAACTTTGTATACGGATCACTGTCGTTATTATTATTAATTTCGTAATATAAATATAAAAGTTTTACTATTAGATCGTGTTGTTTACAATAATTCTCTAGGAAAAGTCTGATAAAACTCCATTTATATTGTTATTGTAACGTTTATATGTCTTGCTATAAATCGTACAGAGTACAATATTTATGGAGGAATCGAGTTTCGTTCTCTTTTTGTCTTTAATTATTTCGTAAATATTGAGACCGACCGAACGATATTTCCGGTAAATAAGACCAATGTGTTATTTAATACGAAGTCTTGATACAAAAATAAACACTCAAAGAATTATTTTTGCTTCATTTGTCTTTTAATTCTCGCTTAATTGGTTTTCAAATTAATTTCGGTGAGCAAAATCACAGTTTGAGTGTTTCAATATTAGATAGAATGGAAAATTTACTATTTTCCTAAAAGACTAAACAGGCAGTTGATAAATTATGCAAGGTTTGATCATTTATCAGTTTGATTTCTGTAAAATCAGTTTTTCAGTTTGTGTGGAAAGTATAGGCAGTTCATTGTGTAGGCGCCATTTTAATTGAAAATAGATGATGTAATAATCTTTTGTGGTGGGTGACACTGCAAAAACGTAATTAATTCATTCGAATTTCCGTCTTCTAAAATTAGCCATACGGACAAAAACCAGTCAACTAGCTTTTGATATTTAAGAGAAGCTCATTCTTGCGTCTGTAATAAATGGGGTGTTTACGAGATAAAACGAATTTTGGAATTCAGCCTGAACGATTTTGGATTGTTTTTAACAGGACCAGAAATATTCTTAAATACCTCCACTGTTGCTGTTTAACTTATCGTTTTCCACCGTACGGTTCTCGCTTTACCTATTATTTCCCGTTCATTGAAATCAATACCACTTTTGGGTGGGAATGAATTGTGTGTGTCTCAGTTTTGTAGAAGGAATTGTTCCGTAAAATTTCAATCTTGGTCCCTTGAAAGAAAATTGCGACTCTCTCCACTTGTGAAGAATTATACTTTACCGTTTCAGAATGATATTGAAATACAACTGTTGAGTTAAAAACTAATAGGATTAGGAACAATAGACCGACTTGTCATAATACTGAACTACTGTGTGTAAAATAGGGCGACACTTTATCATTTGTGGGCTTTGAAAAGCCTAAAAAATGATTTCTTGATGATATTACTAAAATGGAAAACTAAGAAAATCAGTCTAGACAGATACAGAAGTCAGGCAAATTGTTTTTGTTCAATACTAGCTGTGAGTCCTACTTTATCGACTAAAAACTCGATGGTAAAGTAGCATCTACCTCAACCGTAAAGAATTACTTTACCATCGAGATCAACTAAATAAATGCTAGTTGTTTATAGAAACACGTAGCGACCGACAGCAAATAAACAAAAACAATTGCCAGTTGTTTAGAGAAATCCAATAGCAACCAACAACTGTATGAATAATTAGCCATAACTTATTGGAAAATAAAAAAAAATAAAAAGAGTGCAAGTATTGAAAAAAATCGTGTACTGCACACGATGGTAAAGTCCTTTATTCACTCGCGGATCTGGCTCACTCGGCCTCCGATCTCGTGGGCCAAACTTCCGCTCGTGGATAAAGCATGATTTTACCACCTTGTAACGTAAATAACTATTTCTCTTCTACCTTTATCGAATCTTAATAATAAAGAGTTGAAAAGCAACTTACAAATAAGGAATTCGGTTGGTTAAAAACATATATTTTTCTCCTTCTATTACGATAAAATCGATGCAAAGCAGTAGCGCGTATGTTTGTAATGGAAAGTAATTGCACAAAAAAAATATTTGTAAACAGAGGAAAATATATGTGCGTCGGCTTTTCCCAGCTGCATTATTTTACAGTTTAGAAATCAATGTTTCCCAACAAAACTTTTATAAACACATAAATCTCACTTTAGACTGATTATAAAGTTGGAAATTTAACATTTCAATACGTATTCAGAAATTATCCTTGCTGGATAGACCTCTTTTATTAGATATAAATGAAGATACATGATTCTGGAAATGTCTAGTTTGTAGTAAAATTTATTGAAGAAACACGCTAATATTTTTTTAATGATTTGGTTATTAAATAAAACGAGCTTTAGGGGACTGTTACAAGATATAATGATTTTTTTTATACATCTTATATTACAGTAGCGCTACAGGCGTTTATACGCCATTTTTGTGTGACGTTCCACCATTTTCTACGCCACAACACAGCTTGAAACAGATCACAAATTCAGTGGCAGAACTCAGTATTTTTGATGGAAATTGGCACACATATTGGAAGCATTAATGCTTGTAGATAACTTTACCGTTTTTCTCTATCTTGTGGTCCATGATTTGGTGGCCAATTGAGAAAAAGACAAAAGACTGTAAACATTGAAACCAACCGTAGGCTGGACAGAAGAAATGCTTCACTGACAATTTGCCCTTCTATTGTATGTTCTACACTATTTGCACACTATTGGGCTTTTGCAAAACAACAGTTTTGTGAGAAACTTATCTTTCACATAGTTTTATCCTCAGACACATTTCATTATCTTACACGTGTTTTTTTTTTTTGGTATGGGATGAAGAAAAAATTAGACCACGAAAGGTGCAACTATTGTTTGCGTGAAACTCAACGAAGTGGGACGTGTAAACACGCAAACTTATAATCCACTTTTGTGGGACCGGACAATTAGGCCTCGGTTCTCAAAGTACCGGTATTTTTTCATCAAAACGATGCACGTTTTACCGGTGCCGATTTTTTTCAGGGAAAAGCCATTGTAAAAGTCGTACGTGTAATATTTATACATATAAGCCTCCTCTTTTTATACGGGTCGATATGGATAACAGCGAGAGTGATGCATTGTTTAAAATAAAAAGCCCCCAAGTTTATATGTGCAAAAAAGGAGATTTGTGATCGAATATAAATAAATAATCGCGTATTGTAGCGTTACGAATTTATTTGGTAGAAGCTAACTGGGATGGATGTAGCGTTTTGAAAATGTTTTCAAATATTCTTGGAAAACTGTGTTCTCTACAATTTTTGCTGTTTAACTGTAGAATTTCGTTTCGATCGCTAGTTACACACTGCATAAGTAGCTTTAATGTACGAAAAGTTTTTGGTTAAATTATTCAGAACATGAAGAGAATTACTGGATTCATTAGGATAACCAAATTTTTATAGCACGTTCTACAATGTGAGTAGTAATGGAACTGAATTTGTGAAGATCGATTAAAGCATACTGAAGCCTCTTTTATTCTTAAAGAAAGATGCACATTTGAATAGTTTCAGCTTTCATTTCATTCTAATAAAACAATTCCTGTTGTTGAAGTGACAAAACAGTACGGAAGCTGCCATTTAAAAAGCTGAAAGTTTTCGATTTACAGAGCTTAACAGGGATTTAATGTGGAATAAAACGTAATCTTTCAAAACTTTCCGCTAGCACAACAATTTATTCGGCTTCAGTTTGATTATAAACAATACAATCTGGGAAAGCTAACAGCAACAATTTGTATGGATTTCTTTCAGCCCATTGTTATGAAAACGTATGAAGGATTTATAGAAACTTTCTAAACAAACATTAGAGATGTTAAACAAAACCGAATGGACAGATAATACAGATATTATGTTTAAGCTGTAACAGAGCTCTTGGGATTGCCGATGAGTTGGCGTAATCATATTTATCGCATCATGACCATGCTTTCACTTCTAATTAAACAGTAATCATTTGGTACATTTTTTATACACAAATTTGAATTATTTAATGCCGAGTTTATTTTGTTTAATATTTGGAATGAAATGTTTAGCCCCAGATTTTAACAAATTTCGCTCCAGTCTCGTCAATTGAATTGTAACTGTCCGACGTACTTTTCACATTTTAATAATGTTCCCGTCCAATTCGGTCACGTTAATCGAATATTCTCTATTTTATAGGCAATTTAACAAATATGCTCATTTACTATATTACAAAATCGATCCTCTACAATTGGAAAAATAGCCGAAATACTAACCATTTGAACTTTCCCTTTACAAATCGATTGAATGGTTACGATTCCTCCTTGATGTTTTCAACCCAAATAACGTACCGTTGAAAGTTTCTGAAATAATTTTTGATTAGGAAATTGAATTTTCATCAACTTAAATGACACGTTGTATTGAAAGTAGGTCAACAATCAAGAGTCCTTTTATAGGCAAAGCCCTAACGTGTTATTCTAAGAAATCGTGCTGTAATTCAGAACTTAATATGATGATATTATTAAAAGGGACAGTTGATTGATACAGTTAAATCAGTTGATCAATAATTAATGAAACGGGAAGGAAATAATGAATGGTTTATAGTACGAACGGTGAATTATAATGGAGTGGGATTGATTGATTTAGTGACGAAGAAAAATTTTGAAGCAGCCAATTAAAACGTTATCAATTATCATTCTAAGCTTTTTACGTATACAAAATGACAATTGGAGCTTTTCGAATAAAGTCCGTGTCAAAATCACATTGTTAGTAAATGCGTTTAGCTATCATTACTGGACACATCCACAGACTGAATTGAGACTGACAAATCGATGTTTGGAGATGATTGTATACACCTGTGATTATGTGTGATTGGTATTTTCACGATCGATCAACTTGCCCGAACCATTCATTATTTGCCACACTTTCAGACTATTGATTTTGTTAAGATATTTTGCATTTTCGTTGGTGGTATAATGGTGGTTTTAGCTTACGATTTGGTCTCATCAAATATATCACTTTTCACTTCTTGTTAAAATTAATCAAACAAGAATTTGATGTAGAAATGATCGGTACATGGTACAACTGAAACCCGGATTTAAACGAATGAAAAAATTTAAAACCGTAGGATAAAACTACATTTTCTGGTATTCGGCAAAGAAAAGTGGAAGCGAATCATTTTAGTATTGTTATTGGTTTTTGATTTGTGAGAAACTATTGCAGCTGTACTGATTTTGACTGTATCGATATGTGATGTAGAAAGACATTAGCAATAACTGAAAAAGATGGATTTGCATTGTGCAATCGATATTTACGTGAATAGAACCAATATCGAGATTAAGTCGGTATACAATATCTCGACTGTGTCTGCTAATATTTCAAATAACATGAAAAGTTAACTTGAAAATGTTTTATGGAGAAATACGTTCAATTTTGGTTGATAAACGTATACATATTTCTAATTTAAGACACAACACGGTGTAACTACCTAAAATATGGAAAAGTTTCTAAACCGTAATGCGTAGAGACCGGATTACAGCAAATGCATATTTTCTTTGAGGCATATTTTCCCTATTTTTATAAAATTTTCATACTTTACTTGCATATAATCCGATCTCTAGTAATAACATTTAAGTAAGCATCCTGAAAGAAGGTATGTAATAATATATTAAAGACCTTTTAAAATGGCAGTTTGAAGTTCAAACAAACTCATTTTCCTCATATTCAGTTGTAATTTTGTACAGTGAAAGAAAAGTAGATTGCAACTGTAGCGACTGTATCTGTATCTTTATCTCTATCTATAAGAAGCTATTTGATTATTTCGAAGCATCCAACTGATTCTCAGTTTAGCTCATCGATACAACATTAATAATCCATCACCTGATCTACTGAAAGAAAAAGAATTGGAAAAAATTGACTGCTACACGTTACATTATTTAAATTTAGAAAGCAATTCTCTTTGTCGACGAAATATCTAAATAATTAACTAACAATAAGTATCAGCAGTCTAGAGTTGTCTTGTGAATATACCATATTTAGAAGGTATATCAAAGGAAAACAAGAAAATCTCGACTTTATTGTAAATTGCGATGAAAATTGCCTTACATTTAAAATCATCTCTGACTTGCATCTGCTTGCTTTTATATGGATATGAATTTTTAACGTACACTGTTAAAAATTCCTATTGTAATTTTACAAAAAAAAAAAGCATTGGAAGCTTTTACGTACAGCAAAATTGTAATAATAAAATTCAGTTTTGTAATCTTCCTACACGACTTATTCCAACTCAAGTTAGGATAATTACAAAACATTTGTTGAAATTTACTAAGCATTTATCAGAAATTAGTTTGGCAATATTACATTACACATATTGATATTTTACTAAACACATTGAAAATTTTTTGCTTTTCAAAAATCACCCTTAATCTTAACATTAACAGGTGTCTCATCGCGATTTTCCATTTTCCATTTAAACTATATTCTTATACAAAATTGAACGGTCTACAAGAAAGATCTCTTGCAATTTTTTGATAAATTTAGTCCTTCAAAAGTTATTCAAGGTTAAAGTTGGATTAATAGTAAATTTTTACATTTTTCCCAATTTTGACGGAACCATCAACTTTATGGGAAAATTTTATAGAACATTTTTGTAGAGCATTTTCTTCTCTATAACTTATCTCCATAAAAGATTTTGATATTTTGTACAGGTCGTAAGTTATTTTTTTTTATTCTAGTAATTTTTAGTAATATTTTCGCATTGACAACTATTCAATACTGCGAGTGAAATAACTTTCGACCTGTAAAGAATATCAAAATCTTTTATTAAGATAAGTTATAGAAAATAAAATTCTCTACAAAAAATGTTCTATGAAATGTTTCCATAAAGTTGATGGTTTTGTCAAAGAATTGGAAAAATGTAAAAATTTACCATTAATCCAACTTTAACCTTGAATAACTTTAGAAAAACTAAATGCACCAAAAAATTGCAAGAAACCTTTTTTGTAGACCGTTCAATTTTGTATAAGAATATAGTTTAGTCATTCCGAAATATTGTTTCCAATGAGAGCTTTAAAATCCCGAAGTCCTAGAGAATCTTTTTCCCATGTTAATCAAATGGAAAATCGCGATGAGGCACCTGTTAATATTAAAATTAAGAGCTGACATTTTCACAGGATCATTTTTCCGATATCCTGAACAATATTTGCAGGGTGCCTTTAAAAAAAAAATTGTCGATTTTTCCGATACACTCTAATATATAGGGTGTTTTTTCTAAATAGGGACGGCTGCGAGATCTCCCATTACCCGTCAATTAAGAGAAATATAAGTCGCAAGAACGTGTACGTCTGACGATTTAAGAAGGACCCAGGACCCCATAAAGATTCTAGCTAATCGGGAAATATGGAAAATTTAACCCATGTGTCATATAATTATCCGTCCATAAAAGCAATCACCACTAAAAGAATGTTCTCGATACATGTAATTCAAAAATATTTTTTTTATTTCTTAATTTCTTTAAACATCGCCAACAATTTAAATTCAAATTGTACTTGAAAGGAGAGTTCATTAATCTCAATTGTAAACAATCTTAACGTTTGTGGGGTCCTGGGTCCTTCTTATATCGACAGATGTACACAGGCGTGGCACTTTTATTTCTCTTAGTTGACGGCTAATGGGAGATCTCGCAGCCGAACATAGATAGAAAAAACACCCTGTATAGAAGGCTCGTGAGCAGTTTCACAATCAACATTGTGATTTTGCTTAAAGTTCTAATAAATTAAATCTCAAATAATGCTTGTAAATCTAATGGCCGGTCTTTTATCTTTTTGTTAAAGTTAAAGTCGACTTTAACTATAACAAGAGGATGCGCAGTTGCAGATATACATTGTTACTGCGCATCCTCTAGTTAAACTTAATGTCGACATTAACGTAAACAAGACGATAAAAGACCGGCCGTAAAACTGGAAAACTGTTTTGTAAAATTACAACACGTGTTCGATTCTGATCTTCTTTAAACACGTGGAAAAATTACTTGAATTGTACTATAATTTGCATTGGTATGGTTTGTAATTTTACTTAACTATTGTTTTATAAAAATATTGTAACTTGACAAAAAATTTCAACAAATAATGTACCTTTTGCCTTCGAGGCAAACAAAAAATATGTCTTGTACGAAAATTGATCGTTTTTTTTTTCAGTTGTTTATAGCACACATTAATAATAACAAACGGTCTGGGATTTATAATCCCTTATCAGATTGCTGATCCAATAAACGATTTATATATATTTTTGGAATGGGATTCAATCGTATTTCGGTTAGAAGAGCATCTATTAATAGGACTGAAAGACTAAAAATAACGATCGATTTGGAATTTATCTTTCATTTTCGTTCAATTATTCACATACCTCTAGAATATTTCAATTGAATTTGGAGCCCAAGAACGCGAACAGAAATATTGCTTCAAACTATAACCGTATTTGTTCTCAAATGAATGTCAATTGTTTGCCTTTGCATCCGGACCACCTTTGGATTATCGCCCAAATAAGCTAATAACTATTTTTCGTGTGTGTTTGATTAGACGAAAACTTTGGCGAATGTTTAATTGTTCCTGAGATAACACGTTGACATGACAACGGTCTGACATGAACCCCATTCACCGTAAAGCTTTGCAAATAGTTGAAATGGTCTTTCAACTTTCTTGCTATTACACTGCAGATGAAGTACGTTTGTATTTGGCATGCTGAAGAATTTTCAATTTTAATGGAAAGTACGTCTAACATCAAACTCATGAATTTCCGGCTGGTATCTATGGTGTAAAGACCCGGAAATAATGCAGCGTAATTTGTTTACATCTGCTTGTTCCCAAAGCTCGTAAATGTCATTGCCACAAGTCCAATGGCCGTTAAATAATCTGATAACATACCCTCGAGCCTTTCAACTAGTGCTGGAAATGTCGCTATAAAAATGTCTTTCGTTTTATAGTATTGTTCCAATGTATTTTTTATTCGTAATAATTCAATTACGATTATATGTAAAGAACAGTTCAAAATACGTCTAGAAGCTTGCCTTTCAAGAGAAATTGAACTACAACAATAATAGACACATCCGTAAATGTTGAATACATTCCACATCCCACGTACTGCCATTTATAATTAAATCGTTATAGAAATTTATGATTAAAATCTATTGAACGCTTTTGAAAGTTTAAATGTTGTTATAGTGGAATAACGATCGTTAATAGTGTTTCAGTTTTGATTTTTTAACGATACTTGAAAATCTTTAAACGAACACTTTGTAAATATAAAGAGTTGTCGTCTTTATCATGAAATATGTACGCTAATAAAGAAACTTTCTCCAAGTTTCTATGCATATAAAACAATTTATTTTTGGGTGTAAATATTTTTCAAAGTATTTTCCCTATGTAACGAAAATGCGAGACGCCGTTAAGGGAAACACTTCTCCTCTAACAGACAGCTGAGAGGGAAGAGTGGGGGCGTTGCCAATAGCGTCGCTTATACTCTGCCAGTTCTGCCAACTGTGTAAAATCAACACTAGGGTCTAGAGTTGGTGGCATTGATCGATGTGCAGCGCCCTCTGGAACGAAACTAAAATTTCAAAGGTTACTCCGATTTATAATTTTTATATTTATAATATTAAAGCAAAATGCCGAAAAATACAAGTGCAGAACAAAAACGTGCCTTCAGGCAACGGCAGAAAGAAAATAAACCAAGAAAAACTTCATCTCCAACCTAAGAAGTTTCACTTCTAACGCGCGGCGTTCCACGCACTTTCAATTTTTTCCTTTAAAATGCTGAACTGTTGCACGCTAATAATTTCGATGGTTAATTGAAATACCGCACGCCATCCAGATGACATTAAATCGATTACCGACCAAATCTGGTCCTGAAGACGACGACAAAGCCACAAATTATACTATGAATATGCATGCTATGGGTGGACAGATTCATATTCATTATCACTGCTGATTACTAATGTATGGTGTTGTTATGGGACTATAAGGAATTTCAATTTTGTCCTCCAGAATAGTTTTGATTGATTTTTTCAAGACTGCTGGTGTTGAGTGTTTTCGACATAATAAAGATAAACTTAGCAGCTCAATGTTTCGATTTCATTACAATCGAAGAAATTTATTTGAATATGACAATGGAATTGCAAACTAGACAGAATATGAAGAGAACTGTTTATTGTGATTGAATAGAACGAACTGTCTTTGTTCTATTCGTCATAATTTTTCATAACAACCAAATCAGTTGCAGTGACATCGTTGAATCCATGACGTCCGGATTTAATTTGTTTTGAAGGGTGTACAATGTTCGTGTCTAATTCGGCTGTTTGTTTAGTAAATTAAATGAAACTTGAGTGTCTTCTTTGCTTTCAAAAGCTTGCAAGATGTTAGCTCGGATGTTGACAAGTTCGGTTTCTAACTAAACTAAAGCTGTTAGAGAAGTGTCTACTCCGATTTGTAGAAATTGACATTTCAAATCAATTCATTTCTAATTGTAGCTCTTATGACGTTAATTAGTTTTAAGGGCTGTTTTCTCGCTTAGTTTTCCGTTATGGTGCTTCTGAATTTTACTTTGAAAAATCTACCATGGCAGATATTTGTTATTCTTACTAGAAAAATTGCACTCACTTTATATCAATTTTGGAACTTTATCACCCTCAAATCATATAGAATTCAAGAGGATCAAGTTTTAATTAAATCGGGATGCGCAATATTAAATTGAATTCCCACTTATCAAAATTAAGTGTTAATATGGAGATTAAGCAGACATGATACCTTCTGTTTACCCCTTTTTTCTATCTGCTACCTTGAACTTTTGATCGGAAAATATCAATAAATGTACTGTTTCTTAAAGTCATTATTATTATTGTTGATAATTTTCATTTAAGTTTGCTAAAAGGCTTTCCGAATCTATTCCATGACAATAACATCAAAATTTAATTCTGAAACTCTATAAGTTATTAAAGCTTCTTGTTAGCAAAAAAAAAACTGTATTTAAGTTTATAAAGCGAAAATTGAAATTTATTACTCGGTAAAAACCGACTCTACTGTTATTTAATTATAATCCGAAATTGTAATTTGTCGCATAATTGTTAAGCCAATTTAATGGACAAACTTCTCCACAAAGAACTTCAACTATCAGATTTTGTCTTTCGATTTTTTTATCGTATTGAATTAGCATGTGTTTTATTTAAATATAAATAGAACCGTCTTAATATTGTAGAACTTTTAAACGACCGCACTGAGATAATTAAAATGTCTTAAAGGAGCTTCAAGAACAAGTAGTCGAGAGAGATTAAAATCTTCTTAAGCAAATAAAACAAATTCTTCACTTTTCCACTTCCACTCCCTCAATGTTAATAAATTTCGACGATAATATAAATAATGTAGGCAATTAAATTCATTCGGTTGATTCATTTGAAATTTCATCCCAAATTAAGAGGTACGAAAGTGGAGGTATTATATTTTAATATCAAATTTTCGGCTGTTGTATTTTGAAAATGGACGGAGAGATGATTCTATTGAAATCTGAACTCTCGTTTGTGATTCCATTTCAATATAAATATTTTCAATGATCGTTGAGAGTTTTCATTGAATGAAAAATTTCAGCTACAAATTGTTGTAGAATTAGGCGATTTTAGAAAACAGATCAACATCTATCAGAATCCTTGAAATGATGATTATTTTCAATCACTCCAGTTAACGCTCTATTGAAATTCAGTATCACGATTTTTTCCTTGAACGGAAATTCTCTCGATATTTGTACACGTTTTTTTTTTTAATAGGTTTTTATGTAAACAGATTCGTGAAATTGATCTGATCTAATGGATACAACGACCCTTAACACATTTCTAAAGAGAGCCAGATCAATATTTGACAGTTGTGGTTTTTTTTTGTGGGGGGCAAAAACATACAAAATACATTTTTTATGGAGCTCTTATCAGTGTTGTATTATCATAGAATTCAATTATTGTAAAGTCTCTTTGTTCTAGGATCACATAAATACATCTCGGATCGCCTAATATTAGAGCACAGTAGGAGATAGGATATTGGAGAAGAATCTCTTGAGATAATAGATCCTCTTTGCTATTTATGCGACTACCCTACATTTTCCGACCTGATTCTCAAGTTTCACGTTAACAATCACGTTAAAATATCTACCTTGTGGGGTACACTCAACGTAAACGTGCCGATTTTACTAATCAAAAACGTATTTTAACTTGATTCTTCCAAGTATCAGATGAAGCAATGAAATCATGTCCTGGTGGACGTTTCAATCGAGCCTAGTGAATACCACAAAACTGTGCTTTATTATGAGGTCGTGGATAAATTTTAAGCTACTTGTCCAGTTTTCAGTCTCCAGTGCAGTGGTGGCGTAGTGTGTGTCTAAATATTCTATCATTATTCAAATAGATAAAATGGAAAGATTTGTTAATTGTATTTGGCTCATTAAGTGAAATTTTTATCAAATTTTATTTTGGAAGGCTTTCTTCACGTGACGCCACCGGAACACAAATAGTTAAAAAACATCTTAGGCATATCAATAGACTCGAAACAGGCTCAGAATTGTCTGAGCTACAATGTAGTCGATTGAATCGCTTCATACGTAAAATCTCCAAAATTATGTCCTCTGCAGAAAATTCATCGCTGATTTTTACCAGATTTGGTAAAGCTTCAACTGCTTCAGATCTAATTCTGGTGATGTTAGCAGAGAACAACACTAAAATCATCCATTGCCCTCTAACCATGGTCTATTTCCTTGTAAAATCTATAAAGACATTCTGACATAGCTCTCTGCAGCTCCTCTGCAAGTGAGTTAACGCCGCCACTGCATTTTTGGTTTATTTTTCCATTTAAAATGCCCTTTCAGAGTAGAGTCTTCAGGCTTTTTGCAAAATTTCTTTTTGATAACAATTGAATTGAGATTAAACTACGAGACGGCCATTACAGATTATTGACCTCAAAATTCTTTCGAAAAAATCTTGTTTGCTTACAATCCATTGCTTATATGTAAAATATCGATAAGTCAAGCTAAACATAACAAAATTGAATCTTCCTGTTTTAAGTTGCCAACTTTTACTTTTATAAAAACAAAATAAAAACGTTAATAAAACGATAAAGTTATCGTGAATGAAATTTACATGAGTGGAAGATGACGTCAAACATGGTAAAGATCTTGAAATTTTCATATACACATATCCTCCGGAGTTTGCTTCTATTATTCGTTATTTAATCATGAAAAGGAAACAAAGCAATGGTTACACAATATGCACGTTTCTAATTAATTAACACAAACTCCGACAGAACATCGACAATACGAAGACCTACCGCTTTCGTTATTCCGGGAATCTACACATAATGCGAAATCGAAATATAAAAGTGGTATCGAACGAATCCTAAAAAGCCAATAATTTAATGCCAATACTTACTTTGTCTATCAAAAGAGCCCAAGTAGTATAAAAAAGCAATAACTTTGCAAAAGAAGAATCATTGATATTCGCATAACTTTAGACACAAAAGGGCTTGTTTTCAGATCAATTTTTTGATGTATAAATCTATACCATTATCAGTAAAGATTGTTTAATATTTGATATTTAAATTTGCAGTAAAATCGTATCTTTATAATTTTTTAACTAGGAAAAGCCTTTTTTATTCGAATTCAATATGGCCAGTTGGTGACAGGAGCTAAATAACCATTCAGTGATGCCCATAAATTCCATTCACAATCAATTAATGTTTTTATTATTCAAATTGTCAAAAACCAAATGAAAATCGTATGGAATTCAATACATGGGAAAGTCGCAATTGATTTACGCGTTGTATAAATTGAATTAATTCGATCAGAAACATAAAACTCAAACATAAATTTAAAACTAATATATTTATCTACTATCAGTCGAAAGTTTTTCAATATTTTCCGATCATATCCTCTGTGAAACCACAATTACAACTGTTATCAGTTTTCTATAGTTTGATCGATCGGTAGCTCGATAGCGAAGAATTTAATACAACAATAGATTGCTTCAGGGTGAATTCAGGTTCAGGCCTGCATTAGAGAAAATGTGATACAAAAGTTTAAAAAAACGCATCAACAATTATCGAATCTGCAAAGGTGTAGATCGTGATTACTTCCACTCAAAGAACTGAAGATCGAAGTTGTCGAGACTGAAACTATAAACTTTGAAGTATTTCATAATCGTATAAAGTTATGTAATTCGAAATGCACGAGGAAAACTTCAGACCGTTACTGATAATAAAGTGCACTTTTAACATACATATCTATTGACAAATGAACGAGACAAAGATAGAAATATAGTATGTCATAGAATATTAATATCTTGTAGTTATATTTGCCATAGAAGCTCAAACGTAAAGCTCGAATTCTACTAATAGAGAAGTTAACTCAAAGACACAAATTTCTCGTAAAGTTTCTTCGTAGTTTTTTGCCCCCCCAAAAAAAATTGGGTGCATTGAAGAGTGATGAATTTTTTCACGTTTCGTGCCGGAATCAACCACCACAAAGCACGCAAATTTTGAGGGCGTATACACGGTTGGTTAATCAAAGACATTGTTTTCAATTGTTATCTCTGCCGCTCTTTGATTAACGTTATAAATGATGTCAATTTTCACAGGAAAAACTAGTCTGTTTTTGAATTCAGTTTTGAAGCGGATTTATATTGAGTTGCTTTGATCTTATCAAACGTTAAACATAACTATTTTCGATTATTAAAATCCATTCGTTAATTCGAAAAGTAAAATATTGCAATTTATGAGAGAAAATTGTATTTGAATTTCAAATTTTAATTGGATTTTTTTTTTGGTAACATTAGCACCGATCCTAGAATTAGTCCCTAGATGATTTGCAATATGCAAATCGTATGCTCTTCGACCATTCGAGCAAATTTTACAGCTTCAATCTATTAACGCAGGAGTTCGATGGAGTGTTCTGGTGTTTGGTCGCAGGTATAAGTGCGGCACAATTCTATTGTAATCAACAATGTAATTACAATACAATTAGTTCTACATTAGCATTATTGCATTACTCTTCTAATCTAACGTGCCTTCATCGATCTTGTTGGATAAGGAAAGACTTGATCGTAGCCAAGCTCAATCGCACATATTAGCTCGAATGAAATCAAATTTCGAATAATAGACAACTTCACAATATCGCTATTGCAAAGTCGGCGATTAAACGAGAGAAATTGTGATATTTCGTGGCGATTTTGCCGCAGGATGGATTCCGGGTTAGAATTGTGGTCTATGGTGTAGATTAGGGTTAAAACCATAAATTTGCGGCATAATGAGAATTGATATTGCAACAATTTACACACAGAATTTGATTGCTTCTAGGCACGAAAATAGAACTCTAAATTGGGATGAATCGTTCGGTTTTTTTAGCGAGGAAAAAAATTTCAATTAGAGTAAGTGAGAACGGGTTATTTTCAACGGTTTGTTTTTTTTAAATAATTTTTCACCAGCAAACAACACGACTAGATAATTAAGTTGTCTGTAGACATAGAGAATGGATCCAATTCTGATAAGCTTTTAGTTTAATTTGTTACCAAAGAATGGTTGCTATTCTACTAGAAATTTTGAACGATATTTTTGCGCCTTGGCCATAGAAATAATAAAAATTGACGACTATTATTGTTATTAAAATGTAATTAAGAAGTGCAAAGCAGCCATAAATTTCTGGATATTTGCCAGTAGAGTGTAATTTTCCGTACTATTTTATTTATTGAAAATCGTTTAACATTCATCAACAACTATCTTATTTACATTTATAATCTGTTATTGATAGATCATAATACAAATTTACATTAAATTGTTGTTATCTTTTATCGCGTCAAAATAAAAATTGTACTATGTTATATTCCACACCGATATAGAAATATTCCAATAATTGTCGACCAATTAATAATTATGTGAAAGAGTATGTTTTCGGACACCTTATAGTCCGCGATTCGCGTTAGTAAGGCGGAATTTCAGTGTCTAATAAAAGTGCACACCCAGACACAATTAGAATAATTGAATGAATCAATAGTATTTATATGAATTTATTTGCTCCTGCAAGCCGTGTTTTGGCTACAATTTTCCCCCAAAATTTGTAATTTCATCCTATGGAAAGGCTTTCTCTAACTTGGGCTAAATATATTTAGAAAAATTTTGATGTCAAAGCCGGTTAATATCCGTTTGGAACTCATTCAGCATCCTGGAGGCTGGAATGTCGGTTAAAAAGAATGTAAAGCCACATACCGTATTGTGGACCTTTGTCAAACAAAATAAACTCTATTATTTGCTATTATATCTTTAGATGTTGTGTTTATATGAAATTACGTAAGCTATACAAACGAAGGCGACTTAAAAACTACCGAGAACTAATATCAAAACATTGTGTTAAATATTATTGTATTTTACATTCAGTTTTATTTCAGTGTGGCCGTATTGTATTTCAGAGGGTGTTTGATGTTTTTTATAGAATGCAGGAAATGTAAACAATAAATGAATATCTGAAAATTCTCTTAGAAATTGTGAATAAAAGTTTTTCACTTTTTTCACAAAAGATTACTTCAAAGAAGAAATAGGTACAGTAACCCAAATTTTTCACAAACAGATTTGCTTCCGTAGATGTTGCACTAATTATTTTGACAAAAAATATGCAAACTAATTAATGTCAATAATTAATTTACTAGTCAATTTATACGTTCCAAATCAATCTCTTGTTGTTTGTATTATTGGCTCCGAAAGTTTCACCGTATATATTATAGGTTGTTCGGAAAGTAATTTTGTTTTTCCCAAGAGAGGACTTTGTATTTTTTCGCAATCAACTTTGCACTTAAGCCGCATAATCATTATATATTTTGACAGCAGCTCTAGCAGGGTTTGCTTGTGGAAAAGTTTGATTGATTCTGTGCAGTAGTTTTTGGTTGCTAGCCTTTCAGATGTGGAAAGTGAAAAGCGACATTTTCAGTAATATAAATAATTTTGTTCAAAGCTTACAGTTAAAGTCCTACTTTATCGACTAAAAACTCGATGGTAAAGTAGCAATCTACCATCAAGCAACGCCATAGCAACCGACAGCAAATAAACAAAAACAATTGCTAGTTGTTTAGAGAAATCCAATAGCAACCAACAACATGTCATAACTTATTAGATAATTTAAAAAATTAAATTAATTTAAAAGAGTTTTAAGGGCAAGTATTGAGAAAAATTTTGTACTGCACACGATGGTAAAGTCCCTTTATCCACTCCACTTCCGTTCGTGGATAAAGTATGACTTTTTCTCTCTGAACCTCTCCTATATGGAAACTGTTCTATCTTCGTTGTGCATGTACAGAATGTCTATGTAAACGATAAAGACGTGCGATGTTGCTTATCTATTTACACCTTTCAATAGCGACAACAAATAGCACAGAAAGACTACAGATTGGGGTTAATTCGGTTCAGAATTAGCAATTTTTATAGGTCCAACTATTTATTAGATACTCTCCGCTCTTATTTGCATCCCAATCGAAACAACAATTATAACAAAATAATTAATGATTCATTTAATTAATTAATCTATTGTGATTATCAATGTAGAACTTTTAATTAGAAGACTTTGGTATTCAGGTCATCGTTTTATTTTCGAATATCCTGCATATTATAAATAAAATCTTAAAATGAAAAAAAAACAATCAATTGATATCCAGAAATAAATGCAAACTAATCGATCATCGTACACAGTTGACATGACAAAAACAAAAAATATATGGGTTCGTGATGTGATTTTCTAAAATAAAAGCAATGCCGTTGCTTAAATCGGCAACACATCTGTCTTCTGAATATCGTTACAACATCAATTTGAATAAAACATGAAGAAATCCACGACTCCAGTTGTATTACTGATAACAAATGGAAGCTGTAATGACGATATTCGACGAATTCAACAATTCACCATCACCAAAAATTTTGAATTGAATTGGATGTTTCATTGATGAATAAATGAATGGATTTTTAATTAAATCTGATTAAACTCCAACAAAACACATTTAGTTATTAATATAAAATTCAAAAAATAACAGTAGATAGACATTTTATTTATAATTTAATTAAAATTAATTTGATATGATTTTAATATTAACTTTGTAAAGATAAAGGTTTAGAAAATAACAATCGGATATATAGAAGACGTGCTCTTTTATGTTAGAAACCAAAAACCAATAAAGTTCAGTCTCACCACCTGCCATAAACAGGGAACCTATCACAGGAAATTTATCCTTCGGGAAGTGACATGTGCATTCCGGATCAGATTTTTTTATGTAAAAAAGGAAAGACGAATCGTTGTAAATTGTCGGATGTTACTCGAATCCGACGATTTTGTCTACTATTGATACAGCCCCAAATATATTGTAACTTGACTTGTTATATAACAATTTTTCAATTCCTTATTACCGATAGGATATTTTCAATGTAACAACACATCGTTCTTGGGACAGAAGAAGGAGCCTATTGTGGTACTGCGAGGGAAAGGCGAACTTATGAGTGAGACTAAATCAGTCAATTGCATCCAATGCAATCGATATTTAGCTTTATTACTTTCTCGCATATATCTATGAACTTTTAGCTAATTATTGATGTCGACATTATGTAGTCGGTGAGAAAATTATTGTGTCTCGGGAGAGTAATTCAACGTAAACATTTCCTGTAAGACTTTACAGGACATTAACAACCTTTGCTGTACAAAAGATGTATTATGTGAGTTTCCAACAGAATGCTCCTCCCAGATTACGTACGTTTACTTGAAAACAAAACTAGTTGCATATAAATAAAGTGCACAGTGTAATTATATTTCTACTATTATCGATCTTGGCTAAAGCTTTAAGTTGTAATGTTTTGATGTAGCCGGGACTAATTAACTCTTTCTGTAGATTAAACGTACACATTATTCCATCACAGTTGATGGTAGGTGTTCTTAAGTAAGTCAAAAATCTATATTACTAAAGGAATATTAATTTAAATTTATTGTATCAAGTCTTTTTTACTTTTTGGGTGTCTAGAATCCGATCTGCTCTACAAGTTCTAGCCCGCCCTTGAGTGCACCTATCACTTTGCAAAACAGATTTAACTTCTTGCGAATCGAAGATAATCACTTGTAATGTAAATAATTAACTCTTGTGTAATATTGATGAATGAAAAATGCTAAGAGATCGGCTCAACGTTTCCCTAGTTTTCTACCTTGCCAATTCGCAAAAACGTTCTGCATTTTTGTTTGGAGTGATTAATAAAAATCTTTGCTTTACAGACTTAATACTTTCGATCAATACCTTGATTTGTATCGGTTTGTATTCGATTTGGCGATGAATGAACTTCACTCCCAATTGGGTGGATTGGGCAAGTAAAAATTATGATACCCGAGTTGTAAAGAGAGTTTTTACACTTTTCAAGTTAAAAATTCTGGACATATCGAGAAATATTGCTTTGGACAATTTATTACTTCACTTGAAAGCTGACTTCATTCGAGAAATTTATTGCGAAAATTCGCATAGGTGATTTGTTAATTACTTTCCATATTAATTCCACCTACGGCATTTGCATTGAAGCAACATTATTAAAACCGACCGAAAAACGGAAATTTTCGATTGTTACTCGTGAAAGCGCGGATTAGAATGAAACATTAATAATCTCTGTAGAAATAATCCCAAACATTACATATTCTATTTCAAGAACAACAAAATGTGATTTAAACATTGTACCACATATTTACTCCCTGTGACAATATTGTGTCTAATTAATTATTAATTAAGTAGAAAGCACAATAATACTCAGTGTAGACTTATCGTGGTTGTCTTCAACATCAACCAACTCCATAACTTTCCATAAGTTTAACACTTGTTAGTAACGAGTAAGCTCTAGGATAAACCACAATTTGCGCAAATTCACCCGGATTACATACATTGGAAATTACTGTAAAATTTGCGACTATTATTCACATTATTTTGTATACACTTCGGTAGATGATATCGGTAAATTTATCTCTTCTCGCTGTTAAAAGATTACCTTCTAGAAATTCCAACAAATGTCGTTTTTCTTTTAGATAAATGTTGCCACATTACTGCTTAAATTACCGAAAAAAAAATGTCCCATGCAATAAAACATGTGTTACATTTAGACGCCTTCTGTTTTTTTCTGTGCTTAGCGAGCAAACAGCTTGAAATGGAGGTGATAATTTAGAAAAATGTAAGACTTGCAGAATAAATTACCATTTCGGGGAGTACGTAGATTGCTCTTGTTGTGTAACGATAATAAGGGATTTATGTCGGTGTTTTGAGAATTTAAATGAGATACCGTCAATTTCAAGTGAAGTCATCTGTTCTAGTCACCCTAGTAATCGGAAACAAGTCGAAATCTCTTGTTATTCCGCATTACAGACGATGTCGACGCTTTAGAACTTTCAACGATATGACCATAAATTTGAATATAAATGGTGTTTGCGGGCTTCATCCCGAAATCTCTGTTAGTTTACACAGACCTCTTTATTTCCGAAAGTTTCGGTTTTCAATCTCTATACAGCATAGTATTGTTTAGCAAGTTAATTAATATTTGTATAAGAATGGCTTGTTGTTTGGGTGGGAATTTATTAAATTGCGTACTGAATCCGGACAGAAAATTGCTTCGGGGGTGTGATTCTAAACGACTCGCTAATTAATTATTGCAGAGAAATGCTTCAGTATATTGACAAAAAGCATGAGATCCACAGAATTAATATTAAAAATCGAACTCAGTTCCCCGAATGAATGCTACAACTTTGGGCCAGAGATATAATCCTATTCGTATCAAATCTTCCAACAAGGGAAATCTGGCCAACAAAAACTGACCTAACTCTATAGTTCCCGGGCCTCGAACATCTACAGCATTTAATTATTATAAACATACCTGTATTTCACCGACTGTTGACCAATTTAATCAATCAATTTAGTGGCCTCTTAATTTGTTTTGGACACGTGTTTGTGGACGCTGCAGATCAGCGTCGTTGTAGTTTTCGTATCCCAGAATCGTAGCTCATCGACAACAATTTTTAATGTAGAATAGACGCCGACGATGCTAATACTGAAAGCGTGCCGCGACGTCCACCCAGTTTTACTATAACGTATCTACCGTGAGAGTCTAGGAGCGCACGCATTTAAACGGGGAAAGGTAGATAGTGGTGGTGGTGGCGACGACGACGACGGCGTCGGTTGTGACGTCATTACGCTTCACAGGCCGACTTACGTTGTACTTGCAAGTTAAACGACCCTGTTGCCGTGTAGGTGCCAATGTTTCATCATAATAATAAAAACAATAGGTCTATAGAAATTGTAAGAATTTTATCGATCGCAAGCGTTGATTATTATTTCGTCTGAATTTGATTTATAGAACAAATCTATATGCCTGACATGATGACTTTTTTGGGATTTTGTTAACAGTTAAACAATAGCAACAATCTCTATTGTTCTTAACTGAAAGCAACACAAACGATTATTTCGCATTTCACAATATGCCATTTTTTACAGCACAACAAAGACATTCAGGAAAAAAGCGAGACACTCGTCTTTTATCAGTAAAATTGAAATCACTGAAAATAAATCAAATTCAAGTTGATGATACACGTCGGCTGGCTTTCGAAAGTGTATTTCGTCGCAGCTTTTATCATCTTTTTGTGTATTAACTTTGACTAAGAACCATGACTGGAATAATTTCGAAAAGTTGTGTGCGCTACGCTGAAAGTTTCTGGTTGTAGTTTCTTAAAGATGACATCTTTATATTTGTTTGCATATATCAAAATTCATCGCAGCATCGTCGACGATTTTAATCAAAAAAATTCCACAGTTTCCTCTTTTTTGTCGTTATTAAACACCTACTCCAATCATTTTTGTCCTGTGAAAGGTATTGGTGACGCAGCTATTTCTATTGATTGACTTATTTCCAATAAAGCGTCGCATTATTTGCTTAAAATATATTGAAGACAACAAAAATGTACGTTTATAATTTATTTGACTACTTCAAATAGAAAGACGCAAATGGAATATCAAGAAAAATTTCTATAATGACGCTTTTATGCGTGTTCTCTATCAACTCTTCATAAAATAAAGATTTGCGATATATTTGGAAATCTTTCGATGTGAAACAGACTAGTGATATCAGATTTTCCCACCATCAAAGAATCTTTCTAAGATTGGCTTCAAATATATTGTGACGGCAAACGAAATAAGCTCCTTAGAGGAACTTTATTTTGACGAATAAAGGACACAACAAGATTTGTAGCGTAAAGCCGCATAACATGAGTTATTGCAGGCCTCACAAGTGGTGGTGTTTTTAAAATCTTACGTTAGAATCTTCCCCTAAAAGAAGCCATCACAACAATGGGTGGGGCGTTTGTCAATACTTGATAGTTGAACGTTTCAATGAGGAAATCAAACCAAAATGTTTCTACTTAATGAAGAAAAATACGTTATCTAATAAAATTGACAAATTGTTTAATTTAATTGGTGACTTTTACGTATTTCCACGCTTTGAAAAAATGGCCGGCCCTAATCACATACTTTTGTCAAGCTCCATAAAACCTACCTTCGTTGAGAAATACATACAAAGAAAACTATTTAAGAACAAATTATGCCTGTTTCGTTCACCACTCCTGTATATTCGCTATATATTTGTTAAGGATCAAACCTAAACTAATAAGAACGTATTAGGTTGTAATTTAATAAATTTTGAAGATATAATCCGTCAAATAAACTTTTATTAACACAAGATGATCTAAGACGACTAGACAATAATAAATGAATTTCATCCCCCAACAACAAACAGCAAAATAATGATTATCCGAATCGTTGATGATTTATTATCGTTTATTAACGAAAGCGGAGAGCGAAACAAGTCGAATTTCATTCGATTACTCCTCTATTTATTCGAAATAAATTGTAAACAAACGAACAAATTAAAAACGTAGCTTACTTATTTCGATCGATGGAAAATTACCGTTTACTCATGCAAATTGTTTACTACAACATTACCTGTTTGAACACAAAAGCTTATTGATCTCGTGTTTTTAATTTAAAATGTTCCCATTACTATGGAAAAACAAATTGATTAGTTCCAGTAGAATCAGCAGTTGATCTATGAAATTAGTTCAATGTTACCTTTTAGCGTTTTAGACACTTTTCAGATTTGCTCGTCAATTAGCAGACTGTTGCTCGTTTGAGGCTGTCACCGTTTTTGCTCATTACCAGTATTGACCAGTTATCCGCTTAAAGGTCGACCGTTAAATGCTGTCCTATCGAATGTTGTTGATTAGCTGTTGTTTTTACTAAAGCAACTCATTCAATGATTGATTTATCGATTCAAGCGATCAGTAGTAAACAGTCGATATTATGTAAAGTATTGTTGGGAACTTTTCTCCATTCTGGTCCAGTCTGTCGATAGATTTATCAAAACCGGGAAAAACGATTCAACTTTTTTGTTCAACTCCTCTACTTTAGAATGGCTTTTATGTGTTGAACAAAAAGTTCCGCTAACAGCTTCCGAGTTGCCAGGTTCTAGTCGTATTTGAAGTAAATCTGAAAGCGTATTATCTACTGGACAGTTCTTTTATAATTTTTATACGCTCTATAGCAAGTGTCAATTTTACATTACAAAGAGTGTGTGAAAATCAACTAAAAGACCTGATTAATTGATTTGACAGCACATGTGGCCTCTTCTTCTATCCGAACCGACTTTTTTGTTAGTTGGAAATCGAGTTTTTTTGCTGAACTAATGTGTTCTACTTTGAAATTGTCCCTTCTTGTATCGCACAAAAACTCCAACGAATTTCATGTCTCTGTAACGAATTTAAAGGCTCTATTTATATTGGCTAACGTAATCGTGCTGCCCGGCGCATCCACCATTTGTTTCGCATAAATCGAATCGATAATACAATTTCAATAAGTTTCAATGGATTTTATTGCGGAACGGCCTTTTGTGTGCCAGATTTTAATAGATTTGGATTCTCTAAAATCAACTAAAAGAGCTAATGAATTAATCCAACGATTCTTCCAGGCCAGCTATTATACAGCCACATGTAGCATCGCTGTTTTCTCTCGCTATTGACTTTTTCTAGTAGCTCAAAGGACTGCTCTGTCAACAATGTGTTTTCCTTTGAAATTGCCTTTTCACGTGTGAAACGAAAAGTCCAAACGTAGAAGTTGATCTAATTAATCTAATTTAGATCTGTCCTAATTCCATCAAATAGGGTTCAGCAATCCTTACATACTACTTCAAGTATGATAAGAATGTTGAAACACACTCAACCCTTACAATGTTTAAAAACTTTTCAATTTTGATTCTAATAAAGTACAACAAATTCTATTTTCAGGTTTCTACCTACCGTTAGAAAAAGATAAAAAGTTTATCTTGTTGTTCATTGTGAAAGTTTTGGTGCTAAAAATAAATCTTGAGTGTGCTCTAAAAGGCCGTCTTTATTACTTGCAATTGATTAATTAATTCATAATAATAAGGAATACTTTGAAGCTTTACCGTATGATTCGAAAAGTTTGTTCTTAATACCGACTCCATTTGTAAATTCTCCTTAATCGAAACAATCAATTCTTCCACGGACCGCCTTCGATCGACCCGATTTTATAAATTATGAGACTATTAAACCAGCCATCAAAAATGTGTCATGGAAAACTGTTCTAATGACAATTCGTTTTCAAACAAATAGCATGAAAACACGACATGTTACGTAATTACAAACCAATCTGGAGTAAGCTCCAGTTGTTTCTAATTTCAACCCTCGCTATACAGAATGCCCCAATTACATTTAAAATGTCTTGAATCCTGAATTTTTCTTCAAAAAGAGTTGGACATTTTAAGAAAAACATTATTATCGATTGGAAAACACCGTTAAACAGTTGAAAAGAGCCTTCCACTTTATTTACATTCGGCTTGTTTCGAATAAAGCACGTTCATTGTGTCAGTCCATCCACCGTTTCAGGCACGATGGCAAATTAATGCAATTTATCGAAAACGACCATCGAATTGTATAAGAATTGACATTATTTATTCGTAAATCTGTTAGCATGACGTCCACTTGTTATCGTAAAATTTGAGCGATTAGACAAATTGACGTTTGAATTTTAAACGCCAAAATCCATCATTTTCTCAAATTTCTATTAAAATTTATCGTCAAAAACGTTCAGATGAGCCTGAAAAATTGGCACAATCTCTTTAGATTGCAACGGTAATTGAGATCTGTTCCAATTTTAATCAACTGTACTCTGAAATTCTTTCTTTAAATTGTTTTAAAGAATGACGGCGTCTCCTGTTATAATTGGATGGAAATTCTGTCCAATTATTACGGAAAATCTTCAAAATATTCATGACTGTTTACCTGACACAACCACGTTCGGAATTCTCCCTTCATCGGAGCCTTAATTCACGTCGTACTTTATAGAATGGAATATTTGTCGAGTTAATTTATATTGAAAATGTAAACGATTTTGTTCTAATTTTACGGGACACATCTAATTCTGTCATTTCCTCTATGCCTCAATAATGCACGTACGTTCTATTTAAGTGTACTAACAGATCCATTTAGGCGAAGAAAAAGCATCAAGAGGCAGCGAGTACGGTGCAACAATAGAGGAAGCAATTAAGACTTATTAAAAGCGATGTATACGTGTGGTTAGTGCATAAATTTCCAACGTAATTGCAACTCAATTTAACGCTTGAAATAAAAACAACTGATTGTGAGTGTAAAAGTTTTCTTGTGTTGTCCAATATATCTTTCTCTAAATTTTTTTTCTGTCCTATCATTTATTTCTATTTGAAACGAGACGACTAAAGGACACCATTAATCATACGATAATGTAATGGACGTTGTTACGATTTTAGTTTTTTTTGTTGTTGGAGAATTCCAAATTGTTGCTTTATGGTGCCAAAATCGTCAACCTTTGTTATTGTCATTGTTATAGTTCGTGCGACAAAGACGAATCTAGGCACGTGTAACGAATGATTAAAAGCTATCGAACTTTGTGGCTAAAGCAAATGGAAAGCTTTTCGGACTACACAAATCGAGTCTCTTATATATATTTTAATTATTGTGAACAAAACTGAAAGTTTAAATTGAATGATATTGGAGGATTCTATTGAAATTTTCACGCTTTATTCGATACTAAAAAATAAATAATTGAAACGAATATATTTGTAAAAGCTGTATTGCATTGATGTGTTACACAATTACTATAAATAAACGTGGAACTGTCATTGACATTATATACACAACAACCTCCACCAACTACTCAAACTATCAGTTTAATCTAAACTTTGCTAAATGTTGTTTAGATTTTACATCTATCGTCTAACTTTTAACTAAAATTTATATTTAGATACACGCGAACAATAGCATGAAAAATCTAAACTTTGTTTCGCCAGTAATACAACAAAACTGGAATCTACTGTGAAATTTGCCTGTCTGAACAGATTATAAACATTCTCTAACCACAAACTCGCTGCATTTTTTTACACAGAGACAATGAACTCTTGGCAACTTTGTTAACAACACGATTTTTGTTTGTGCAACTGACAAAACCGTATTTTGTACGATCGACAAATCTTCTTACTTTATGAAGTGTGATTCTATGATTGTTTCGATACATTAAGATACATGGTTCAATTAAAAATTGAAAGTGCGTGGAACGCCGCGCGTTAGAAGTGAAACTTCTTAGGTTAGAGATGAAGTTCATTTTTTTCTTGGTTTATTTTCTTTCTGTCGTTGCCTGAAGGCTCGTTTTTGTTCTGCAGTTGTATTTTTCGGCATTTCGCTTATCTCAATTTAAGTGATAATGAATATGAATCTGTTCATCCATAGCATGCATATTCATAGTATAATTTGTGGCTTTATGGTCGCCTTCAGGACCAGATTCGGTTGGGGATCTTCACGATTTAATGTCATCGGGATGACGTGCGGTCTTTCAATTGACCATCGAAATTATTAGCGTGCAACAGTTCAGCATTCTAAAGAACAAAATTGAAAGTGCGTGGAACGCCGCGCGTTAGAAGTAAAAATTCTTAGGTTAGAGATGACGTTCATTTTTCTCTTGGTTTATTTTCTTTCTGTCGTTGCCTGAAGGCTGGTTTTTGTTCTGCAGTTGTATTTTTCGGCATTTCGCTTATTAAGTAATATTACAAATATAAAAATTATAAATCGGGGTAACCCTTGAAATTTTAGTTTCGTTCCAGAGGGCGCTGTACATCGATCAATGACACCAACTCTAGACCCTAGTGTTTATTTTACACAGTTGGCAGAACTGACAGAGTATAAGCGACGCTATTGGCAACGCCCCCACTCTTCCCTCTCAGCTATCTGTTAGAGGGGAAGTGTTTCCGCTCACGGTGTCTCGAATTTTCGTTACATAGGGAAAATACATTGGAAAATATTTACACCCAAGCGCGGCTAAAGAAGTTTCACTTCAAAAAGAAAGATTTTGACCTGCAATTTATTTAAGGTGGATAGGAAGAATTTCTGTGCCGTGCACAGTTAAAATTTGTACATGAATCAAAAATAAAGTGGAGAAATAAAATAGATAATAAAATAAAGTTGTAAAGCCCATCCACTTCTCGCTATCTTCTTGTACGTGCTGACCGTTCTTCTTTTACGTGGTATGCAAAAATTTACGTACTACGTACAAAAACCTCCGCCCCTCTGCTATCTTATTCTTTCTATACTAATTGTCTTCGACACAGCATGATTGTTTTTCTATTTTCTCTATTTTCTGGCTTATGTACAAATTTTAACAGTGGCCGTAACGAAATTCTTCCTATCCACCTAAATGGAACGCCTACACTGTATACTGTAAATACTTAGATAAAATGCCCAACCCGTATTTCAGCAACAAGCCGGTTTGTGTTAATTGTTTCTTATTAGTGCCTGTGTTAACAATATTATTGTTTTTAATTAATCCACGGAGACATTGATTGTGGCAAAGACATAATCAGAATTTTTATATATATAGCTCCACCAAGATAGCTTGGCCTCTGACCATAAGATGCGCACTAGCGAAATCGTCCATCTGGATGCAACAGAATTTCATCTGTACATCTCTTAGTTGAATTCCCTATTTATGAAAGATATTGATTGATTAGATTAACTCACAGTTTTCAGTATTTTCAGTTGTCTTAATGCTGAATTTAGAATAAAAAATAACTCATTTAAATTGACAACGTAACATTCTAAAACTCTCTCTCACGATTGTACTTTTGGCAAGTTGGTATTGTTGTTTTCTATTTTACACTTTAACCATCCTGTTTCAACATCTGCGCATCTCACCGGCCATCCTATCGTGGTAAAGCTGTATTAATATAATTTTTTTAGACAACCACAAATCGACAAGTCGATCGCCACACAATTTTCATGATAAAAAGAGACCTTCCTTATACTGTACATAAAAATTCTAGAACATTTGCAGACATAGCAGGTTTATGGACAATTAGATCTGTAGATAGATGCGGCATTGCTTCACGATCGTAAAGCCAGTCATCTCACTTTAGAGGGTTGAGTGTCTTAATAGCTGGCTTCTATAAATTATTCAATTATTCTCTTCGTTCACGAACTGCCTTCTCCTAGTATTGTCTGATTGCAACAATGATCGGTGGTAGAGCTTTTCGAGCCGAATGTTGTTGAGTAGATAAGCCGACAAGAATTTGCCCTTATAATCTCCGAATATTTAGTAGTCTTGCACAAAAATCTGACCTAGAAGACCTCCCCAGGAAGTGCGGACGAAATTGCTAATTTCTAGATAGATTTGTAGATTTTGGACAAGATAATCTATCTCAACTTTTTTCCACGTTACGTCGAACTAATGCTGAAGGCATTAGGTGTATTAAAAAGTGGTTAGAAAGTGATAAATGGACAGGTCTTCCGGGAATAATGTTACATTTTGGAATCTTAAAGCTGCTTTCCTCGTTTCCGAACAGATGGTAGCTAACTCGTTCTTATACATTCGATAGCACCAGGCGTTTTGTTGGCGGCAACAGCGAATCGAGATCGCCTTCAATCCATCAATTATCCATTGATGAATCGAGCGTGTAACCACAATCAAATTGTTAATTTGAACATCATACAATTCGGATAATCACAGAGTGTGGCAATAGTTCTCAGCATAAATTATTCTAAATTTTCTTTGACGATCAATATTGCTGGTGTTTAATAAATAAATCATCCATCAAAGCTAGAGAAAGATTGAAATTTTGCACTTGCTGTTTCTAAACTTTATTGTTTTCCAAAAACACAACAAAAGCCTCTAAAGACACTTGGAATAACTAGCGTTATTACACAATTTACATTTGTTTAGATTTTTGATGTCTGTAAATGATGAGGTGAATGTTCCATTTTTTATCTGATGTCGAAAATATTCCAGAAATAATCTCAAATAAGATTGATAAGATTATTATATATATTGGAGAAGTTATTCGAGAAAAAGCTGTGATTTAATTGTTGAAAATCCGTCATAAAAGTGACTTTTAACAAAAGCAATTATTCAGTACAGTTCAGACGACCTTTCCTACTCAAATTTCAAGTTTCATTAATACAATTTAAACTGACAGCATTACCACCCCAATCAAAAGTTAAATTTGTGTTAAAATTATATTAAAATTGCCCAAATTATGTTAAATTTTTCCATTAAATTAATTTCGACTAAATGAAATTGCAACTGAACGGAAATGTTGTGTACCTACGATGATAATTAATTTTCTATTTCCATAAAGGATGAGATGACGAATTGCCCCCGACACAAACGGTAATCAACCCTTATTCTCGAATAGAATCCATATTTCGATTCGTCGAACAGAAAAAGCTCGCCGGAATACTATTCAACTATATATAATTCTTTATGTGTTCATTGACGACACACTAGATTTGCGATTCGCACCCACTTCTATAATCAAATAGAATCGTGGAAAATTTTCCGCTATCAAGTTTTCGGCTAGTGAAATTAGTATTATGGTTATACTGTTGAAGAAATCTTCCAAATAAAAGAGGCACAAAAAGGTCAAACACGTGTGGCGGGAAGGCACGTGGTCTAGTTAGAGAAGAATTCGAATATCTTCATAACAGTACTCGATTTTTTCGTCCTTACGCTCTTATCAAAACCCACATTGTTTATTATTGTTATTGTCATAATAATGGGGTCTTGGCTCAAGAGTCGTCGACAGAATCAGATCTCAACTGTGCCCCCGTTAATTATCAGTTGTCGTTCAATTGTCGTGTTGATCTATTGTAATAATCTCGTGTCGAATTGTTGTAATCTGCAATTTCAAGAAAGTTTCCACTAAATATCTACATGAATCAATAGAAAATTCCGATAAGTCTTATCTGATTTTGCATTAGATCGAGGATAATATTGGAAATGTCGATTACCTTCAACTGTGCTCGAAAATTCTCCACCAAACAGAATTGATTTCAAATGACAGTGTATACTTAATGGATATGTGTTGTTCGGCTGAAATCTGAAAATTTTCAAACATTTCCATTAACAGTCCCTGTTTTGCTGTATTAAATCAACTACCCACTACTGTGCTAGCAAACATGTATGATTAGATAGGCCCCTGAGGAGTTCTTGACTGTTAAAAGGCTAGATAAATATAGGACAATATAAGGGAAAAATCGAGCGTTTGCATGTTGAACGTTGAGCGTTTAGCATTAATTTCTTCAAGAGATATTATCGTTTTAATACATTAATAATGTAACTTGTGCCTGAAAGTGCCCCTACAGATGTTCTTGTATTGTACTAAGAAAACCATTAAATATTCATGTTTGTGTTAATTAATTGTCCCTTAAATCAACCGTCACAAATATGTCTGAAATTTGATAGTTTGAAACCAATTCAATATCTCTACAACAATCAATAGATAATGTAGCAATTCTATCCAGACGGGTGGTAATCTTTTATTTAGATACTGAGATCAACTACATTGTCTGAGTGTCGGACGGAACGAAATTCCGGCACAAGATTACCGGATCAATGCTAATATCAGCCGCTGTCTATTAACTGCACGTTTTAATCAGGCGGTTTTTTTGATCGGATCTGACAGGCGTTCAATTCGTTTGGATTTGGCGGTGGTTGATAATTTCGGTTTTTTTTTAAGTAGATTATTTATAGTTAATTAAGAAAAATAAAACTAAAGCAACACGTCTGTTCGGTTAATTAAACTGTGTGGTTCGAGTCCTGACAGAGAGCAGCTTTGCTACTGCTAAAATAGCGTTTAACAATCGATTTATTAGCAGAGCTGATTTATTAGACGTCTGAGTTAGGGAGCTGCGTTCAAATTTTTGTCGTGGTCGAGAGAAAAGAATTCGGAAATCAATTTCGTTTAGAAGTTGAGTGATTGGTGCTTTGACAGTTCTCTAGTGGCTGTTCCTCGGGAACTAGTGATTCGAAAGTGCTTAAAGAGCAGTACACAAAAGTTGTGATTGAAAAATTAAGAATAAAACTTGTCGATGAAAAAAGAAAAGCTTGAACTATTTATTAATAATCCTGCTAGTAGTTTTTCCTCGTACAATTTGTCATCTGTTAGATAATCAATAGACCCTATTCAGAGCTACAAATGATTACAATGTCAGAGGGCCTGATGTAACGCAGCTGAGGAAAAAGGTCATAGGGCGATCGCTATAATGAACTGGTGTCTATTAATCACATCGCTTAATCACCTTTTTTGTGTGTCCACCATCAATTACTGAAGCTGTAATGGCCACAGGGTCGTCGTTTAATCCGCTTGGATTTGGCGGACATTATGGATCATCTAGAGATTATGGACACATTTGATATTTTTCAAAAGATAAATAAATAATGCCTTATTGATAGGTTCTTTTATGGTCGTAAAAAAAAAAGTGAAAACCTTTTTTATTGTATTGTTAATAAATAATTTACAATAAATTCAACACCTTTGGCCGCAAAAATGAACCTTCACCAGAGCAGCTTGTTATTCCTTAAACCATCAATAATAGGTGACGTGAATGGATTATAGCAGCTATATTGTGGATGCTGTTTTGAGGCTCCGTTTACATTACCTAGGGATTCACTTGCAGATAGTTGAGGGAACGGAATATTGTTTTTTTTTAGACAGAAGTCTCTTTCTGTCTATTCAACGATTTCAGATGAACACCGGTGATTTAGAGATAAAGTTAGATTACAATGTTACAGGATCGATACGATTACAGACTGAAATCAGCTGTTTTTTCGTGCCCTAATGGGAATTCTAATGATTACCAGATCCGACCGTCGTTTAACGCACTTAGATTTGGAGGTTATTCTGAAAAAAATTATATTCGTTGGTTTTTTAGATGTAGCAAAAAAATTCGGTAAATATGTCAGCACCACAAGAGAACCACTTTCGCCAAGAAAAAAATAAAACCATTTTTTTTTTGATAGATTAAACTGGCCAACACAATGAATTAAATTAATCTGTCCAGATCGAATTGAAGCCTAAAGTTTGAGATCTGACAGCGGTATTTGACTGAAAAAAAGCATCTCTGTTATCTTTTTAATCGTCAATAGTGTACCATGCTTATCTGGAAGGGTTCTAGTGTTTCATTTAGAGGTATCTTTTCACTACATTGTTTAATCAACTTTTTTGTCGGTCCCATCTACAGTGGTTGCCGGAATCGACAGTCGTTTATTTAATTTTTAGTACAGAATAATAAAATAAATGAATGTTACTGAATGCGGTAATATTCGAGATATAAACAGAATTTTTTTTAATAATTCACAATCATAAAAATGATATTAACAAAATAGAAATAAAAAATTGCAACATATCTACGCAGCACATTTGGGATTCGGATTCGGTTGATATTCTCTCATCCGCTCTAGAAGAATTTATCATTTCTTGAACAATGATTTAATATGTGGCGTACATTCGACCGAATTCTATTATTTTATTTCTGTTTTATGATAGAAATTCCGAAATTACGTTGCTATCAGATGCCTATTAGGATAGCCTTTAGTATCACTACTTCAAAAATTATATTGTGTTATAAAATATGTTTCAACTATTGTTGGAACTAGCAAAGCTAATGTTTAATGTGAGTGTATTAACTGTATTAAGCTTCGTAAAGTGTCAAAACTATAATAAGGGTCGTCCCTTACTCATCTTATTAGTTGGCAAATCGAATTGTGTGTAAGCCCCTTGTCCCTTTTCGTAGATAGCTCCAACAAACGCCACCAAATTTAGTTTAATTTGAAATATACCAAAAACAATCTGAATATTGCGCACCAGGTGTTGTACGATAACGAGCCCTACATTCAGGATAAATAAATGAAAGTAATCTGACAGATATTGCCGTCGAATAATAGATTTTTGATTAATTAATAAAGAATAAACAGAAAGTTTCACTGATTAAAATAAAGTTTGCTTAGGGTGCGTTCATGTCGGAGATATCTCACTGCGTTTACATCGCTACCTATGTAGAGATCGTTCACGCCGTAATCAACAAATAGTGGTGTGTCTGTTTACAAATTCTGTATATAAATGTTTATATAAACATGTTGGCGCTCACCTATCACGGAAGGTCAACTGTCTATAAGGCGGCGTCAGGTTTATCGAGACCTGCAGTGGCGTAGAATAAATGCACATTATTGATAAACTGTATTTTGTTTTTGCCACTAGCGGGACGCCTATGGCATAAGATTTACGACTATTGTCTCGCTCTCACGCCCCACCTATACAGTTATCGTTGGTCGCATAATGCCACAACATACAGACTCCCTGCTCCAGCACATCGCACGTCCAGGTCAAAAAATTGACTATACCTAGATGTGCTTAGGGTGCGTTCATGTTGGAGATATCTCACTGCGTTTACATCGCCACCTAAGTACCTACATACCAAAACAAAAGTATGAATGGGGGTGTTCAGAGCGAACGATGCTTTACCGCGCTACATGGCGTTCTCAAACATGGTTTTGTTTTGGTATCTAGTTAGCCATGTAAAAGACGACACAGTCATGTATCGCAGTGAGATATCTCTGACAGGAACATACCCTTAAGTTGTTGGATGAAGTTTAGATTTTTACTGAAGAGGTAGAATAGGAAAGGTAAGTCAATTTTTTTTGTAATTTACTTTAGCGAATCGTACCGTTGTGTTTCGCATTTGGAATTCTTTTGTCTGGTAGTTTCTTTAAATCAAAATCACACAGACATAATTAAATATAATAGTAGTTAGGGGAAAATTGGTTAACCTGAAGTTGAATAAGGATTGATCTGACTAATCGTAATCAACAAATATTAGGAACCGCTGACTCACATTCAATTTGGGACCCTTTTCTGCGATGGACAGCCTTCACACCCTCGTGTGTATACCAAGATTGTTTGTCAATAGCTACAGACAGTTTCAATAAAGCAATTAATCAACAACTGTCAAGTCCACTAATATCAACTGAAGAAATAGGAAAAAGTTGTTTTTAAACTTAATCAGTTGACATTATATTTGTGGTGAGAAATACACAAATATTTTACGATAATTAATCAGTCTGCACGTTAGACTGGAAATTTTCCAAGCTTTTATTCAAGTCACACCAGGTGGAACACAGATATATTCATTAAAATGTGTCTAAAGACAACTTTATGTCTGTTTGTTTATATAGAACAAAACATACACACAAACCAAACTTGATAATAGAACAAGGCCAAAACTGTTTAGTCTCTGATAAACACAAGAACAATACTGGATGATTGTTTTACTGGATAATCGATTAGTCAATGTCCTAAATAATTGGGAGCTGTTCAAATTCCACACACAATCAAATCGCTACAATACAATACATTCTCCACATTTGTGGGAAATGTGCATTCATTAATTTACGAAAATATCACAAAACTAATTATAATGGAAGATATTTGAAAATTCGATAGAGTTATCACTGCATTTTATACAAGATTTGACGGTATCATATCGAATCGCATTTGTTCGTTATTACGTTCCACTTTTGTTCGTTTTGCTGGAAAAAGCGTTGCACGAAAAATCCAATTATCTACATCGGAATGGTTCGTTATAATTAATTCAACGAGCTTCGTACGTAATTTTTCATATTTTCAAAATATAATCAAATCTTCAAATATAATACTTGTTTGAATGGAATTAATTTACAATTAAATACACAATTTATAATGGAGCACAGGATAAAACGGAACATCTGCTAAAACCTCTTAAATTTGTTAAAAGATTTTCAAAATTTTGATCGCTGTTAATATGGGGATATTATTTATGTGTTGTTTGTATTAAACGGCCATTAAATTATAGAATTTATGCAGATCTTTCAGTGGTTCGTCATAAAAACTCTCACAAGTCGAATCTACCACTTCATTAGTTTGAAAACTTATCAATCATTATCGCAAAACTTTTAAGACACCATAAAGTTTGATTTATGGCTGGTTTTCAAAGTCAATACGTTCAAAATTAGTGTCAAATGCAACACAGTGTAGCATTTCGACAGAAAGTATGGAAACAATAAAATACTTGTTTACAAGGGAACCGTTTATTATTCCGGATATCGTAACTGGGTCAAATCTACAAATGGGTCAACCCCTTATTGAAAATTTAATGCACCGGTTAGAATTGGAAGATATTTTTATGTGTTACTCGTGGTCAGGTAAGGTTTTCTAAAATTCTGCTGTAATAAATGGACATTAACAATAAATGGTAGTTAACTTAAAAGTGTTGCAACAACATAGGAAGCAACGGTAACTCCAATATTTTAACGGTTTCATAATAAAGGGGATTTTGCAGGTATTTCGGAGGCTAGCATTGTTTAATATTCTATTTTTAGAAGGGTGCAGGTATCGTGTATTATAACATATTGAAATATAACAAATGCAGGAAAAGAATAGAATTAAGGGAACGATAATCGATCCAACAGGCAACTGGTTAAACAAATTTAGAAGTTTTTTTTTCTTAATACCTAAAAACATTTAAATTATTATCTTTCTTGATTAGATATGGAGTTTGCAATAAAATATCTAAAGGATTAAGGAAAATATCTGGACTTTTTGCTGTACAAACATCGGCATAGCAAGTAGGCAAATCTAGAAAAATCAGCTTCCACAGAACTTCTGTACGCAACAGACATTCCAGAAGCGAGTCAAACAGGGTGTAAAAAACGAGAGATCAAAGTAGAAGAGGGTGAAAGAAGTAGAATAATTATATTATAAACTAAAAACGGCTCGCTAAAACCGCTTGAAAAAACAATCAAAGATTAGGAAAGGAGAACAATGTTGATCTTAAAACAAATTGTTAGAACATCGCCTAAGAACGTTAAAGAACAAAGGAAAAGAACAAAATATGTGCCTACAGTGAACAGAGACAAAATGGCATCAATAGAATGATCTAAAAATAAGTGGAGAACGGATTTGCTAAGAAACAAGAGAGAGGACAATCAAGGGATAACTAATTGAAGCAATAAAAACGATAAAATCAAGAACTTTACACCAAGTAGAAAATAGTGTCATGTTAACAAAGCCCCAAGAAGTGGAAGTGAGATTAGATAAGTAGCACTGTTTACGCAATCATCGTTATAAGTTTTCAACAAATTAGCCCTATTCTATTTATTTCTATTTATATCAATTGATAGAAACTCTTATATAACAAAATCGAGATAATCATCTTTTAGACATCATTAAAAATGATGCATGTCGTAATAAAACATCAAATTTGATAAATTAATCAATTTCGATTACCAAACATGTTCCATTATACTTTATGTTATATAAATTTCAATTTTAAAGGATTTATTGAATAAAAACCATATTTCTATGTTGCCAAACGAATTGGAAACGATATTGTGACAACTGGGTCACGTTTAATTAAAATTAACTCTTCTATTAAAATTTTTACAGTTTAATGAGAACATACAGAAAAAAAAATGTGCTACAAAGAAGCAAAATTAAATGAAAATCTCACTGGAAAATTTACAGAATAAATCCTGGTAAAATTTCATAAAGATCTTGTTCGAGCCATCTAATAGCATTATATTAACACGAGATAAAAATCTTATCAAATACTGTGAGAAAAATTTTACGCAATTATAATAGACGCTGAAAAATTACCGCTGAAACCAATGCTTTTGTCCATTATAATCAAGTTTAACGTGTTCGAAAACTATGTAAAATTGCATGCAAATTTACCTTTGTATCTTTGGCGTAGTATAATTTGCGTCCTTTCAATTTGAAATATCTCCGTCTCCATCGCTGGAATGACCACGTTTGTTTCAACAAATAACCTTCTTTGATGGATGCCTGAGAACAGAGAAGTACGTAAAATTGACGGTTGTTTTACACGATCAAAAAAAAAAACAGTAAAAGTAAAATAAATGGTAAATTGGGCATTAACCTCGTATTGTGGTAGAGAACAATTTAATTAACATTGAACAATACAAAACAGTTGTAGAGAGAACTTCTAGAATGGACGACCATCATCGGTAGCAACAACAATTGGATTAAACGCTAGAACTGTAGAGCTTTTTCCAAGCCAAATAAACGCTAGTTCATTGTTTGTTTTCTAGATAATAAAATACTGCTCAAAAAGTTGATCTAAATTATCAACAGAATTCGTTTGAGAATAGAAAATGACACATAATTCAATTGTAGCTAGTCTAAAATAAATGGATCTGACACAGTTGTGATAACACTAGACGTGGCATTTTCAAGCCAAATTCAATATGTGTTGATGATAATGTCAAAGGTAATGCACGTGGAACGCTGGCAGAACTCTTGAATGCTAGAATATAATGCATTAACCGTTCGATATTTCATGGTTGTTGTTCGAGGGGTGTTTTCAAAACTGTGTAATTTGTTATTTAAATCCTGTGGTTTTCATTTCGTGAATTACACATTCATCCCAATGTCCGAGGAATTATTCTAAACAAGGATTTATGTAAATTGTACCGCTTAGCTTAAGTCTTGAAGCGTCGAAAATTACAGTATGTTAGGTCAAGAGATGTGGGAATTATTCAAAACTTTTCATCATCGATGAGTTGCTCATTACAATAATAATTCGGATTGTAGTTTGCCACGTTGGATCGTGATCAGAATTTCACACATCATATGAAATATTCAAATAATATTATTTTACTCTTCTGCGGATTATTCTCTTAGAATTCAAGAGAATGCTGCTACCTGTTAAGACGAGCCTGTTTTAGTGATGACACTTATTCTAATATAAATTACTGTTTTGATTGACATTTTCTCGAATCGCTTTATTTGCGTAAAGGCTTTTGGAATTGTCGCCAAATATCCGGTTTGCTCCAATGAACAATGTCATGTACTCGCCGCATATCAATCATTTCACAGAAATTAACGTTAATAATTGCGATCTTCTCTAAAGATCATATTTTAGAAATCACAATGATATTAATTGTCTGTTGCAAACTTTCGCAATGATTACTAATCCACACTGTTCAGTTTTTTAGAAATCTCGTATCGTATAAAATTCTATCGGTGTTTGAATATAGGACAACGCAGAATCAAAACCGACGGGGCTAGAGGCGTGAAATTTTGCACAAAAACTGTTTATACAACGCACTCAGGCACCAGGAAAGGATTTTAAAAAATTCGTCTCCTAAAATGGTTAAATAGGGCGTTAAAGTTTAAGTAAGAGAACAGTACACCGTGCGCAACAGATATTTCAGCCGAGAGTACGCAATTCGATGTCCTTTTGTAATAAAATAGCGTACCTCTTGTACTCGTTTTGTTCCAATTTTCTCTACTTTATAATTTGGAAAATGTAAATTAAATATTTCAAATTTTATAATAAAAAGACCAAAAAAACACGTAAATATGTCAGAAGACTGTATGTAACGAAGAAAAGTTTACCTACTTTTGATAGGAGTCGAGAAACTACTATTTTGTGTACAAAAGTATCAATTATAGGCATACAAAAGGACACTAATTATTAGGGTGGAGCGAAAAACTAATTTTTGTTTATTTTTATATTTTTTATTGAAAACAAAACAAAAATTTTTACTCAACATTGTGAGGTGCCCCATGGGCTTTTAAAATAAGAAAAAAATAAAATTTGGGTGGCTGTAAAAAAAGTTTAAACTCTTTCTAGAAACTGTAATATCTCCTCTTTGAAGCCAATAATAAGTTATGAATTTAAAAAACAAAAAATTCTGGCTATTATTGTAATTTAAAAAAAAATGTTAAAAAAATAACATGCTTTATTAATCATATCGGGGTGAAAGTTGAGTTCAAAACGATCATATTTGTGAATATGGCTACTCGTATAATATTACAAAGCATGTTAATTGCCAAACGAACTGGTTAAAAGCTTCAAGTGTGTACTTTTAATTTCAAAAGTGGTGCGTAAAAGATGTTTAAGGAACCTTCTATTTGCTGTTATGTGAGGAAGTGTTGAATCTTATCACCTCGCCTTAGGAAATGAATTATTGCAAAAACTCGATTGATTCAGAACCGAAACGAAGGAAGAACTAGGATGTAAGCATTCTCAACGACAAAAACTCGCCCACCTTAGACCGATGCTCTGCTGCAGCAATCAACTTCTTTCTTTGGTCATTTGATTTAATCACTGTTAGGATGGGAGCATTATTTGAATTAATTGAAAATCGCCATTGAAACATATTTCGGGATTTAGTTAAACTCCTTGGGCCAAATACTGTCATATTTTAGAAATTTTGAATTTTATTTTACTAACATTGAACACTTGAAATAATATTGGATTATATTGGGAGGCTAAAGAGCAGCCGCTCCCGTACAACACTTTGGGCGTCCGATACGTAAATCAACGCATAATGAATTATAGAAGAATGTTCGAAAACTACTAAGCCAGAATCGCATCAATTCAATGCCTTTACGAATCTGTGATAAATTCTCAAGACTACCGAACGAAATATTAAAAAAAATCGTATTTTAAGAAAAACAAGTAGCAAAATCTTATTAGTTTATGTCAATCAAGTTACATCGCATCTGAAACCAAATTAGCTGCAATTTCAGTAAGACAATTCCTATATGCTACAATATAGGCAACCAGTTTAACATTTGTAATTTTGGTGGATGCGCCGGGTGAAAATTTAATCTTATTTTAAAGTCTTGCTATTATTTGTTTTTTTATTAGTTCCCACCAGCAGGATATAAATAAATTGATTTACCTTAGCCAATTTTAAAAGTAATCAAAATTAGATTTTCAACAAGGAAAGAGCCATTATCCTTGACCTATTTCCTTTGTGCCGATCCTTTTGAACAGTTGCAATTTTCTTTAGTATGCAAATACACTTGACGTTAATAAAAACGAAATGAAAATCTAATTACATGGGGGAGTGATTTAAAAGACAAAATGGAAAAAGACCTAATTTATTGAAAACGATTTTAAATGCAATCTGAAATTGATATTAAATTTCAAAAATTTATTTGATAATTGTTGATAGAGAATTCTTCGTATTTCTCCCAACAAATCGTTATTTTTGTTGCTGTTAATAAAATTGGGTCATCAAATGTAAATGTTTTTCTCTTTTCACCCATCATTATCCTTTATTTGATTATAATCAAACAACCAACCCTATTGCTATCACACACCTCTTCCGTCTAAATATAAATGTATCCAATCGTACTTGTTGTTATTATTATTATTGTATTATTGATCTTGGAGTATTTCTTTAGTTACACACCTATTTAGGTTGGCAGAACGATATTAACAGGTGTGTAAATGTGTCACCGTTTGAATAGCCACCTGTTACGCCTTTATATACATTAAATGATTGTACACACTTTCATCGACTTTATCAACTTTATTATACATTAATTCAATACAAAAAATGATTATAATTAATGTATAAAGTTCTTTTCTTGAAAATCATTATTTTTAAAGTATAATAAATCACTGAATTGTAGGGGAACACTTGTTTCAGCTGCAATTGTGTTACGAATTGCCCCGCCCCACTATGACTATTTCTATCATAAAATACCGATTGATAAAGAAACATAAATGAAAATCCCTATATTTATCTGTATTTATCAACAATAAAGATATAGATGGTTCAATAGTCTGCCGCTTCTATTTTTGATTCAGTTATCGAAAAATAATACACTAACAGATTTTTTATATACAAACCTACCGAACATTTGATCTCTTGATTAGTTGATAAACGACGATGGAACGATTTAGCCGGTTCAGTTTCATTATCACTTTCGGATGAATCATCACCACCACCACCACCACCGCCACCGCCACCGCCACCACCACTACAACCGCCACTCGTAGATGTACCACCAAAATCCTTTACACTTTTACCACCCGACGCCATACTACAATGCCGACATTTTATTCCTTCTTTATTTATAAACACGACGCCGGTACGGTTCGGGGCGACGCCCGTTAGATGGCGATTCTACTGCATTACATATATATATAGAACATTTATTGTTCTTATTTGTATGTTGATGTGTATTTGTGTATACAGATGTATACATGTAGATGTATCGTAATGTACAGGCGCCGCGACGTCGACCGCATCGATGTATTACTACTACTACTGCCATTAGGTTTCGATACAGTACTATCCATTAAACAATTATAAAAGCATCGGTTGGTTAAACGACCTCTACCATGTCTATATTTAGCCATCCAGTTATTTAGTGTGAAACACAAAGATACATCAATGTGGTTGTGGCGAGAATGTAATTCGATGTATCGCACTGGGAAGACTCATCGCTTAAATGAACAGCAACGAATCTCAGCAAGACTGAGACACTCTCAAGAATGCTTGCCTGATTCTGGGGTCAGTTAAGTAGTTGATAATAATGAAATAAGTCATGTGGAAGTCTTTTAAAGTGTACTTAAGATTCAAGCTGATTGTGCACCGTTGACTTTTATTTATTTATTTTACAAAGAATTGAATGTGTTACGAAATAGTATATTAAAAAACAAGTGCAGAAGTCGACAATTATTGCACGAGTCCAAGTTTAGAAAACCAGCGGCTATTTTTTCTATTTTGTGCCCTTTTTTACAAAAAAAATTGCGAAATTTGATATTTAGGGAAATTGGTGGGAGTTGGTATGACTGATGAAAACAATTGAACATTGTTTGATTTTTCTGATTGATGTATTATTGGTTGCATATGTTACCAAAAATTACTATATATACCAAATACATTATTGTAATATAAAATTTCGCCAGACAAGATGTCAAAATTCAAGCAACTCTATGGTTAGAAAGTCCCTAGATCACGACATAGTTGAGGTGATTTTATTGTTTGTTTTATTTCTTTCAAAATTTTAACAACGCGTTTTCGAGGTAGTTAAATATGACCGTTTGATTGAAGTACAGTTTTAAATTTTACCGTTTCAGTAGTAGTTTTCCTATAGCGGATTAGGGACTTTCTAACCATAGAGTTGCATGAATTTTGACAACTTGTCTGGTGAAATTTTATATTACAATAATGTATTTGGTATATTTTGTTGATTTGTTTACGATTTTTGACATTGACAACTGTTAATACCAACGTCAGGGAAAAAATTACTATACATTTTTCATTTCAACACTAGTATCGAAATGAGCTCATTTCGATACAGTAGCGAGTTTAATAATAGCGCTATTTCTGACGCAAAATAGAAAAAAATAAATTTAGGGATATATGTGAGTCTTTGGGCCGAGTACGGTCCTGTTGAGGTCAGTCACGCCAGTGACGTATGTAGTCTGCAGGTGGGGCAAAGCAGTGTTGCCGCTGTTGTCGAAAACGATTTTTAAGGCGTTTTGTTAGACATATTAATGGTGTTTGGTGTTTTATTTTATTATTTTTTTTTTGACTTAATCTCATTCTAAAGTAATATTGCTCCAACAGTATTACATAAAAATGAGTTTCTCTAGTGATGAAGTTAATTTTTTAGTATACAGATATTTACAAGAATCAGGTAATGTTTGTTTTAACATAACCACATTCTTTCATTACCTGTTTTGTTATTGTTGCACATACCACCAGATTCTTTTATTATTATTATTAAAAAAAAAATACGTCAAAATCTGTGATTTATTCAGGTTTTCAGCATTCCGCCTACACATTTGGTATTGAGTCTCATATATCTAGATCGAATATTGATGGTGCACTTGTGCCACCAGCCGCATTACTTAGCATCTTACAGAAGGGCCTGCAGTACACAGAAGCCGAGATCAGTATTGGTGAAGATGGTTTGGAGCAGCGTTTAGTTGATAGTTTAAGTTTAATTGATGCTGTTATGCCCGATGTGGTAGCTAGTAGGCAAAATCAACAAAATGCCCAAAAACAACAAATTAAGTCTGAAATTACCGATACAAACGGCGAAGAAAGTATATTACATTTATTTATTTATTTAATCATAATCATAATGTGATCAATTTTGATTTAGCTGTTGTATCAACACAAAATGAAAATATGGATGTGGATCAATCCGTTGAAATACCCACATCAAAATCAACAGTTTTACGTGGACATGAATCGGAAGTATTCATATGTGCATGGAATCCAACAACTGATTTGTTGGCTAGCGGTTCCGGTGATAGTACGGCACGAATTTGGGATATGTCCGATAATACAGCCAGTCCAAATCAATTGGTTTTAAGGCATTGCATCCAGAGAGGCGGCACCGAGGTGCCTAGCAATAAAGATGTGACTTCGCTCGATTGGAATGTTTGTATTCAGATAATATGTTATACTATGTTACTCTCAATTTTCCAATATTTTCACTCGTTCATAAAATACGTTCAGTAACCCTTAAGCTTCAATTATTTGGTCTCAAGATACCAAGAACTGTGACGGCGTAATACAGCTGCTCTCCCGCAATTTTTCATATGAATTAATAGATCATGTATTAGCAGAGCTATAAGCCATTTTCTTCAAACGAATATCCAAAAACATTGGAAAATAATGCAGCAGTGGTTACAATTTTTTATCTGAACGTTTTTTTCATAAATGTAGTTTTCATTAAGTGAATCGTTTTTGTTCAACGGGCCCTAAAATCTATTAATTCTGTAACAGTAGAAGAAAACGGCAACGCTAAACTAGCAGTGATAAATCTATTTTTTTGAGGCTCGATCACGTAAAAACTACTGATCGTATCGACATGGGACCTTGACGATTCGATGCAGAATTTTTCGTAGATGGTTATAGGCTATTTTGTTTTTCCATTCCATTCTTTCTTTGTCATTTTTTTTCGATTTAGTTTTGTGTACATGTTGTACAGCCATTAAAAACAAAAGACGCTCATTTTGTTGATGATTTTAATCGATGGTCTTTTGTTTGAAAATAAAAATAAAATCTAACTGTCATTTAATCGACTGCCTTTTGTTTTAAAACAAAAACGAAGTCTAATGACATGTGATAAGTATAATGAATGAAATATGATAAACCAGCGAAGCGGGCAGGTATTCGCTAGTGTTTTATAAAAACAAAAATTACCATCAGTCCATTAATCGAATTTCCACCAATAGGACCGGAAAAAAATCGCTTTAAAAAATTGTTTACATTTTTTTTTGATGAATTCTTCGAAAAAGCAGCTTAAAACTTACAAATAACATTTACTGCCTTAACTTATAAACTCCGTCCAAAATTTAAGTATAAAATTTCAAATTACAAATGATAGGTTATGTGAAACTTAACAGTTGAAAAGTTCCTAACTGTTACATGTTTACTTGGACCAAAAAGTATATTATGTTGTGGCACTACTGTTGGAATAAAATCCTGCGCTTTTGTTTACATATTTTCCTGCTGATTTTTCAATATTCACTCTGAAATTTGATAATTTATATTTCTTTAGAGATTCTAAAATTTCTTTTAAATCGATTTTCAGTTTAATACAACAGAGGAGAATTTTAATTTTGGGGCTTTAATAGAGGGACTATTTTTTCGTTGCGGAGATTAGTCACATTGCTATCATTTGAAATTTTATATACCCTATTCACTGAGAGAACGGACTTTTTTGACAGCCTTGTGACCAACTTGATACAATAAAATTTCCTATATTTGTAGCTCTTCTAAGTATTTGGCAGCTTTTTTACCTAACGCATTGAAGAGATTTTCTGTGAGAAAATTTCTTATTCTATTTATTGTATATCGAAGTCGCCTAAGAGTATTTATAATTTTGTTTTCACAATTTTTGTAAGTACTTTTGAATTTTGCGCCATACAACTAGTAACTTATCTAGTTACAAAAAAAAGTCCGTTTTCTCGCTAAATCTACTATACTTAAATTTTGGACGGAGTATAGATAATGTATTAAGGACCGATTCTACAATCGTTTTATTCCGCCTGATATTCCGAAATTAAATTGTCTTTCGATGCATCGAAAGCACAGTGTAACAGAATTTCTGCGGGAATATCGGGCAGAATAAAATGATTGTAGAATCGAAGAAGAAACAACAAGAAATAGCGGAGGTGCATTTTTTGGTCCGCCTGGGTAGGCATTTTGAAATTATTTAGAAAAAAGACTGATTTAAAAAAAAAATGTAGAATGCTCTTTTAGACTTCTTAACAAGTTCCAGCCGGTATATTTTTTTCGGTTTTTTTGTCGCCGAAATAAAATTAGACTCATATAACGAAGTATTTTGTATGAGATTATTCGATAATTGCGACTCTATAGAGCAAGTTAAATAATCTAGACGTTGGAATCAGTTAAAAAACACAAAAATTGAGTAAAAAAGACGTAGAGCTATTATCAACATATTGTTATTTTAGTGTGACGGCAGCCTTTTGGCCACGGGCAGTTACGATGGTTATGCAAGAATTTGGACAACTGATGGTCGACTATCCAGCACATTAGGTCAACATAAAGGCCCAATATTTGCATTAAAATGGAATAAACGTGGAAATTATATACTTTCGGCTGGTGTATGTAGATTCTAACATATTCTTCTTCTTGTTCAAATCGTTTACCATTAATTGTGACTGTTGTTGCTGTTAGGTTGATAAAACTACAATTATTTGGGATGCAGCTAGTGGTCAATGTACACAACAATTTAGCTTCCATCAAGCACCTGCTCTAGATGTGGATTGGCAAACAAATACATCATTTGCTAGTTGTTCAACAGACCAATGTATACACGTGTGCAAATTATCCTTGGATAAACCTATCAAATCATTCCATGGACACACTGTAATTATTTAATATTGATTCATTTGATTTACTAATAATTATAATTGTTCGTTTAGAACGAAGTGAATGCTATTAAATGGGATCCACAAGGCAATTTCTTGGCTTCCTGTTCGGACGATATGACATTGAAAATATGGTCAATGAAACAAGATGAATGTGTGCACGATTTACAGGCGCATTCAAAGGAGATTTATACAATTAAATGGTCACCGACTGGACCTGGTACACAGAATCCAAATATGAATTTAATATTAGCATCAGCCAGTTTTGATTCAACTGTACGTTTATGGGATGTGGATCGTGGTGCATGTATTCATACATTAACAAAACACACTGAGCCTGTTTATTCAGTTGCCTTTAGTCCGGATGGTAAATTTTTAGCTAGTGGTAGTTTTGATAAATGTGTGCATATATGGTCAACACAATCTGGTCAATTAGTCCATAGTTATAAAGGTACAGGTGGTATATTTGAAGTATGTTGGAATTCTCGAGGTGATAAAGTTGGCGCTAGTGCTTCGGATGGAAGCGTCTTCGTTTTAGATCTACGCAAACTCTAAGTGTTTAAGTATCCCCCTTTTTTACTTTTTGTTCAAGTATTTTATTTGTTTTGTCTTTCTTCCTATTGTTGTAGATAATTTGTCTTATTTAAGTTGATACAACGGTACTTTGAATAAAACGATTTTCTGTAATTTTTGTAATTACATATCAAACAATGTTTCCTTTTTATGGAATATTTTATCCTTTTCTCACATGTTTACTTTCCGGTTTTTCTATAAAACGTCAAAATTATAGTTCCCGTTAGTCTTACATAGTTTGCCGTACCTGTATATATTAAACATCAAAAATATTACGTTGGCAATAATGTGAAGTTAGGTAATGGTTGGTAGTGACGTTAAAGTGGGACAATCTTGCCAACTTTAGTAATTTTTATCCAAATCACCAGAAATTTGTAATATTTTGTTGGAAATATGCTGAGCTTATGTGCACATTGAGTAAGAAAAATAGATTCATAATTATTTTTATCATTTTAAATTGATTTCACAAATTTTTCGCACAGTGATGTTAATGCCGAAATCTGGCAACGTCGTATGTTTACAAAAGCAACTAAATGTAGCCTCAACTTTTTTCGTTTTCTTATCAAACATAAAAAGTGTAAAACGGTTGTAAATACTTATTTTTATCATGCAAAACTATTTCATTTCATGATTGTTGATAGACAGATAAAAGAGTAACATATTTGGGGGGTACGAGACAGATATAACCTCACTTTCTAGTTGTCCGCTGTTCTGAACTTATGGCAAATCCAAAGAGTTTGGAGGCTCGCCAGGCGTTCATCGATCAAAATCCGTTTGATGGTTTCCAAATAGACGACTCTTCAGTTTTGGATCGTTTGGTGGGCCGCCATCCATGTCCGAAATGTGGTAAATCAAGAAAATTCTACTGTTACTCTTGTTACGTTCCAATTAAAGAACTCGAGGGCTGTTTACCATTTCTAAAAGTTTCTTTCATCCATACGTACGTAATATTGATGATTAATCAATTGATATTTTAGTTACCGATCAAGATCGATATAATCAAACATAAACGTGAAATTGATGGTAAAAGTACCAGTGGACATGCTGTAATTCTAGCACCTGATGATGTTGCAGTTTATACATATCCTGATATACCTGATTATGATAATGAGAATGCTGTTTTAATATTTCCAAGTCATAATGCCATAACGATTAGTCAACTATTTGAAGCTGACAATTATGAAAGTATTTTCGAAATACAAAACACTAATGAGTATTATCAACATTTACCAAAAGGCTATAATAAAAGTACATTAATGAAAATTAGTTTAAATAATGACAAATTTACGATTGATAGTAATTTGAAGAATTTACCAATAACAAAGGCAATATTCATTGATAGTACATGGAATCAGAGTGCAGGTATTTATAAAGATGAACGTTTAAATCGAATACCATGTGTTGTTATACAGAATAGGATATCGCAATTTTGGCGACATCAAAAAGGTAGTCCCAGATGGTATTTAGCGACAATTGAAGCTATACATCAATTCCTAATTGAAATCCATTTGAATCGATGGGGTTTACATGCGGATTATAAGGGCATTTATAATTGTTTCACTGAAAAACAACTTGTTGAATTTGACAATTTATTTAAACAGAATAATGAAGCCTACAATGGTCAGTATGATAATTTATTGTATTTTTTTAAACATATGTACAATTTGATTCATACGTATTATGAGCATGACGACCTGTACGCCTACAAACGGCGACTGAAATGATAAAATATTTTCGATTTTTAATAAAATTTTCGAATAAGATGTGTCTGCTTTATCGAAAACAAATCGTTTGTGAGAAGAGTGTGATATTTTAGATGGCAATATCGTTACGACAATTAATACGTAACTCGTTCAGAATTGTGGGCCATTACAACTAGGTTGGTCCTAGAAGAAAATGCGTCCCTCATTTTATACGAAGAGATTATTCAGACCTCTAAGTACATTTGCGCTGGGGGGGGGGGTCCAGTTGATTTTTGCATAATATTGAATGATTGTTAATTAGAGTCTTTAACAGTCATTGTCATCAAAATATAAAAATAAATTTTTCATCCCTTAAAGACTTTAAAAAAATCCAAAAACAGGTAAACTTTATTTTCTTTGCTCTAACAATTGACGTTATTTTCATTAAAATCAGATAATGCAATAATTTTTTTATCAAGGATTAAAGTTTTTAAAGGGGTGGTTTATCCCGTTATAGCAGGGGCAGGTGGTATTTGAAAGTGTGTATTTTTATTATTTGATGCCACGAATACAGTAAAAAAGGTTTGGTAAGGATTACTGTATGCAAAACTACATAACTACCCTGATTTTGTCGAATTTTTGAGGGTCTATTTCACCTCTCAAAACGGCTCAAGAACCACTAAGAAAAAATATGCCTCACTTATTTTTCGATGGACAACAACATATCGAAAGCGCAAAAAGATCGGACAACTTGTGAGAAAGACTCGACTTTTTTCTTCTAGGCATTATAAAGACGACCATAAAAAAGAAATAAATAAATATAAATGTTAAAATAACCTTTATACAGTGAAACCCTATTTACGAACTCCCTATCCCATCGTACGGACACTTTTTTCAACTTCCAGGACCTCTCTAATGCGGACACTTCCTATTTCGGACATATTTTCCAAATCCCATGGGTGTCCGTATTAGAGAGGTTTTATGTACTGTAGCTATACTCTGTCCAAAAATTACGTATAAAATTTCAAATTACAGATGATAGGTTATAGGCAACTTAATGTATGACAAAAACTTCCTAACTTTTTGACATGTTTACATAAAGCAAAAAGAAACAGTATATAGTGGCACTCCTGTTTGAATAAAATCCTACGTTTTTGTTTACATATTTTACTGTTAATTTTTCAATATTAACCAAGGACTTTTCGATACTTTTATATTTCTTTGGCGTTTGCAAAATCCTTTTCTCATCAATTTTCTGTTTAAAACAAAGATGTTTAAATTTGTGGGATTTTAATAGAGGAACTATTTATCGTTGCGTAGGTTAATTGCATTTCTGTCATTTGAAATTTTATATTTAAATTTTGGACAGCGTATAGTTACGGATAAATACAGTTGCGATCAAAAAAATCTGGACGTCAAGGACATCTAATTGTCAGTTGGTGTAGGACATCCTTAATATTTCATATGCAAAAAGCGTCGCAACTGTATATTCGTAGTTATGGTAACGAAAATAACAAATTTTGAAATTTTTTAAAATTAATAAGCTTTGCAACCAATAGATGGCAGCACACTTTTTGGCCTCTAGCTTCCACATACGCAAGAATAAATCAAATTTTATTAGCCTATATGTTACTACATTGAATAGTCTACAACCGTACCAAATTTCATAAAAATCCGTTCAGTAGTTTGGCCGTGATTCGTTGGCAACAGATCACAATCCACAGATAGGAATTAAAATTTAGTTACTAGGGTTTCGAGCCAAAAACTGATATCTCTTTCGGACTGAAAACCGGAACCGAACCGATATGTGTTCTTCTAATAGAAACGGAACAATAAAATAACAGTCTGAGGCTCTATGATAAGTTAGCACATATTGCATTGACAAGGAATTCAAATTGGAACTGAACCGAAAAACGAAGAAAAAAACCGGTTCGAAGCCTTAATTATAACTGAAACAATCATTTGGTTTTATTAAGCATTAATTCAGTAATGTATAATCCAAATGAAACTCAGTTTATAAATAAATTGATTATGCAGTTTTCGCTGAAACGTTCATTTAGGTAAGGTTCTTTTGACACTTGCTTTATTGTTCAATTATTTCTATTCTTATGAATTTTCACTTGCTATTCATTAGTAGGAGGAAATCTGGAAAAGTGGACTACTCTTATCACAAGAATGAAGGATTTTATCTCATTTTCGGGTCTTTATGCACGGATGCGCGGTCAAAAGAGGTATCTTCATTGACGCTTCTTCTCCTAGTACAGTAGCACAAATTTTTGGACTTCATGCTGTCTTTACAAATTTGGCTCATTTCAAAGAAGATTTGGTTTATTGTGCTTTTTTCCTCATATCTTCTCTGCCCTTTCACGATATTTTCATTTACGGGCTTCTACGATCTTCATCCAGAATATTTGGATGCGTATTATTTTTCTATGCTATGTTATTAAGCATTATATGTATCTACAACCTATACCATGATGTAATAACGGCATTGGAGTAAATCCAGAGAGGTGAATTTAATTAACAACAAAACGAATTGGAGTTGAAAAACATTATTTATAGAACACAATTATTTTGAAATGGCCTTTAGGATAAAAACGTTACTATTTAGCACATACTTTGCGGTTATTTCTATTAAATTAATTTCGTAAATCCGTGTAAGATTTAGACAATACGCAAAACCATGAAAAATAACAACATGACTTGGTTCAAAAATTTGTTTATTATCCAATAAGTATTCGAATCAAAAACAAAACAACAACATCAAAAAAAAAATAGTGTCAGGTGAATGAGGTACGGTGTAATTGTGGCAACTGACACGGTAGCTACTACATTAAGACATATTTAGCCATCATCAGGCAACCACAAGGCAGCTAGTAACTTAGTAGAGCGTGCAATGAAAAGAGAAAGCAATCATTATTGTAGGTACTCATGTTAGACATATTTTGATGTTTAACATCGCCAATTGTCTATGTTGTGATTGTTAAAATTTTAGCATTTTCAAGGGGCCTAAAATGAAATAATTTAATAATCATGTGTCGAATCGAATTCGTGGAAACACCATATAATATTACACAACAAAGTCAATTTTACGATTATATAATAACAGTTTTTGTTTCTTCTACTAATCAAAATCTTAATATTTGTTTTAGTAATGATCATGTGGATTATTTCGCAAATTCGATACTGTAATGACCGACAATTGAATGTTTGTGCTCTAGTTAACTAGTACAAGTCTATGGTTTTAAGAATAATTAAAATACACACACTCAAAACTAAACTTGATTAAAACATTAATTTCCTTTTTTAATTCCGAATCAAACACTTTCTAAATCTAAATAGAATATCGACGAAAAAAAAAATATGACAAAATCATCAGTTAATTATCGTCAATTACAACGTGGACTGTTGTTAATCGAGTCGACCTATTACATGAAACGTGCAATATTCCAATAATTCCAAAACCAAAAAAATTGTAATTAAATGCAGATTTGATTAAATTGTCGCAAAATTAATGGGAATTTTACAATATAACAAGATTTAAATCGTGATTTCGATAATAGACAAGAATATGTCTTGATTGGAACATAAGGAAGGTTGTCTAGTAAACATCTGCGAGGCGCCCCGACCTAGTGACCCACTCGCCCAGTTCCTGACTGACTCCCAAACGCCTCCAGTCCGTTCGGTTGTTGTTTGCGGTATTCACGCTCTGTACTGCACCTAACAATTTTTTTTTTATTGCCATCATGAACACTGGTATTAGTGGAGACTTCAATAGTCGATTAGACAAGAAAACGGTTCGTTGCCTAATCGACTATTGAAGTCTCCTCGATACCAGTGTTGTATAGTTATAATACACATTTTTTTTGATAAATCGTGTCAAAATAATTGTAATTAGGGACACTGTAAATAAGTTGTTAGAAAATGCAAGTATAACCTAGTTGATAGACGTGTTTATATTTGTACAAGAATTACAACGATAATTGTCGTTGTTGTAATTCCGAGTAGATATCCTAATGATGCTATTGAAATACATTCAAGTGTATTTCAAAGTTGTTTTACTCACTTTTTTTCTACTACATCGCATGTATTTATCTTGTCTTTAGAAGCTACTTAAAGAGAAACTTATAGTTGTTAATCGAGCAAAAAAAAAACAACTATTTGTAGTGGAAGTTTTGATTAAAATTCGATATTTTGGGAAATTTCTTCTATTGGTTAAGATCACGTTTCTACCGTATTTTAATCTTGCTTACCTTGAGGTTGGTGAAATTCTTTCTCCTGTGATATTTGCGTCGATTAAATCGTTTCAAATTGCTCCCAACACTTTTACTTGAACGTCTAAAATAACGACATTTCTGTATAAATGTTCTACATTTGGGAATTCAGACGAATATCATCAAGAATTACACATGTTGCAGCAATAACTGCAAGAAATTGTATCGGCATATGATTTAATTAATAATCAACAATCTAGAAAAATGTTGTTTTGTTATTGTCGTCGTCAATAACCTGATGGTAGTTCCGGAAGTATGTCAACCGGACATTATGAAGATCATTGATGGTATTATCGATTGTTGTAATATCATTTTTTTACCATAAATGGGTTGTCGTTTTATAATAAAACTTCTTCGCTTACAATTGATCTTGAGGAAGTGTTTGATGGGCGGCAGGGTGCAGTTTCTCTTATACCTATATAAAAATAGCACTAGAAATTAGGCCGGCACAACAATTGATAGTTGTAATAAAACTTCACTATTGTTTGCAGGATAATACCAGTATGTTGGTAATATCAGAAACGACCCACATTTATAATCATCGAATATAGGAAATAATATTCAATATACGTATAGATGTGAGGGTGCTCTCTTTGATTGACAACAAATAGAAATTGACTTCAAACAGTCGATCGTCAATCATTTTTCTAAACGAATTGTTGTCATAATACCCCAATTGTCGGGCCATTATTTACAAATCATCCTGTCAACATGAATGCAAATATTGACAGAAATTCCCAGCACGAGTTCATCGTCAATTATCCTCAACTGTGACCGAGACACTTGGCCTCTTTCCAGTTCACATCCAACAGCTCTATCTGAATGACAAAAAAAATAAATACCCAAAAAAATAAAAATCTAGGAAATCTGACATCCTCCGGCCTTGACATTAAAGAAACTGAATTTTTATTAACAATAACACAGATGTTTGAAAAAACTAACCCAAATTCGCACTAATGCCGACATTAGAAAGCGAAAATATTTAACGAATAATTACCCTTGTTTGTTGAACAGATTTTGTACACAAAGTGTGGACGTGACTTTTACAAAAAAGTTGACGATATTTTTCGGTCTTTTCGGTAGATTTGGTGGATGACTACAATGTTGTTTTTTTTGGCGGCTTATAGTCGACGCAGTGACTTAAGCGACTGACTATACAATCTGTAATTTGTCTATTTGTTGTCTGACCACAAAACGAAAGCTGCTAGACGAAAATTATTGTGATAAAAGCTGCCCTCTTTCGGATCAGTCGCTTATTCATTTGGTCAACTTAGTTTTCACAATTTGCCGTTGTAATAATTGGGTTTTATTGAATTATTGGCTGATTTTCGCACGGGCAACTCTTTTTTTATAAATCTCAACCAAAGATTAGATTATGAGTGTGAAATCGCGAGCGCTGTAACTAATTAACAAAATTTCAACACTTTATTATTCAGTGAAATATATTTAAAGACTTGTTACGTTTTAGAGAAGAATATACAGCATGAGTTTTGGCACTTTTGTTGCGTTCTGCAGATTCATCATTTCAGTTTGATTTTTTATGATGTCTTTGGCTAAAGGGTCAGTAGAATCGGGCCATTTGCTCTCACTTTATTAAAAGTAGTATTTTTAGCATCTACTCATGGCATTCCGAATTACAAAAATGTGCTTCTGCCATTTCAGGCTCCCTTCTAATTGACCGTCTTCATTATCTCTGCTGTAATATCGGTTCTAAATTCGCCTTGTCTGCATATAATTGTCGCAAGAAGGCTCTCAAATTTCCTCAAAAATTTTCACTTTTCTACTTGGTTTTCCAGCTTTTAACCTTTTCAGATTTTCGATTTTCAGTTGCTTAAACTCTCTGTATACCTCCTGCAAGTTGATTCAATATTGGGTCGCAACCTGCAGGTTGAGAAACGCTGGCCTACATGATGGGTTTGTTAACTTTACAGTGGAGACTTTAATGAGCAGTGACGCGAGAGGTCCTCTTCTATTTTGTCATAAATTTCGGCAAATTACAATATTTAAACAAATCAATCGCTTAATTTAAATCTACCGCCGACTTTCTATTTTACAATTCAACATATAGATTTGATTCTTTTATCCTTATAGATATGCTATATTTTTTTTTCAAATAAGTGGAACAAACTATAATCAGCTTCTGTTATCTGTCGATTATTTATTAATTCTATTATTATTTAAATTAAATCACAATTCAATAATTATAGTCGTTTTGGTGCAATTATAATTCAATCTTGCAACTCTTTTGTTAACATTGAAATTGTAATTGCAAAGGTCGCATCTTACGCAATAATAATAAGCCTCAACAACAACAATCACATGATTTTATTGTCTAAAAAAAATCAAATTTGCTCTCGATAAGAACAAGCTGAAATGTATGTTACAGTTAGAGGGGGACCCGGTTGTTTGGGCTACAAGTTTGGGGGCCAGGTCCGCCTCGAGACCTACTTTGCACGACTTAAAAACCAACCAAATAGTAGTAGTAAAGTTTGTCCGTGCGTGCAAAACGAATTTGGGTTGGCTGATATACCAATACCATCATCAACAACAACAACAACAACAAAATAAAGATCTTGATAATAAATAATTCTTCCACTAGTGGAGAATTTTAAAGAATACACTGTTGGGATTGATAATAAAATCTTGTAAATTGAATTTAGAGCAATAACCATAAAACATCTGTGTAGATAGATGTTGGCCTAGATTTTCTGATTGTGTTCGTTGTAAAAGGTACAATTTGGAAATGACCCCTATCCTGTTACACACAACCCTTTTATTAAATCGATACAATTAGAGTGTACCGTTCAGTCTGGTTAATAATGGTGGAACGGACCACCGTTTTACAGTTTAATAAAGTACCATTTTTTGTTGGGTTGTCGAACGTTCGTCAATAGTTGACATATGTTCATCTTTTGGAGATGATGTGTTAACATAATAACATATTTGGTAAATGGTAGGATGGGTGGTTTCTGTAGAATTTCCACAATTTCTGGGTCAAACACGTATAGACATATTAACAACAGTTGCGCAACACCAAAGGAAATCCAAGAATTACAACAGGAAAGAGGCGATTTTTCACAAAATCTACTTTTTATGAATCGTGTGAATTTGAAAGTTGTTTGCAAATCGGTCCAATGTTGGATTTGGTGATAATCACAACGATAATCGACATTTCAGCAAACGTGAAACAATAAAACAATTTTTATTAAAACACTTCTTAATCTCACAATAGAATATCAAATGATTGTTGGCCTCTTTTTGGCAAACACAATTTTTCTCTGTTCGCTTGTATTTTTTGTTGTTGTGTCTGTTTTGACCTTTCAAGTCTGGGGACCTTTGACATTGAATTGAAACGAAATTGTATACGAAATGAGGATATGGAACACGGACGTGACGGGGATCGATCGATCGTTTCCTCATCGCCACTCTTCTTAATCATCATCATCATTAGCATCTAGCAATAGATATCTGTAATCTTTAAAATAGGAGAAGGTGCGTAACATACGCTGCTCTGTTGTTTGGACTTTCGTTTTTATTGGACCAAATCGACACAATACTGAAATTTTATTTTGTAGTTGTAGTAATAGAAGAAAGAACGCAGAAAAAAGAGACAATTTAAAGAAAGTTGACAATTACGAACATTTGATAATATAACTGTTTGGATTTTAGTCTAATTCGCAAGTAGTACAATTGAATTTGCCCAATCCACCATAAACCAGAGATTCCTTAGAAAAAATGGATAGTATTGATGAAGTTTCTGTGTCATTTCTTTTAAAGAAAAAAACAATAAAATCATTTGGAAAAAACGAACCAAAAAGGGGTGTATTGTTTAGATAAATTTAGGATCGTTTTTAAAGTAGGAAAAGAGGTCAGTGCATTTATTTTTTTTCTGTTGTTAAAGGTCATCGAGTCAATTTGTTTGACTAATAGTGATTTTGTTTGGGCAAACTGTAGGAGGAACACAAGATTATGTTAGATCAAAAGTACAATCAATACGCCGTTAGGATTGAATATTTCTAATTAAAGGACATTTTAAAATTATAAATAAACATGGATTATCGGCTAGATCATTATTCATTCTGACTCATTTCATCAGTTGCTTTTTGCAACTGTTTCAAAACCAGCCAAACGGGATAAGAGTGAATATTTAGGTAATGGATTATTTGGCGACCTACTAAACTTAAAACTGTGTCTATCTATCGAGCAAGACCGATGCTTATCGTTCAACTTGAATTGATATTGATAGACGATAAAAATAGAGCAAAACTGCTTCTTTGTTACGCCTACAGTTTCAACGTGTTTATATTTTTATTACTATCGGCTTTAATAGCACGAATTCCTTTTAATCACCTCGACATCAATAATGTACTAGAGCTAAAAATATGGAGAGATTTGTAGTTTAGATTAGTGATTCTTAAATTACGCTAAAGCTTCTCTTGTTTAGCGTTTAATATAATTTTCTCATTTAAAATACAGAAATAATGCTAAGTGATTGTTCTTCCGAACTTTTTCTATTTCTACTGACTTATATTTTTGTTTGTTTTGCGTTTTTTTGTTTCCAATTTTGACTTGAAATTAGGCCTCATTGTAACTTCAGGCCTGAAACTCAAGGTTTCGACCTTTTCGTTTCAAACTTCGTTTTTATTGACCTTATGTGTTTCATTAACTTTTCACATTTTTGCGCGATTTATATTGATTACCTAGACTAATTTCTTTCAACGCTTTATTAATAAATATGGGACGAATTTTGCTTTTGACAAAGTTGAAAAATTGTTTGGCCTGAAAATGATTTTTCGTCTTTAATGTACAAGAAATCTTACTCGACCAAAAATTGAATAAAATTTGTAATCTTCAGCGCAAAAATTTTGTCGTATTTCCGGCTCATTTCACATGAAAGAGTGCACCGTATCGTTTCATTATCTAACATTTTTCGTTTCATTTAGCCAAATTATTTTTGTTTTTTATGATAAAACAGAAATCTCTCAAGGCTAGCCAGTACGTAGTAATAGTATTTGTAATAATTTATCACAACATCCCGCGATTCATTCATACAATTTCCAAGGCTAGTTTTATCAATTGTTTTAATGAAAGTGAACTTGTTGATAACAATACGCTCATTTTATTGTCACATAAATCTTATCATAGTAAACGGTAATTGATTTGATAATTCTGTATTAATAGATAAAGAACAGTTACCACCGGCAATCTTTGGCCTACATTTCTCCATTTCAGACTTGATTTCAGCGACATTAAGGTAATATTTTTGTTTCTTTTGATGATTGATAGAATTCCCTGAACTGGAGCGGCTTTTTGACACAATTCAGTTGTCTTTTTTGAATCCTAGAATTCCTCATCTCCTAAAATATTAACATATTTACATCGACATGGATAATCGTATAATTTTTGTAAAAGAGGTATTTCCAAAAGAGACAGTTATATTGTCTGAATTGTAAGCATTCAGAGGAGTATATTTGCAAGACAGATATGTGGCTGTATGCCTTCACTGAAACGAATTCCATTCGTTCTCCGTTACGACTTGAATAGTCTGTCGTTTCAGGAAGACAACGAAACTGCGCGTGGGAACGATAGTGGCGCTGAAAGCACTTTTCGTTTGCATCCCTCGTCATTTCTAAGCTTACGTTGTTACCACTTCTTATTGCTATCACAAATATTGATTGGCGAATGTGTAATTTGGGGTCTTGTTTCAGAATCTATAATATCGTTTTTTCTGTATTCCTTCTTCCGACATTTATCTTCTATTTCTAGAATAGTGACTAGACATTGTTAATTTGACACATTTATCTTTATATTTACCAAATATTTCCACTTATCCCTTTAGTCACGCTTATCCTGGTCTGTTGTGAAGCTTTTGTGTGAATAGCTGCTTGTGGTAAACGTGCTTTTGTTGTTTCATACCTATTGATTCTTATCATACGCTATTTTTTGTTATTATCAAGTTACTACAGACAAACATATAATCATAATGTTATAAAATTTAAGCTACAAACCTACTTGGATCCGTGATATGTAGCTTTAGTCTCATATTTTAGAAAAAGAGTGAGAGAGAAGGAGGCAGCGAGATGAGCATCGTGATTTACCTTCAGACGGAATGAAAAGGAAAATATGATACTTCTTAGATCCGAGAGTTATCGATCTGTAATTGAACAAAATTTGTATCGATTTTATGTCCTAATGACTTTATAATACAACAAATCTTGTGACCGCCCGTCTTTTTCTCTGGTTACAAGTGACTTAAAGCATGTGGTAAATTTAAGAGTCTTTGTTAAACGATCCATGTAATTCTAGGGATTATCGAGGGATTGTACACATCATAAAATCACTACAGAATTTTCCCTAATAAAAGCTACAAGCGGACTTCTAATCGAAGCATTTAACATGTTTCCGTCGACATGGATAATCCGGATAATCACATAACTTTTGTAAAAGATATATTTCCACAAAATCGAATATTTGCAAGACAGAAATATGGCTGTATGCCTTCAGTGAGACGAATTCCATTCGTTCTGCATGACGACTTGAATAGTATGTCGTTTCAGGGAGATAACGAAACTGCGCGTGGTAACGATAGTGGCGCTCAAAGCACTTTTCGTTTGCAGCTTTTTTTTTTTAAGTACCTATTACATTTTTCTTTCTCTACTCACTTCTCTTTTTAGTGTTTGTTTTGCGTTTTTTTTTTGTATATCAATTTTGACTTGAAAATAGGCCTCATTGTATAACTTCAGGCTTGAAACTCGAGACTTCAATTTTGTCGATTTAAACTTCGTTTTAATTGTCGTTTCGTGTTTCCATATCTTTTCGGATTTTTGTGCGATTCATATCGATTCGATTAATTTGTTTCAACGCTTTCTGAGTTTTTATACAATTATTTGTATGCTTATAAACTCCCACTCAACATTTATTAATAAATACGGGACGAATTTCACTTCTGACAAAGTTGAAAAATTGTTTGGTCTGAAAATGATTTTTTTCTAATGTACAAGATATCTTACTCAACCAAAAATTGAATAAAATTTGTAGATTTTGAGCGCAAAAATTTAGTGAAAAGGCTCAGGGAGTGGTGCCTTTATTTATGTAGTAATGTTGAGAGTGCTAATAAGCCTTTTAATCGGCTATTTATATACAGTAGATTGCACTTAATAGTGACGCATCCGGACCACAACATTTTGGCTGATTTAGTCAAGCGAATTTTGCATAAAAAACATATTTTTCCATAATCTATTTATAGCGCACAGTGTAAATTAGTGGATCTAGAAGCCCGAAATCTTGCACGGGCGGTGTTTTTATAAAGTAATTCAGTATGTAAGAAATGATTTTTGAAAATTTATCTTTCGAGAGAGTTAAATGGAGGATAAAATTTTGCATGTAACTTCATCATTTTTCAAATTAGAAATACGAACATCGATACTTAGGGTTCTAATCAGCAATGCCAGTTTTATTCGTCTTTTTTAAATATTCAACCCCTAAGGGAGTAATTAGAGGAAGGGAAATTTGTACGGGAAATACATTATTTTTGAAGCTACAAACGTACAGTCCGAAACCAAACAGCGAATATTGAAGCAGTTCTTGAATTTTAAATTTTGTTTGAAAATTGAAAAAAAAAAGAAATTCACTCATACTAATTTTACCACATTCATAGTAGTTCGACGTAGTCTTGTTTCTTTGAAGGACAAGCTATGAAGCAAAGGGCAGGTCACAGGGCCATTGCTCCAGGCGCCGTTTATAGTAGGGCGCCGCAAAATATAAGTATGAAGAATATTATTTAAAAGTTAGCCGGTTGGTCCCGGGCGCAATTTAGCCTCGGTTCGGTTCTGGTTGATGCCTCTACTAAGCGGAATATCGTTCCAATTAACCCATTAAATTATGTAACAGTTTAATAGTTTGGTTTTCGTTTTTTAAAGATTTGACTCAAATAAGCGGTTGCTTCCGTTAACCCGCGGCTCAATTAAGCGGAATCGACTGTACTGTGTTGGAATTTTGGACCTGAAATTTGTGAAAATCTACAGATCGTCAAAAATTATAAATGGCGGAAGACGTATGTTCCTGATTTTCATAGTTTTCAGCATATATGGAGGAGATTTTTTTAAGGACACATATTTATTTATTTGGCCATTCTCATCATATAAAATAAGTTTTTTCTAAAGATTTGGTAAGAGGTTCAAAATTTTTCTATAAATAGAAAATTGTACAACAGAGGTAAAAACAGATTTTTTTTTGGGGAAAAATATGTTAATTGGAAGATTCTACCTCGTGTAGTTACTGATTAAAGTTTACCCTGTTTTACGGAGATTTCCCGATTGTAACTTCTCTAAAGTTAATTTGGTTCGTATTTAAAGAACTGTCCATTTCCTAGCTTATAATAATAATAAGAGTGGAAAATGCGATAAACTGTTATTCGATTATTCAAATTTGAGACAAACAATTGGAGTTGTCATGGCTTTTTTATTCGTACTCGGAAAATGCGGAAGAAAATCGAATGAAGCAATTTTCTGCTGAAAGCAACTCATTCGTTTTTGATTAATTCTGGAAATATTTCCTTCATAAGGAACTCTAATGATTGGAAACGGGCACTTTGTCAAAACATACTTTTCGCTTGTCTATTTTTATAAAAAATCCTAGCCAAATAGCTTTTATCTTTTACCGTTTACCGCTGCGTAAACATAGACAAGTCCATTGTTGTTATGGCGATTTATTTGGCAATAACAGGACCAGATACGGTTGCCTCTTCTAAATAGTTGTACTAATTCCTGACCGATTTCTCATTAACGGATTTTATTCACAGAAAAAAACACACCATTATTTCCGGTGAACTGTTCACAATTCGTTCAACACAATTCTGCAAAGTTTCTTATAAAATTCGATTTTTGCGGTGGAACAGTTAACTTACAATAAGTAAATTGATTGAAAACGAAAAAAAGATTTAATTTATTCAAGCTCCATTTCCTAAAAATGTGAAAAAATCGTAAAAACCGGAAAAAGGGAAATTTTCGAAATAACAAAGAATGCGTATAAGTTTTAATGATTAGATGTTGTTTTGTTCTATCGTTGTGTTTTTTTTTCTTCTCGCCAGTACGGTCAGACATTTCACTTTCTTCATAATTAATTTTAAGATTGTTGTTGTTTTTTTGTCGTAAGTATTTCCGGCTCATTTCACATGAAAAAATGCACCGTATCGTTTCATTAGCAAACATTTTTCGTAAATTAATATATTTTTTTTTATTTAACCGAATTATTAATGTAAATTATTGCCGTTTTTTATGATAAAACAGAAATCTCTCAAGGCTAGCCAGTGCGTAGTAATAGTACTTGTAATAATTTATCACAACATCCCGCGATTCATTCATACAATTTCCAAGGCTAGTTTTATCTATTGTTTTAATGAAAGTGAACTTGTTGATAACAATACGCTCATTTTATTGTCACATAAATCTTATCATAGTAAACGGTAATTGATTTAATAATTCTGTATTAATAGATAAAGAAAAGTTACCACCGGCAATCTTTGGCCTACATTTCTCCATTTCAGACTTGATTTCAGCGACTTTAAGGTAATATCTTTGTTTCTTTTGATGATCGATAGAATTCCCTGAACTGGAGCGGCTTTTTGACACAATTCAATTGTCTTTTTTGAATCCTAGAATTCCTCATCTCCTAAAATATTAACATATTTACATCGACATGGATAATCGTATAATTTTTGTAAAAGAGGTATTTCCAAAAGAGACAGTTATATTGTCTGAATTGTAAGCATTCTGAGGAGTATATTTGCAAGACAGATATGTGGCTGTATGCCTTCACTGAAACGAATTCCATTCGTTCTACGTAACGACTTGAATAGTCTGTCGTTTCAGGAAGACAAAGAAACTGCGCTTGGTAACGATAGTGGTGCTCAAAGCACTTTTCGTTTGCATCCTTCAACATTTCTAAGCTTACGTTGTTACCACTTCTTATTGCTTTTACAAATATTGATTGGCGAATGTGTAATTTGGGGTCTTGTTTCAGAATCTATAATATCGTTTTTTCTGTATTCTTTCTTCAGACATTTATCTTCTATTTCTAGAATAGTGACTAGACATTGTTAATCGGACACATTTATCTTTATATTTACCAAATATTTCCACTTATCCCTTTAGACACGCTTATTCAGGTCTGTTGTGAAGCTTTTGTGTTGAATAGCTACTTGTGGTAAACGTGCTTTTGTTGTTTGATACCTATTGATTCTTATCATACGCTATTTTTTGCTATTATCGAGTCACTGCAGACAAATATATAATCATAAAGTTATAAAATTTAATCTCCAAACCTACTTGGATCCGTAATATGTAGCTTTAGTCGCATATTTTTGAAAAAGATGGAGAGAGAAGGGACAGCAAGATGAGCATCAAGATTTACCTACAAACGGAATGAAAATGAAAATTTGTTACTTCTTAGATCCGAGAGTTTATTGATCTGTAATTGAGCTATATTTGTATCGATTTTATGTCCTAATGACTTTATAATACGACAACAAATATTGTGAGCGCCCGTCTTTTTGTGGTAAATTTAAGAGTCTTTGTTGAACGATCCCTGAAATTCTACGGATTATCGAGCGATTGTACATACGATAAAATCACTACAGAATCTTCCCCACTATAATCGAAGTCAAGCAGTCAAGTCTAATTTGATTGATTGTAAATTAAATTTGGATTGGTCGTTAGCGTTCCATTTAGACAAGTTTCATTGTATTATCATTATTATTATTATTGTAGTTGGTCCAACAATCAAATACAGTTACAGAAAAAAATTCTTAACAATTATCTGCCCACTTGATGTTGCAAACATAACTGTATTTATCACTACAGACAACACACATAATGATGACGAATGTCATTATCATTCTTAATGAATTGTTATTATTAAAGATTTTATTGGAAACAATTGTTGATAGAAAAATCGTAGGCTAAACAATAACAAAAATGTATAAATAATTAATAATTTGTTGAAAAACATTCTTTCATAATATTGCATAATTGATTGATGATGTTTATATTTTCCAAACATTATTCATACGAAAATTAGGAGATGATGAGTGTTAAGACAACGGTACTGTCCACCAAAACAAAAAAAAAAGAATTATAATTATGTTGATAATGAATGCCGTTTCAAGGTTGCCTAAATTAGGCGTCTTTTTAATAACTTTAACTGTAATTTTTTAAACAACAACACCAACCAACAAGAGCGAAATATGTGGATAATTTCAATTGAAATGTAACCACAATTATAATTTATATATATATAAGGCTGATTACATTATTTCCGGCACAGTATTTAATCGAAACTAATTAATAAATATGATGCAAACACCTCAAGATTATTTGCAGAATATTCCGAACAACGCGTATTGAATCGTTGTTGTATTTTTTCCGCCTGTTCAATTGCTTGTAAATTATTGAAACCGTATCGAAATAAATAAAATTTTCTACGACAGGTATGAATGGCATCAATAGACACAGGCAATAAAGGTGCTAAATTTTATTGCACGAAAGCCGAAATTGTGGCCCAACTGGAACCGCACAATGTTCGCCATCGTCAACAACAACAACACATTGTTAGAATTTCAAAATAATTATACTGCTTCTTTAAATAATGAAACAATTAATTTCGTGAATTCAATTAAGGTTGAATTAAATTAATATTGTTTTTTTTTGTTGAATTAATCATAAATCGTGTTGAAGTATTGAATATTTTTGATACGGTAGATGGTTTTACTTTTACTTGTGCTCTGAATTGTTATAACAATTAAATAATTAGCAGAAGCTACGATTTCACTTTGTTTATATGAGTTTTTCTATTTTAAATCTAAGCATATGATAACCGGCACGCAATTGTGTGCGTATTTGTATCGTAGGCGCGCACCATAAACACGTATACTTTGTCTAGCATTATCTGGCCACCTTGACCTGAAACAGTTTCTATAGATTATTGATTACAACTTGTTCCACGAATTTCTAGAAGAAGAGCAGCCTGTAGTCCAAGCATATCGATTATTTTATTACGTAACTCTCTCACTCCACATAAGAACACTAAATTATTGCCATCTTCTTCAGTTCAACTTAAGATTTTTAACTTCCACCAAAGAAAGTCTGCTTTACAAGAAAGTTTAATTTGTTAGTAAAACCAACTAGCATTCCCCTGCACAAGGGTTTGATGCATCTGAAACTTTTATTTAGGGCCGGATGACGATGTGGGAGCCTCCAGTTAATTCCAGCGCCCTTTACGCCAGGCAAAAAAATTGTGCGTCAAGGGATTAAATATGTAATTTTTTATAATCTTTCTACTGTTACTCAGTCAAGTCGATTAAATATCAATAGACAAAGTCGGTTGTCGTTGTTGACTTCATTTTTCATGCCTTCTGTTGTTCCAACAAAAAGACTGACCTGTTACCAAACAAACCAGTCACACCGATTTACGTGTTCAAGCAAAAAAAAAGGCTCTCTTTCTTTGAAGTTCGATAACCTTACCGATTGCTACATAAAATTTAAACAAAAATTCTATAAATCACTTGTAAACGAAACAATCAATAGTACAACATATTAAAGCATAAAGCAATAAACCTCGACTGTATAGAAAAATTAGAAGTATTTGTCGACAATTTCAATATAAAAATCTTGTCTCTTGGTTTTATGGATAAATATATAGGAGACATTGAATAATAAAACGGTAGGGGGTCAGGTAGCGTATCAACCCACCTTTACAACCCCGTCCATTGTGATGTGGTCGAAATTGGTTCGTATGAATAGAGGTAGGAAAAAGTAGCATGAAATCAGTGGGGTTGGCTACCTGTCCTACTTTAAAATAGACTGCAATTGATACGGATTGTGACAGGTGCGTTGTAGGTGGTGCACCATTTCAACCACCACCACTATTGTTAGTTTGGGGTCCAAAGATTTGACTTTAATATGCAAAAATTGTCGAAAATAAGTTTTTGCGTCACAACCAAAAACCCAATTGTATAATGAATTGTTAATTGAGTTTATAATGAATAAATAAGGACAGTTTTATAAGTGAGGTGAAAGAACGGAGCGACGTCCTTGCAAGGCCGCGGGACTTCCTAGATTTCAACACATATTTACTCACACATATCCACACTCACTTTATAATAATAAATAATAGCATAGATACAATAATTAAAAAAAAACAATATCAGTACTACCAACACAACAAACACTAAAAATATTTCTATACGTAGTACATAGAATAATCAACATCACGAATCAGTGACTATATTGTATATTGCGAAAGTCCTTCCTTGCTTTATTATGTATTACTTAAGTTGAGGCGGTTATTGCGACTTTAGATGAATTGTTGAATAACTAAGATATTAAAAAAAATATATACGAAAAAAATAAAAATTCCACTATGTACTGATTCATAGTTAATAGATATTCAACTGTAGAGTTATGGTAAATATTATTTATTACAGCCATTTCTGAACAAATAAACAATTAAAATTACAAAATTCATCAAAGTCGGTTAATTAAAGAAGACGATTACGGTGTCTACGTAGATACGAATATAATGATTGCTCACGTATAGACCTATTGTTCTGTGTGTGAAAGATAACAATCGTACAATAAAAATTGATTTAAATTATCCCAAAAATTTCATCACATCATAAAATTAATGTTTTGTCATAAATGATAAGTGGTTGTTTCGTTAATTTATTCGATAATAAACAATAAATAGTGGAATTACATTTTTGAGTCTATTCTATTCGATGGATTTACAGTAATTATGCAAAATAAAATTATTGACGAAGATGATTCATAAATTATTGTGCAGGAGAAGTTGTTGGAAAAATCGTAGGTTCATTCATGTGTAAACAAGAGGTGTTAATCTTGAGCTTTGAATATGTATTTGTTTATTACAGCCTTTTTCTCTTGTGCACACACTTCGAGGAGGTTCTCGCCGGTTCCAATTGTCTTATCAATTTCAATGGAAAATACTTTGGGAAAATCTGTGAAAATCAACAAATCGACCCGGAAAACTAGAATTCTACTAGTTGCAGAAGGATTTTTATAGGGTAAAATACGGAGAGACGCTACCCATTCTGTTTGAATCGTGATAGAAATTGATTCCAATAAAAATGTTTTTTTTTGGATAAAAAAAAACGAAAAGGCATAGAAACGGCACGCGTTTAAAGCGGCGTTTCTCATGCGACTTGTGTTTTATTTATTTCTCTTTAACATTTTGTCCCACACAATTTTTATTGCTAAAAACTAAATCAAAAACACCGGATATGCTAAGAAACCGTGTCATGTAGAAAAAGATGCACTTCCCGATTATATATAAAAAAAATAGTCATTTTTGCAACACGAAATCGTTTATATTGAAGACTGTTTTTGTAAGGTTGCTGCAAATGCTGTTTTTTTTTTTGAGAAGCTTTCGTCTCAAATCGCAATCAGTGATTGGTTTCTGCGCTATTTTCAAATTAGCTACATGAGAGCTGCTAGTGGTCAAAAAGGGCTTGCGTTTTGGGTTCCAATTGTCTATCAATTTCAATAGAAAATACTTTGGGAAAATCTGTGAAAATCAACAAATCGACCCGGAAAACTAGAATTCGTCTACTTGCAGAAGGATTTTTTTAGGGTAAAATACGGAGAGACGCTTGAATTCTGCTTGAATCGTTATAGAAATTGATTCCAATAAAAATGTTTTTTTTTTGGATAAAGAAAACGAAACGGCATAGAAACGGCACGCGTTTAAAGTGGCGTTTCTCATGCGACTTGTGTTTTATTTGTTTCTTTTTAATATTTTGTCCTACACAAATTTTATCACCAAAAACTAAATCAAAAACACCGGATATGGTAAGAAACCGTGTCATGTAGAAAGAGATGCATTTCCCGATTTTATATAGAAAAAAAAGTCACTTTTGCAAGGGGAAATCGTTTAAATTGCTTGTTTTTGTAGGGTTGCACAAATGCTGTTTTTTTTTTGAGAAGTTTTCCTCTCAAATCGCAATCAGTGATTGGTTTCTGTGCTACCTTCAAGTTAGCTACATGCGAGCTGCTGGTGGTCAAAAAGCGCTTACGTTTTGGTAATTACGTGAAATATTCTGTCGATTGTGTTCAACTTTTGCTTCAGAAGCGAAAGAGCCGACGTGAAATTTCCGCATTTTCATGATTTTAATCAAGCGTCACCATTATCTAGACGCCTGCTCGCGGATCTGAAGTATACACTGTAAAATGATCAAAATGTCCCAATGTTTTTTTAATAATTTGCAAAGTGAATGCCCTAAAGAAGCTCTTCGCCGTCGATCTACATTCTAAAAAAAATTTGGACATCCTCTTTGCTAATAAAACTTTGGCCCACGGCAGTTTAAATTGTCTCTGCAGGATTCTTAAATGTTCCTTAGGAAATCTTAGGTTTCTGTTTTTTCCCAAAATCCATTCATAAATGAGCGAAATGGCCTAGATAGACTTTTTCATATAGGTACCTAGATTAACATTAATGTGTTTTTTTTGAATGATTCTCTAAGGACAACTCGTAATTTGGCAGCACAACAAAGGGAGACGTAGTTATTTCGACAACTAAAAATGCACCTTTTTACTGCACTAATTAGAGACTATTGAACTGAAGATGGCAGTCAGCCGGAATTGTTTTTGATAACGGTTTGATGAGATAATATCAGAAATAGTGTATAGTGGTCGTTAAATTATCTTAATATTATGATCACAACAAAAAATTTCAGGATATTATCTTTAAATCTTTTCATTAGGACGACTTCTTTTCGTTAAGATAAAGTAATCTTAATAAGCAGAAAGCAATTTTCTACTGCTCCAAAATTGATTTTCCAGTTAAACTATATTGTGTTCAAATCACGCTAGAATCAGTACTCGAACATTAAATGACACCGTATTGTAAACTGTTTACGTGATTAGTTTCACGTTAAACTGAATAATATAGCGTTATAATGCCACTCGAGTATTATTTTTCACAATTTTGGTTTAACTAATAGCTCTTCATCTAACAGAATATTGATTCAGTTGATAAGAAATACATTTTTTAAGGGTAATTTCGTGATGGTAAACACGATTAAACGATTCTGCACACTAACGCGATAATCCCGCAGAGTATTTAAAACTGTTAGTTACTTTAATTCTCATAATATACCTACTTAAAAAAGCACTTAAAAAACATTAGCATTTTCTTCCAGTTTCGTCTAATTTTGCCCCAAAACTCATGTTTTCTCAGACACAATTTAATAATTTTGAACAATTTCTCTGTTTTAAAAATAATCGGTCTGTGTGGCGACGATAAAAACGTTGACTGGAGCAAATTAAATCCGCGCGCAAGAACAACGCTGCTACCGCTTCGGTAGCGATTTTCCGCATTGCTTCAAAGTCGCCGAATTATGTGCTCATTGATCTCAAATTGCAACAAAAATCCTTCTGATATTCAGCAAAAACGACATGTAGAAAGCGCCTTCCACACTTCCAAATTCTTGAAACCGGTAACATTTTGTAGAACAATAAAAGCATATTTTCCAACAAAAATACATGCATAAGTTTTTAAATTGCACGGTAGCTCCTACACATAATTGATTACAATACCAATAGCGTTACCCTTTGATTTGACAGTTTTATTGAAGTTTTGGTATTGCAACAATACGCAGCTCAATGCGAACCGGTCCGGTAGAAAGGCTTAAAGCGACAGGCTCAAAATCGATGTTTTCCGACAACAATTGCAAATGCTTTACAGGAGGGGCTGTCGTAAATAATGGTAATAGAACAGAAGTACAATAGATTGGAATCACTAACGTCGCCGATCAGGAGATCTTTTGCGATTCATTTATCAATAAATGATTGCTATTTGCAAATACGTATCGCTCAATTATACACAATGGGCCTGTAGGTTGATTGTAAATTTCCAAAATTGTATTTGTTGACGTTTTAAGCTTTAAGCTTCATTACATAATTGTGATTGAAGCTTACAGTTGTATCGCAACAATTCATTGGAAAATTATTTGCTTTATTAATTTATTAATCCACAATAATACAATGTCGTGGCTTTGGTTTTAATACTATCTGTAATCATTGTTTATTCTATTGTATTTCAATGTTAATAAAGTATTACTTTTGTAAATAAGCAACATTACTAGCGGAACGATATTTTTGGAAAGTGTATAGAACATAAACTAAGTTACTTGTTAGGAATTTTATCAGTTGCAATCTAACTGAACATCGTATTGTTATTTTATTTAAAAATAATTCGTTGTTAATTACCTACGTATATAAACACACACACACAGCTATAAACATATTTTTGAACAATTTAACAAAGAACTCTTTGTTAAATTACTGGTTTTTTGAAGCTAATGTAAAGAGCCTCGGATATTTCATAAAATGTATTAATTGGAACGGTTGCCTTCAAAAATACACCAAAATCCGGGAATTTCTTGGATTTTTTTTTCGGTAGCAGTTATTACAGTGAAATATTTACGATACCTTTAAAAGTTTGGCCTCTGTCGCCTGTTTCCAACCACGAAAACGATATGAAATCGTCCACGCAACACAAGCCACCATGACTCTTGTTACGGAATGGTACGAGTCCGAGAGAGCCACGGACGAGTTTGCTCCGATTTCATGGCGAGATGTGATGGAAAAACCAATCATCAATTGCAGACAACGAAAATAAAACGGATCGAATTTCCGATAAATTCATCAACAACTGCGTGTGCGTGCGTGTAAAGGGAAATTGTAATTAATTATAAATAATAGAAAAGAATTCAACACCAAGTAATTACATCGATGATATATGTTGTTGTATATAGCTATAGATAGATAGAGGATCGCCGCAAGTTATGAATTGTTTATAAATAAGAATGCAAATTTAGTTAATGCAACAATTTATTTATTATAATAACTTTATAACTGTTCGTATTTGATGGGAAAATTATGACAACTTTGTTGTTTATAACCATTTTTGGAGGTGCAACTTTATTATATCGAGAAAATGTGGAGACTTCAATGCGCCATCAGAATAGAAACTCTATTCGTAATAATTCAAGTCTTGCAGTGATTCTCAATTTATGGCACAGTTACCTTTTGTCACTATATTTAATAAACATTACAAGACCCAAATGGTTGAGAACCTCTGGTTCTTTTTAATAGAAGCAATAGTGATGAAGTCATTTGAATTATAGTAAATTATAGGCGTATTTTTACTGAATGAGCAATAAATCTAATTTACGAAGTTAACAGTTAAAAGCCGAATTTATAGCTGACAAATTGGCAGAATTTCGTCAAATTAATTGATACAAATTGTTCATATCGACGATCATCAGAGTGTGATATTTGCAATTATTATCCATTACAGTCTAAAACCGAATAATTATCATTAACGAAAACTAGGTGAGCATAAAGCCTGATGATCAACGTATAATTTCGTCTTACAAATTTCCTGATTTCACTTGTATACAACAACCGATTCCGTATGCACCTACCTATATAATCGGTATGGAGCTTTATATTTAACCCCCAATTAAATGTCAAGAGAGCTTTTAATAACAATACAAACAGCAGCGCCAAAGAAGAAAAGACGTCGAAAATCTGTAGTCATCATCTAGACAGCATTACCCCCACTTGGCTGTAAGTAGGTTACCTCAACAGTGTACTCAGTATTGGATCTACAACAGGTACAGTTATATTCTTGTAGAGAGGGGCGAATTCAGAGGCCAATGGTGTTTGGTAGGGTTTCTCCACTGTCCAGTAGTGGGCTTACAATTGTAGAGAGCATGTCTATGATTTTTGTGGCAAAAACTCGGTTAATTATTCGTTGATGGCAATATTGTAATTAACCACCCCCGCGTCGCCGACACCCTCATAATTTGCAAATGTTTTGTGATAAAGTGTAATTAAGCGAAAAATTTTTGGAACAATTCTAAATATATTCGAACAACAATTGAGTGTTGCACAAATCTTTGGGGTGAGTGATTAATTAACTAATTGTGGAATAGTAGTGATACGAAGAGTATCGGTGGGCTGCGATTGGGGGGCTGGCGTACGCAAAAGAAGAGTGCCGCAAGGAAACCCAAGCGATGACACCATAACACACTTTGCTTAAAAATATTAATTATTTGTGTTACATTAAAATCGTATCGATAATTGTGGTGTTACGTTCTGTATAAATAAATTGTGATGTATTTTAAGAAGAAGACGAAAATTTTGAACAAACCGAAACGGTGACATTTGAGGAATTCCACAAGGAACTCGCCTAGAAATTTTTGAAAAATTACACTAAACATACACACACACACAGATAACCCAAACTTGCCACTATTCAAATTAAAAGCAACAAAACAAAAAACTAGAACGGTACAGTGACATTTGTTTAAAATAAAAACAATAGAATCGTCTAAAACGGATGTGCACAGTGTTCGATTACGGATATACATCAGTGACCTATATTTGTTGGAATAACGATACTCTGTAAGTAGATTTTGAAAATTTTGCACATTAGTAGGCGAAAATTGATTTTGTGTATCTACCTTGGCCGTGAACGTTATTGTGGCACGACATTCAATTTCGAGAGATATCTAAACGTACGACCAGATAGCAACAATCCGATCCCCGATACCACACACACAAAAAAAAACAGTTGACTTTAATCGACAACTATTGTTTTGACAACAACACCCGATGACCTCTCCAGAAAAATCAACAACAATAACGTCGACCTATAAATTAAAATTAAAAACAATTGTTCATTACTGCGTTTCCCTGTGCTTTAATAAACCAACGGTTGCTGGCGAAATTTTACATGAAATATTCATTCGTTTTTTTTTTATTTTTCGATCATCTGGCAGGCGATTTTTTCGCATAATAATGGACTAACGGTAGACTTGTGCGCGGCTGAAGCCGAAATTTTTGCGAAAAGACAATAAACCAGTAATCGCACGTTCGCCCAAAATGATTTGAATCTTTTGCAAACGTCCCAACCAGACGACTCGTTCATTTGATGGCTTTACATTCGGTGTTTCAAGTTTTAAGTCATTACCGGTTGACTTAAGTAGCTGTAATTGCCTCGAACCGTCCCTAATTATCGTAAATTTCCTCAAAAAATTTCTAACATTCTCCCATTATTATCGGAATTCCATTGTGGACGCAAAAACTAATTCCTACAATCGTATTATTTACAGTTAATGAAATTGGACAATTTTTTTTTGAAAATAAACTGTAACAAGCCTCAGTTGACCACAACAACAATGAGCTCGTTGTTGTGTTGTCTTTAAAGTCTTTGTTCGTGTTTCAGTTGTTAGTTCTACCATCTGTCCATCTTCTGTGCTACATTTACCTCCTCCTCTTGAAATAAAATTCAACGAAAAAAAAAACCGAACAAAACTCTTCATCTTCATCTTCAATAATACTATATCTAACTATCATGTATGTATGTATAAGCAATTTGTGTCGTGAATAAGATACGAATCGAGGCCGAGGAATCTCTTCTCTTTGTGTATTAAAAGACAAGATACAAGTCGAGTATTCAAGTAAAGTATACTTAAAGTAGGTCATTGGACTACTTAGTTTATTCTGTTCCCCCCACTACACAATTTATAATCGTACGTATATATTGGTGACTCCGGGTGTTGCCCCATACTACACTCTCCACCGCTCTTGGCCCCGGAACGCCCGTACCCAGACACCAACATCTCTTCCGGTTGGCATACCATCAACCACAGTGTACCCACAAGGCAATGTGGAAAAAATCGGGCTCTTTACCTTCTAAAAACAAACACACAGAACGGGCAATGAGGAAATTAAGCGCGCACCAAAGTGATGTTTTTGCACCAATGAGGCAATTTGAAAAATGGTTGCTAAGCGAATTGTTATGTCCGCATTCTTATAGTCGATGGCCGACTCGATTAACTCGATTAACACAGGCAAAGTTTCATAGCTTAACTTGAGTTTAAACTAAATTAAGCTTCAGAGAGCAGAGAAACGCTCAACGCTCAAGTGTAGCTTGAAGAAAAGCTTTATTTAAGGCTTTAGCGGCAGGAGAAATTACAGTTTTTATTAAGACATTATTTGATAGTATAGCTGCTGTAATGACGTTAGAGAATGGCTTTAGAATACACAAGAGATGAGGAAATGGTGAAAGATCGTTTTACTGTCAGGATTTTAAAATTATAACAGTTTTTATAAATTTACTTAAATCGTACAGAGACATGAAAGTTTTACTATATCCGCAACAGATCAAAATCATCCCATTACCATATTATTGACATCCGTTATTTTAATGTCATTCTGTGAGGTCGCTGCGGCAACTATAATTTGGCCAATAATTGGCAGACATTTTAGGGCCTTTATTGTACCAAGAGTCGAGTCGGCCAAGCCGAAATCGACGGCGTATAGCCGCCTTAAAGTGGCGGCTCTACATTATGATGTTTTTCTCAGCGCCTGGCACCGTTGGTAGCCGTTTGATTTCCTAATAGTCAAATTTTTGGATTTTCCATCGTTTCTCAACATCCCAATTATTATATATGACATAAAAAATCAAAAATTCTTATCATCATTTCATTTCCCTGTTAGTCATTCCATCGAAAATCACGTAATCGTTACATAGTTGTTTTTGTAACTTTCCAGTTTTTCCAAACAAAGATCCTGGTAGTTGTGCTACTACTATATAGTCAAAAACGAGAATAAATAATAAAAAAAATTCAATTTCTTTGAACTGTTTTGATGAGGAAATATATGTACGAGAGAAGTCAATGGCTTCATTCAATGATTAATAAAATTCTCGAAAAGTCTTGAACACTTTCTCCAACTAGTATCGTACGTACAAGACAACAACAACAACACAAAACCAGCTTCAAATATGTCTTCCATTAGGAAATTAATAAATGAACCGAACACTTGGCAAATGGAATGCAATTAACAAAACGTTGTTGGAATTGTTTGAAATATTAACAATTTAAAGAAAGTAATTATTGACTAATGTATGTCAATCAAAAAAATAACAAAGATTTTCCTTTCTATTTTCTGGACGTTATCCGAATTTTCTGTGGATTTACCCAACTTTCACTTCCATTAAGCGATTGTATTCTGTACGTACAACAAATTCGACGGAAAACTGTAATAATTTTTTGGATTGTCGTTGCTGGTCGATTAATCAACAACTGTCCTTAAAGATCTCGAAATGATACCAAAACTGGTTCGATTTATTATTATAACACGTCCACCTATACGTAAATATATCTCACGATAACTAATTTACAAACAATAGATAGTAGAGCGAAAAAAATGAATTGAATACAACTGAAAATAAAACAGAAAAATAACGATTTTAAAAGACCTATTAATACCGAACGTAACGGATCGTTTTAAATTATCATAAATTTCGTGTTGGTGCTGTTATCTGTTTTACTGATTACCGATTTAATTCGTACAAATTAACAATTAGATCCGTTATAATCTGAACTATATCTATAATACATAAGGGCTAGATTATGCGATTTTTGTTTTTGTATATTTTGAATAAAACAGTTTAATGAACGGTTATTGTTGCCGGGTTACAAATATTCGAATGTTGCCCGCATTTATTAATTTTTTGTATTTGTTACATTACAGTAATTTTTTGGGTTAAGTATCCGTATGTGGACAATACAATTTAATAGTTGAAAAAAATTGTCATTTTGCAATTATCATGAATAACAGGATGAACGAAGAACTATCCTCATTCTTCGTATTTATCGCTTGATCTGCTATAAAACCGATTCCAAAGCAACAAAAAAGTACGGTTCCGGCTTGTTTTATAGTTGCGAATTATTTACGGTCGGTTTATCCAAAGTCCTGTTAAAATCGTCTAATAAACAATGTGTTCTATGCCAAGTAGGCCAGTGAATCAGTCCAACCAACTTCACTTTCAATTAACGGTGTTTTAAACAGAACCCGGCAACATCCAATCTGCCGTATCATCATCATCAGTCGTGCCATTTCGGTTTGTAAATTTGCACAAATTGTTGAGAATATGACGCACATTGTACCGCTATGAAACAATAAAAGAACTATATGCGGAGAGTATGATTTTATGTTGATGGGAGATAAAGTGGGGAAACAGTCGTCTGAGTCTAAAGGAAGTGTGTTAGCAGTACCTCTCCCACCATACGTAAAGCAAACCGACTAACGGTTAACGGTACCATTTCACTTCTACTGATCCAATGGCGATGATGGCAGAACAATGACAACAGTAAGCCCAATTGAAGAGGTAGAGCGGGCGTTAAATGGTGGATGCGCCGGGCGACATTCGTAGGAGTAATCACAATTTATTTAAAAAAATCTATGATTTCTGAACTAAGTCACGTCTTTTATTCGTACTGTCGACCTGTCGGTCACGAAACGCTTTTATTGGATATAAACACGGAAATTTTTTAATTAGTTATTTTCGGTAAATAACAAAGAGATACAATCGTAAGCTTTAATAGCCACTTTAAAATATTGTTGTTTTTTTTTTAAGTATTCTGTTGTTGACTAGTGGTGTTGCATATTGTTTCAGGGGCGATTCTGGCATGGAGCTGCGCCTCGATCTGAGCCTGGTTCATTGAACGGGGCTCCCATCGGTGTAAATTCCCCATCATTGCACAGATGGCAACAATGAAATATCCGAACGTCGCCGGTGGACCAAATATGGCAGTCAGTGGAAATGGATCACACGACGAAGTCGAATCATTGTTCACAACGAATTGTTGGCCAAATTCGAATATTAATTTACAAAATGACTTTATCGATATACATTCGTTGACACAGGAGAGTACGATGGGCAGTTTGGGTGCTGATAAAATATTGTTAGATTCACCAATCAGTCATGATGATAATGAGATTGAAACGGATGCCTTAGATAAATTATTTTTAAGTTCACAACCGTCCAATACGAATTTAGCTGAATTGAAACCGTTGCCCCCATTCACTGGTTATACGGCAAATTTAAGTATAAACGGTATACAAGGCCACCATTACCATACGATATCGCAACGTATCCCCGAAGAGAACAATAACAATTACAGTACGTACAACGAACAAAATATAGTTTCAAGTTCTACATGTAATGTGAGTGCCGATTCGGCCGGTGATTGTGGCAAAACTCTGTATTCAGTTGATGAAGTGGTTAAATTAGGTTATGGCGATTGTAATGCTGATTCAGTGTCGAGTGCTAAAATTTACGAGGACTGTAGCCATCAAACGGCCGATTCTGGGCCACACATAAAAACCGAAATGAGTGAATACGATTTATCGATAGATTTCGCGAACATTATAGGCTCAGCAATTGCCGATACAACCGTACCTAATACGAATCCGGACAATGAGGACGCCGCCGGCTCCAGGGACAGTTGGATGGAGATCGAGGATCTCATCGGAACCGCCTGCAATGACCAACAAAAGAATCTCATAATGACCCAAGAGGGCCTCTCAGAATTCGTGATACCGTCTAGTAATACCGAATTTAATCCATCAATAAAACAAGAATATTCCACAAAACTACAGCCACAACAACAACAACAACAACAACAGCAACAACAGCCGCCGCCACAACAAAGCGGGTCGACGTTGCAGTCATTATTAACACACGGCTATATGCCGCTGTTACAAAATCGCCTCCAAAACGGCCCGCCTGTTAAACAAGAAGCGCCAAGTTCGACGAATTTCAGTAATGAACTGATAACAACATCCAGTCCGCCAGCGAACGTTGTTTCAACCACCGATAATCTCCTATTGACTGTTAACGGACGATTTATGTCGCAATATAGTGTACAAGGTATCGACGACCACCGGATCCGTAGTCCGGACATGATGGGCTCGAATTATCCACACACAACCACAACAACGACCACTTCAGTACCGAAAAAATCACGAAGTCGTGCCCAGAAGAGACAACAACAACAACAGCAACAACAACAACAGCAACAGCAACAACAACAACAAGCTAGTTCGACAGTATTTCCAACAGAACAGAATTTAAGTCTTTTAGGTAAAGAGAAACCGATCCACAGATGCAGTATCTGTAATCGGGGCTTCCTGAATAAATCGAATATTAAAGTACATTTACGAACACATACCGGCGAGAAACCGTTCCGTTGTGAAACGTGTGCAAAAGCGTTCCGACAAAAAGCGCACCTACTCAAACACCAACAAATCCACAAACGTATCGGTAGGGACTGATGATGAAGGTAAGACTTTTTTTGTTGTTTCGTTTTTTTGCCGAAAACGTCGGCCAACGGTGGCCGAACATATATCGACGTGCTATAAAAAAAGGTACCTCATTTATTAAAACAATAAATAAATTGTATATTCCTATTTGTATAAATGGACAATGTGCAATTTCGTCTAGTGAGTCGGTGCAAACAACAACGAATCCTTACACTTCTCTCCGCAAGACGCTTTCTTTAAATATTTTTGGTGGCTTCTTTCTAATTTTTAGAATTTATTTATATTTGCGCATTGTTGCTGTATACGTTATTTATTTTTTATTTTAATGTTTTTTTGTGTGTGTGTGTATTATACGACTTTTCTATTTATTGTTTTTTTATACTACTAACTTATAGAATTATTTGTTTTAATATCTTTTGTTCTCGCATGTTGTTGATTACAATTAAAACACTCTTAAGAGTTGGTGTGAACAATCTATCCAACATTTCTCAGGTTCTCTTTTATAATTTGTTTTTGTTTTATTTTTTTTATTTTTTTTGTTTAATAATAATGATTAATAATTAACGCACGTCTTGTGATAGAAAGATACTTAATATTTAAGTAATTTCTAAGTATTTGTGTTTTTACAAACAATTGTAGAATCTTTTATCGATTATAATGGAAATGTCGAGAAATAAACATAAAATATTTCACAACGAAATTCTTCTTTATTCTATCTTTATTTTAGAATTTACTTGGACCAATATTATTATAGATCTCAATCTTTAAGAAAATGTTGTTTTGCACCCCGCAAAATATGTGATTATAATTGGAAAAACATCGCATTTTCTCTAGCCATTTTTTTTTTAATTGTTGTAATTTTAAGGAAATCGCTTAATTGTTGTTGTTGTTGTTTATTTATTGGCGATCGATGCGATGTCTCTACAATTTCGTTTTCATTCCCACTTCGACTTTATCATACTTCCACGGAATTGTAGTCGTAGTATTTCTCTTATTATAATGAATTGATTATGTGATAATCAGAAATTTAATTATTATAGAAATGTAACAAAAAATTTATGCTTGCAGAGAACAATTGTATGTATTTGTATTTTTTGTTTGTTTTAGATTTTAAGTACCTACATAAACAACAATTCTAAGTAGCCTCTTAAATTAATTATTGTTATTATTTTATTGTTGATTATGTTTAATAAGTATGTTGTATTTACGAACACCATTATTTTTAATATCAAAAATTTTTACAAACAATCTCGCTATTTTATTTCGAATAATGAAACGTGCCAATTTACAGGCGCATATGAGCAGAACCGACGCCGAAGACGCTTCACTTTCACCACAAAAAACAACTCTTTGTTGTACAGATCTATTTTTAAATTTTCACAAAATCTAAGACAATGATGATGGTGGTGATGATGATGATGTCCTCGTTTGCGCACCACGTCCATCAATGTAGGAAGCATGTCCGCATACCGGCCCGCCCCGGACCCCCTTGTCCACGGAAAAGTGTGTCGCGTTCCACTTACCGTACCACATTTGAATAGCAGCGGCGTGCGACCTGGTGATCATATTATATACGAGAGATTTTTAATAAAAACAACCAACAACGAGATTTATGGTTGAAGATTAATGGAATTATCTAAGCACGATATGGGGAATGTGGAACGACAATGTAGTGAACTTTGAACGCTATCGTTTTGTTTAATTTTTATAATTAATTTGATCTACCGGATTTCGATTTAATTAGTTTTATTAATTTTTCAACTATAACAGGTTTCTTCTAGCTTGACCGTCGAAATCTCTAAAATCTCGGATCTTTCCTCATACCCACATATTATTATGAATCATTATAGCAACTCTGCGACGACCTTAATTTTATCAAACAAATTTTCCATTATTCAAAGATTTTTGTTGCAATCTTTTAATTATCACCGATGGAAATCTATGTAGCATTTACTGTGTGAGATATATGTACGATTTGCAGTTCCCTAGAGAAAATGCATCAATTTCAACATTGTCAGGTATTGTTAATACGATTGCCAGAATTGAAATGGCAATGAATCATATAACTAAGCGTGTCTAGTGTGGGTATATTGAGATTTTTTTCCAACAATAATTAACAATAAAACTGCTCCACCTATCACAGATAATCACAAATAAGTCTATTAATCATTAATCTGTCACTCAATCGATAAATTGTTGTAATCCAACAATACCGCCGGTTTCAGCGATTTCAGCAATCAGGCCGTAAAGTACTCGCATTCCTTCCAACTACAATTACAAGATTTAATAGTAAATACATGTCCAAAAAGCCAACTTTCTTCGGCAATAGTTGACCTGGATTTTTACCAAATCAACACGACAACTTGCCAAAGTTTTTATAAGTTGATGTCTAGAGGAAAAAAATATATCCAATATGATGTCGCCTACAAAATAACTACTGTATTCGTTTTATAGTTGTATCGTTTTTCTCTCCAAGTGTAGTTCTTGTATAGATAGAGGCAAGGAGAAATTATTGGCCTTGTTTCTTGACCTAGAAACTCGAAGGCATACATAAGACAAGGCCGTTAGCATTTAATCTATAAAATTAAAACGATAAAAAAACGATTGTAAAAGGAAAAAAGAGAGCATGATTCCATACGCATAATTATTTGTTGGATATTTTTGAAAGAGTCCAATTATTATTGCAATATCGTTTTGTACACTTTCCCTTTTGTTACGAGTCGCCACTGATTATCGGGAAATCAAATTGCTGTATAAGTGAATTAATTTTTATTAAAATCTGTAAATATTACAAAAATATATTTTGTTTTTGTTTTTTTTTTTGTTAAAATTCGCCACCCTCTACCTTTTTTCTTTATTTTATTTTTTGTTTTAAACAAACGATATAAATAATTAGATTTATATAAATTATAATGAGCTCAAATATCGTCTTAATTCTTCTTGTGTGTCGAAAATCATCACCGGGAACGGTGAACCAGGTACCAGTTCTCCAGCCCATTTGACTTCCACTCGATAATCACCAGGTTCTGTTGGATCATACTAAATATTGAATTAGTGATTGATTATAAGGAAATTTTTAAATAAACTACTTTGCATAGTATTGTGCGGTCCTTTTGGCTTTCCCGCTGCATTTCCACACGGAACGCTCCCTTCGGTCCACGGACTCGTACCGTTAATTGTCCAGCACCAGCGCCACGAGTATCGCACAGGAATCGTGACTGGAATGTTGCTAAAACGCCATGTTCAATGCCAGGACCGTAAACTCTCACCTACATTCCCAAGAAAACAGAAACAACATGATTTATTGCTTAAACTTGTAAAGAAATCGTACTTTGCTTGCATCGGGTGCTCCAGCAACTCGTAGAGTGAACGGTGATCCCGGCACATGTTGTCCTGCATATTTGATTGTTAAAGCATGTTTGCCGGGTTCTTGTGGCTTAACATTCAATGTAAATGTAGCATCACCGTGATCGTACAATTCACAATATGCAACTTTTCTCGGTCCCGTACAATGTGCGGTTAATTCGCCAGGACCAGCACGACGGGTATCGATCCAAGAGCGTATCTCTCGACCGACAACACCCTGCCGTAAGCCTTCACCGGAACACAAGACTTTCGACGCATCCGCACCACCTTTCGCCTCCACCATTAATGGGCAACCTTTAACCGGTCGACCCGCCCATAATACCGACAACAAATAATTTCCCGGCGTATTGATCGTATAGGTAACACGCCAGATTTTCTCACCAGCCAAACTGATCATCACCGGTACCGGAAGATTCGTATCGGCTGAATGGAGAGTGACTTCCGGATTACCGGAACTGGCCTTTGAACCGTCAATGGTGAACGTGGCTGATTCGCCGCATTGTGCCTGAGCCAAGCCACGACCTGTCAATACCACTTGATCGCCCAGAGAAATTGCCGTTTGTGGTGCATTCGGTAATTCAATATTTGCTAATCGAATGTCGAATTCATGTTCGCCGGCATTCAGACCTTCGCCGGATATATCGAAACGAATACGATTGCCGGATTTTTCCGGGTTGATTTTACGGCCGGCGATTTTCATTTCAAGACTGCCCGGACCGGCATTCGTTGTGTCAAAGGCCAGTTTTGCGGGCAGTTTCAGTCGGCCTTGGTCGTCTAAATATTGGCTCCAGCCGCCAATTAGTCGAACTGCTGATGGATCCACGATGATTGGTCTAAATGGAGAGCCCGGCAACTGGAATTTGATTATTATTATCATTTTTTACTATTATAAAAGATTGAAAAATTACATCATTAGGTCCGATACTGACGATAACATCATAAGTGCCCACCCATTTCGGTGTGTAGGTTACAATGTATTCCCCAGGTTTGGGGCTCTGTATGTGCGAATCGATATTACCCTCAACGGCTTCAATTTGTACTTTTGGTTGTATGACACTACTGACTGTAAATGAAGCTCGTTCACCCACTTGTCCACTTTCCAGACCCTTTCCAACGGCTCGTGGTGGCGGTGTGGGCCCGGTTGGTCCGACTCCCAGAGCCAAAGGAGAGCCCTTTACGGCAACACCACCGTACGTGACGGCTACTTGATATAGACCTGGCATTGTTGGTAGAAATGATACTTGTTTCATATAATCGTCGTGGATTGTTTCTTGAACCGCCATCGTTTGGCCAATCGGATTAGTCACTTGGACTTCCAAATCGGCAGTGCCTGAATGCTTTGTTGACACTTTAAAAACAATAATATTACCAAAAACTTTGCATAATAAAGTAGAAATTGATTTACCATTAAAACTGACCCGCTCGCCAACATTCCCTTGAATATGCGGAATATCAACGATACGTACATTATCCGGATCGTACGATTGACAAGTGAACGGGCTCCCATTAACCGATTTCGCCTGATGCAACACTTCAATTTTGTGCGGTCCAGTTTCTCTAGCTGTAAACTCGGCTTGTAATTTCCCCGTTTTCGTTTGATAACAACGTACAGGTACAGCTGATCCGGTTGGACCACTGACAACAACATCAAATTCTCTCGCCGACCGTCCTAACGTATCAATATGGAATGATGTAACTTTACCGACCCGCGCCTGATACAAGCCCAAACCTCCAGCCCATGGTTCACTACCCGGACCTTTAACCGGTACCTCCAAAATACCAAATTTGGGTACGTTATTGTAGTAGAGTGTAATGCGATGTGGGGCGGCACTAGTTGGATGGAAAACCACTTCCCACATATTTGGATTTGTGGGACTTTGGCGGACACTGTGTGGGACATCTTTATGGCCGACTTTGACAGTTGCCGTTAATTTGCCAGGACCGACTTTTGCCATATTTATACCGATGGCGGCAGGGCGATGACAAATGGCTTCTGGTACGTTAATGACGTCGATTTTTGACGTATCGAATACGTGCATTGTTCTGGTTGCAATGATTTCATGGTTACGATAGATTTCTACACGATAACTTCCAATTTGGTTTAAACTGAATTCAGCTTTTGAATTATTAACAACATATTTAATATGATGATTATTTGAATCGGTAATCTCTAATTTGTGCTGATCGGTTGGTAGATCAATATAACAAGTCGAATCGATTTGTACGAATTGTGTCGACTCAATAACTGGACAATGGAATGGACTTCCAACCACTGACATCTCATTGAACGTTATATTAACATAATGATCTTCGGCCGTTTGTGGTACAAATGTAACATCGTACAATCCGCGGGCACAAGCAACAACTTCCGCTTTAATTGTTGTATGTTGCGTTGAAACAACCAGCTCTAAAGTGCCTTCTCCGGCTTGAGCTGCATCAACATTGAACGTTATCGGCTTCCCAACTTCTGCGGGTGGTATGTGATGTAAACTAAGATCGTTAAAGACTCGATTAATATCGTTCTTTTTGCCCGGCAGACCAGAAACGATAACCTTATTGACATCGTAAACATTACAACTGAACGGTGATCCGATTACGTGCTGATCATTGATTAGAATTGCAACAGAATGTCGACCGACCATTTCCGGTACGAATCTAGCAACAAACGAATCACCACTGGTCATTAATTTCGTCGGTAAAATCTTGCCGGTCGGTGCAGTCGCAACCACTTGCGGCTCCCCTATAGTTACACCCTCGATTTTGATTTCGGCCGGATGACCAACAGCGGCCAATTCAACGCCCGATCCAGAAACTGGAATTCTTGGCTGCGTATTGCCTGGACTTACTTTACAGCTAAACGGCGAGCCTGGCACTGGTTGGCCGTTGAATCTGTAAATAATTTCAATGTTAATTTATGCAGTTTTTTTTTGGTGGTGGTGGTGATAGCTACTACCGAACACTTAAAGTATGGATTGCGGCTTCTGTGGGCTTAAAGTTGACTTTAAAGCGAGCATTGCCTTCGCTTTGAACGAAATTCGGCACGTTGCGTCCACCAACAGCGACAATAATCTCAAGATTACCAGCACCCGCTTGAGAGGCATTGATACTGAACGATACAGGTTTACCAACAATACCGTCAGTGATATCAGTAACGGTGACTTTGCTGGCATCGTAAGCTTTCACTAAAAATGGACTGCCTTCGATATGACCGCCAGGTAAACGTACTTCTACACTATGATCGCCTACATCGATTGGCGTGAAGGAGATATCGAATTTTCCACTAGTACCAATTTGTGGTGTTATCTAGAATTATCCACAATTGGAGATTTCAGAAAATTAAGTCAACCGAACAATTACTTGAGTTGGTAAAGATCGTCGAGCCGGTCCTAACACTTCAACAACAGGTGGATTTGGGCTTTCGACAGCAAACAAACAAGGCCGACCAACAGACACTTTGTCGAGACTTTCGGAGGTTAGGACGCGAGCTGCTGCCGTCACACTGCATTTAAACGGACTGCCTGGAACATCTTGGCCGTTGAAACGGAGATCAACTGAGTGCACAGTCGCCTCGCGTGGTGTAAACGAAATAGCGTACGTATGTGGGCCTTGAGCTTGGGCCGATGTTGGAACTCGGCCACCATTAACGGTCACTTCCAAATTACCAGGACCTGCTTGGCTCGTTTCAACTATTAACCCCAATAAAGTAGACATAATTAAAAAGTGAAATTCTGTAAGAAATTGGAGAACTAACCGAGAAATGTAACAGGTTTTCCTATCACTCCTGTAGCAGACTCTTTAACTTTAATTGCTTGCACATCATAGACTTTGGCCGCATATGGACTGCCAGCTGTTGGGATACCACTAACACTGACATTGATACGATGCTCACCAACTACTCTAGGTACGAATTCAGCACGAAATTGTGAATTGCCGAGCGGTTGGACTTGAGTTGGTACCGCTTGACCGCCTGGACCTATCCGTCAAGAAGGACAATCGGATAATTGGGATTAGTGGGGATAATTAATTAATCATTTTGAACATGGAATGTTTTACCGGTTGGTAGTTTCTTTTGTAAGAGAAAAATGTACTCATTTTGTTATGCAAATAAACTAAAAAAGGCAATATAAGAGAACAAGAAAAGCCGAGATATCAGTAGAAAGTGTGCTATAAAATGGAAATCAAGATCAAGATTATTTGGTAGAATTTGTGGTTAATTGCTAGAACAAATGTTAAATTAATTGAGTGCGTTGGGAATTTATGAATTATTTTGCCTGTAGCTACGACAATTACCGTTTTTCTCTTCTATTTTTTACAAAATATAATTCTAGCAACCTTATCTCTAATTAGCAAACTTTAGCAGTGGATACTGATTTAGTACAGCAAACGATTAATTCCACACCTTTACTCCTCTGCAAGAATTGATAATTAGAATTATGAACAGTTTCTTGTTATAAAAATCGAGAAATTGAGGCTGCACCCATGAAATTTTGCAATAACGGTTCTAGAAACTGTACACAAAAATAATTCATCAATTAACCCTTTTCCAGTTTGTGAAAAGTAATGTACAAAATGTTAGAACCAAAACACTAAAACATTCCATGAAAAGAATAAAATTTCTCTAATTAAAAATAAATGATACAAAAAAATAATTACAATTTAGGTGAGGAAGGGGGATTGTTAGGTGATTTGATAATAATAAAAAAAAAATGAGTTAGTGATAAGTCCGTCTAGTACAACAGTCGTCGGTGACCTGAAAAATCGAAAAAGTGCAAGACAGTGATCATGACAGTGGAAATAAACAACAGAGTATAGAGAAGAGCATGCTTTTTATATATTTTTTGTACATTTTTACAAAATGAGTACATTTTTTTGTCACAATTACACTAAACAGGTATTTACAAGATAGGAGCACAAATAAAGCTTCAATAACGACGATAAGTGAATAAATATTTCACAATAGTTATTCACCCATGTCTGCGAAAAGCCCGAACAAACAAATCCTCACCCTCAACATTAACTTCGATATCTTCAAGTCGTCCGGGATGATTGATTAACAACGTACTGGGCCGGTGTACTGGTCCTGGTCCTGGTAGTGTGACACTCGGTCCACTACCACCACCACCAACACTAACAATCAACGGACAACCAACGACGGGCCGTTTATTGAATGCCACATTGACAACGTGATCGCATGCTTCAGCCGGCACGAAACTGACAGCAAATCGTGCATTGCCCTGTGGATGGACTTGTGTTGGTATGTTTAGGCCGCGTGCAGAAATCGTTATCTCTAAATTTCCTTCACCGGCCTCACTGGCATCCACGGAGAATGTGATGGGTCGTCCGACACTGCCACGCGCCACCGCTCCAACAGAGACTTTATTCGAATCGAAGGCTTTGGCTACAAACGGTGTACCCTGGACGGGGCGTCCATTGTATTCGACGCTGATCTGATGGGCGCCGACTTGAGTTGGTGTGAATTCGGCTGTGAAACCCGAATGTATATCGCCGGTTACCTTCATAAACAATCAAGAAATTATCTAGAATTCATCCGGTGTGTAAAGCTCAACTGTGGTACCTTCACCGGTAATTCGCCGATCGGTCCACGGACGGCTACTGCTAATTCAGCAGCACCGCCACCGGCGACGCCCATATGAAATGAGCTCGGTTGATTGACTGGTATCAATTCGAGATGGGATAGACTTAAAGTGACACGACTAGTGTCGGCCACTTGACACACAAACGGACATCCTCGGACTGTTTCACCATTGAATTTGATATCGATTAAATGGGGCTTGGCTTGATCGGGTGTGAATGAGACTAAACAACGGCCACCGCCGACCACTTGGACGTGATTGGGTACTTCGCCTTCATTGATCGAGATTTCTAATTGTCCCTCGCCAGCTTGACTTGCATCAACTGCAATCAACAATAATAAAGTCAATGATAAAGATTTTAAAATAATTAACATGAATTGTGAAAGTACCACTTGAACAAATAGAAGAAAGCACATTATTATCTAGAACCTTGAAGTTTCCATAAAATACAGCATATGGTACTGGAAACAATAAGCGACTTTCTATAATTACGGAAATTTCAAGGTAAACTCAGAAATTAATTAGAACTTTACCCTGAGGTACCGTGAAGTTGTTTCCGGGGCAATTGAAACACAACTAAAACGAAAAAATCACGTCGTCCACACTCTAATGATTTCATGAATTATTCGGTTAAAATTACATCCCTCATCGCAGTACTTTCACAATTATTTCCATTTAATTTTGAAAAACCTCATACCTACCTCTGAATTGCACAGGTTGTCCTACAACTCCACCACTAACATCAGCCACTTGAATCAATCCAGCATCATAGACTTTAGCAATTAATGGTCCTGATGGTAGTTTTTCACCATTAACACTCACTTCAATGATATGCGTACCAACTTCGGTTGGTACAAATTCAACACTCTGCACCCCAGTACGATTGCCGGGTAGTACCCGTGCGTTTACACTACGTTTTGTTGGTGATATAACATGCACCAAAAGATCATCGGGTGCTACATTTGTGTTGGTGATAATTTCAAAGATTGCTGATGCATTCGCCGGTACCAAACGTGTCGATTCACCCAATACAGATAGATTTGAATTCGACATGATGTTGACATGCCAAGGGCTTCCTGTATCCAGAAATTGCCACTATTAACACTGTGTTAACACATATGCACACAATACACTGATGGCGATTATATAACTTTTTCTATAGAAATATTTACGTAAAATTGCTCGTATTTCGCTCGTTTAATTATCAAATTATAATTGTTTGAGGTGAGTGAAAAAGATGAAAGCGAACAAAAACAAGTTAGAAGTTTAAAAGTCGGACACGGACTATAGAAACGTATAATGACGACGAGGTAGGAGCAGTGGATCAGTAGGCGGGGTGAGAGGCGAAACGACATTCCTATACTACAGGTAAACCGCGACCAGTGGCGTAACATGCATCAGTTTAGAAGAAACCTGACTTAACGGAAGTTAAGTGTTAACTGACCCTTAAGCTCGCAAAGCGGAGTTGACAACTGGTCAATGATAAGTGAACTAGTCGAAAAAGTAGTTCCTTATTTTCACTACCTCTGGTATATAGGTAAAAAGGGATACGTATAGTGCCCTTCTTAAAGATTGACGAAGAAAATGGTAGTTGCAGGTCACCCTTCAAGTCTTTAAGGGCTGTTAGGCAGCGGCAGTAGTTCTCTTGCACCTTTTTTATCCTTTTCTGCTCTATAATCAACGCTATGAACATAATTTTTTTACGCAAATAGCAAACTGAGACATATTTTTGTTTTTCACCAAAGGTCCTTAGATCCTTAGATGATATAGTTCAAGTTCTTGAGGGTGGCATACGAATATTCTAATAATTGAAAGGTGGACGCTTGTGCTGAAACACTCTGTATATTTATATAGTAATCCAATACCAGAACGATATACACAATTTACATATAATATATTAAATATACAGGAAGTCCCCAAACGGTTGAGGCAATGCCTAACTACAGACTCTTGGAATAAAAATAGGACGATTTAATCCAACTTACTCTATCCAAAATCGTCTTGTTAACACGTCGCAAGTTTCTTAAAAAAATAGTAACAATTTTGCTTGTAAAATTAGAAAATCTTGTGACACTAAAACATATTTTGAGGTAGTTTTGATCTCCGTCACAAAGTTGTAAATATATTAAACAATAATGTCACAAGATAAAATTGATGATAACTTTTTCGCATCAGGGCTGAAGGCTAGGGATTTTGGTCCCTAAAAATATACTTTTTTTGTACTTTTTGATAATTTTCTATGTTTAGACACAAAAAAATTAGGCATAATCTAAGGTACCGCAATACTTACTTTTTAATGTCAAATCAAGTGGGCCATGTTGAACAATTAATGTGACTTAATTTAAGTTAGTTGTTAAAGTAGTGATTATTTCTTTTTTTGATAACCCTGCATGTGCCTAAATGTGGTTATTAGATCAGTTCTTATTTTTTTGTCGCTAAACTTTGGAGAGTAATCAAAAATTACAAAGATCCAAAACATGTTTCTGGATATGAAGAATTTATTTTTAAATTTATCTTGTTATTTGGAACTCTCTGATGGAGACCCAAACGAGCTTACAACATGCCTTATAGCCTCAAGATATACCTAACCAACAATTATAATAACCGATCAAAGCCAATACGAGTTAACGAGACAATTTTTGGCAAGTTGGGTTAAATCGTCCTATTTCTATCCCAGGAGTTTGTAGTTAAGCTATGCCCCAACCGTTTTGGAGACACCCAGTATGTTGTACTTGGAGTTGAAACACTCTGTATATACTCCAAAGTTGCAGCACTTTACAGCTTTACACCCGCAAATAGAACAAACATTGAACAATCAAAAGCAAGAAACCTCTATTTGTTAAGCAGCTACATGCCTTAAAAACGTGTCTATAAGCTCGATAATGAAGCATAAGGACAAAAACTTGACAGATGCACTTATATCTGTAACTCCCAGCAAGATAGAGAGAATCAAGTGGTATCCTTAAGTGCCTCTATTACGCAGGTCTCAAATCATCAAAAAGTATTGAGCCGTTTTGTAAATAGCGTGCGTCAAGTTCAACTTCAATTTTGTCTCTCAAATTTGAGACGGCCCAAATAGAAAAAAAGAAATGCATGTCCCTGCAAAGATCACTGCAAATCACAGTGAACGTCTCCTTTTCTAACAAAGTGTTGTTTTTTCCAAGAACATTTTTGTTAATTAGCAAAAAATTAAGCACTTGAACATGGCAAATGATTGATATGTTTTTCCTTAATAGTTTCCTAATCGTAGGATGTTGGTTACGCCACTGTGCGCTCGTTTAAAATCACGCTTCGCGGCACACAAATGCAACATCGTTCCACTAGTTGACGACTTCAACAATAAATCTCACAGCAATAACTGATTGAATAAATAATGAAAATTTTTATAATTTTCATTGATAAATAATAGAACAATTATTAATGTTAATCAATAAAATATTATCAGCGAAATTTTGCTCAGTGGTAGGAGAAAAATTTGGGCCATTGAACTTTTGCACTTACCTTTGTGTTGTTCTTTACAGATGAAAGCGGAAAATTTAAAATTACTAAATGATATATTCTCTAGAGTCTAGATGATTTATAGAATTTCGTTGTTTTGTTTTGTAATTGTTTTAAATGTAGATTTCTAACAATATGCTTCTTTTGCTCTCTTAATTTTATGTAATATTATTCTGAAAACGTTCCTTTGAATACCAATGTGGAGAAATTTTCGATATCTACAAGTTGAGAGACGTTTTGTAGGCAAATTAGTTGAAAAATTGAACCAGGTAATAAGGCGATAGCAGAGAAACTTCCATTACTATTGAATTATTCGAATAACACTTATGTAACACTTGATTTCCGCCAAACACAGAGGAAATTAAGAAAGGTGCGTTATGGTGTAAATATCCGATCGAATACCAAATGAACCGTTACCGTATTAATTATTTTTTGAGTGCTTTAACCTTACGGATTGATATACAAAAAGGAACTCTCATAGAGTACGAAATATTTATATAAAGGGCAAACTTATAAGCCCTGCTCTCCTTCTGTTGGATCAAAAATTTTGCTCCAATACAAATCAATAGCTTCTTCGTGGCTTTACGGATTGCCACAAGCAAAAACGAATTCAAAACAATTAAATATAACTTCCCTAGCGCCTACCACTGGCAACGACACTTTCAAAAGCAACCCTGGCAATTCCCACAGACGCCCAAAGCTCGGTACTTACCTGGTACGGTTTCGCCGTTAAATTTGATATCAACCCGATGCGGTAAAGCCTGGTGTGGTGTAAATGCCGCCTTGAATCGTTGACCACCCAAACTACGTACACTGGACGTAACACGACCACCTTCAACGAGAATCTCCAAATCACCAGAACCAGCTCCACTACCATCAACTACAAAATTAATCATTAATTTCACGTCCCCAAAGATATCTACAATAATTCTGGACTTACTTTCGAATTCCACCGGTTGTCCCAGGATTCCGTCAGGTACTGGTTGTACTTTAACAGCTGGCGCACCACCGGCTGCTTTACGATAAATCGGCGATTGTCGCCCGTAACGATCATTATAAGTCTCTACGTTATTGGTGAAACGTTGCGAATAGTTTTGCGAACTAGAAAAACTCTGTTCTTGTACGAATTCACGGTTGTGTTCTTCGATTTTACGTTTACGCAAATCGCTATCTAATTGTGCTGACGTTAGATTCGCCACCGATTCTAAACTGCGTGGTGATAGGAGATTTCTAGTTTTCGCTATGGCATCCCAAGAATCTCGACTATGATCAGCCATCGATGACACTTTTATTATCGGACTAGTATCAACACCACTATCGTCTTGATTATAATTGTTATTATTAGAGAAACGGTTGTCTGTGATGCGTTTTTCGAAACGTGTTGACGTATAACCACCACCACCACCATCTGGGCTCGAAACGTCCAAAACATTGGGACTTCGCGAACCGGATATGCGTAACGATGACATTTTTGTTGTATAATTCGATTCGTAATTCTGTCCAAAACTTGGACTGGCTGTATCGTAACGTTTCTCATTCAATTTACGACTGGAAATATAATCGGGACTGTCTGGAGGAGGGTTATAGGTTGGACTTTGGGTACGTTGAGCGTAGCTTGGACTGCTCGTTCTTTGCACATAACTTGGACTGTTGGTCCGTTGGAGATAGCTAGGACTTCCGTTGCGTTCTAGATTCGGTGATGGGCTAGTCGTGAAACGTTTCTCAGTGATTTTATGGTGGTAATCTTGGGCGTATTTGTGTGTTTCATTTGAAATCGGACTGGAATTTTGACGATAATTCGTATAATTCGATGATTTCACGTAATTTATCGGACTAGAACTGTTATAGCGACTAGTTGGACTCTGGCGGTATGTTGGACTTGGACTACTGGAAGTCTTCGATCGTTTCTGGGTACCGACTCGCATCATAAACGGTGAACCCTTCACATCGTAACCATTAAAATAGACATAAACCTAAAAAAATACGATGTTACTAAACAATCCAAAATCACGTCTGAAATCACCCTATGCTTTCCGGCGTCTCTGGGTGTAAAATGGATACGGTAATGGAAGCCTTGTGTATCGACTTTTTCAATTCGACAATGCACCGATCTTTTATCGTGAACAACATCAGCAAACACTTCACCAGGCACACCAACTCCACGACAATCCAAATCGATACTGTGCGGTACTAACGGCAGAGCGCCCTCCAAACCAGACACTTGAACGCCGTTCGGATCGAAAACGGAACACGTAAAAGGGCCGCCCTACAATTTGTTTCATACAACATAAATCTAATTATTTTAACGAATCAATCGAATACCTGTATCTGTTTGCCTTGATAAGTGATTTCAATTCTCCATTCACCAGGCTCATCGGGTTTGAATGTAGCACTATTGGTACCATCGACGGTAGTCAAGGGACAATTCAATGGCCGTCCAGATGGACTGTAAGCCGTCACCAAAATATCCTCCCGCCTAGGGGCGCCTTGATTTCAACAATCAGATAAATCTCTAATGTAAGAAATTACAAATAATTACCGGTCGCATTCACTAAAACTTGTACGAGTGATCCTAGTGCACACGGTGCCATTCCCGGTGGTGGTACATCAACTAATTGCGGTAAAACTCGGAAATAATGACCGTTCACCACTTCTTGTCCCTCATAGGATACAATCAGTTCGTGCATACCAACTTTTTGTGATATAAACGAACCTCTACCTTGTCGTAGATTATTCACTTTGTACACTTTATTATCAGGTCCACGGATTTCTACCGATATTTTTGAATAGGATAATGATGAATCGAGTAGTTGTATCTGGAAGTGAGTCTGGAATTTGTTTCGAAATAAAAAATTATATCAATTTCCAAAGAATAACAGATTTTATAAACAGTCACTACAACTTTCTTTGCTATTAATAATAAACTATGTCAAACGAATTTAACATTTACAACGATTATGCAAGAGAACGTTTTAGATTACAAATAAGGTGCAATGAAAGGGAAATTAATAATAAACGATCGGGATAATAAGGACCGCATTTGTTAAATGGCCTACAACACAATGGAGACGTCACCTGTTATCAATTATCGCTTTAAAGCACAAAATAGGGTCAATGTTTTCTTTAAAAAAGTTAAATTATTTGTAATTAATTTAGTTGTAAATAATGTAAATTGCGCGGTGACGTCGACGGCTAATTTTCGAACTTTATTGCGTTTCATAATTTGTAAATTATCAAACATTAATCAACTTACCGGTTCCCCGACACGTCCTGATGTCGAATTTAATGCCACATTGATAAGGTCGTGCAATGGTGGTCTCTCGGGGACCCATTGGAAATGGGCGGCATACGCCATAACTCCTAAATGTTCTACATGAGCGTCAGCCATGTCCTTGGCTGATAGCATAGGCTGTACACCTGAGTCATAATAATTTGCATTAACCAATAAGAATGGTTGATAATAATTTACATTTTTTCAATTTTTTTTTTAAATATATATATTTTTTTATAATTTCCAACGACGTGGTTAATTAAATTGTGACGATAATTAACCCAATAAAGACGTTATTTGTTCATTGTGAAAATAATTAGAGAAGGTCGTTTCAATTAACAATTGTTATTTAGAAATGGAAATCGTGCGGAATCTCGATTTTTAAAGGACATGTGAATAATTCTCAGACAATTCGTACGAATTTGCATAAAAATTAACACGTCCATATCCGTTACACTTCCTGATATAAAGGCTAAAAGTACCATTTGAATAGATGCAGGAAACTATAGTGTTTCAAATGGAAACATATTGAAAGCCTCAGGCCGGCTAATCTTGCCTCAACCTTGAAAACAGGCGCTACATTGACGAGCCTCCACTAGAGTTTTTGACATGGAATAGCTAGCGGCTAGAATAAACCCTTTGCACACTTACACTGACACTTACACTCACACTCACACTCACCACATGCCTCCAATTGCTGGCTCGTCCACAAAAATACACTGGAAATCCCAGAATCGGTTTATCTTCGTTCGCTTAATTTAGGATCAAAATAGGCTAAGACTATGTGGACCCAAATATCGCCCAACAATTCAATTGAAGATAGAATTCTAGGCGATTTTAACGTTCTCGCCATCAATCTGCTTTTTGTCGATTCTCTTTCACAGCAAATTATGATAACTCAAATTTGGGCAAACTAAAGTTTCCGAAGCTTTATTGGACTAAACTCAAGATTGTATTTGCTTTGTGCCCTGCAAAGTTCGCTGGAAATTGTATATGCTTACGACTTCCTCACCTAATCGGTTCCCGGCGTTCAACGCCTGATTCCAGTTACTCTCCCAATAAGCCGGATCGTTTCGTATTTTCTCCGGTGGCGGTACAGCTCCCCCCAACGATCGTATCACTTCACTGATCACCCTACCATCATTCCAGTCGCTCTAAAAATTCGTTTATTGCCCAAATTTGCCTTTCAATTAACGTAAATTTTTTAATTTACTGTAAAATTGTTGACGGGTCGCTCTAATCGCGAGTTGATCCAACGCAACGTAGCATGGAATCCTGGTGATCCTGGTTTCATAAAGTACGACAGATACGTCATGCCTGATAGTTCATCCAGCCATGGTGATGCTAAATATTCCGGCTCCAATACAGCCGGTATGTTGAGGTCTTTCTGTGCAATTTCCATGGCACGTCGACAATTTTCAATATTATTATTTTTATCTATTCGAACAATAATTGTGTGTAATTAATTGGCTAATGATAAGATGATATGTTAAGATACCTAGTTTCTTCCAATGTGGGAATAATCCCGGTTGACAATAATCGATTAGAGCCGATAATAGAATACCGGAATTCCAATCGGTGGTTAGATTTGTTACACGGCATTCGGGCAATACCGCTTGCAGCCAGGCTAACATTAATTTTCTTGGTGGGAATTTCGATCGGCCAATTTGATAGCGTACGATAAGCGACCATATAAGGCCTAAGATTAATTTTAAATTACCATTGACAATATCCACACTTCCTGTAAAAAATTATCATAATTAACACTAATGATTCGTTGTTTTCTTCAATTGAGATTCAATAGTAATTATCATACAATAAATAAATGATATACAATGCGTCTGAAGCGACCTTTAAGCGTCTTTGAGAAAGTCATCATTGCAAACGAATAGACTTTCTCGAGAGAGCTACAGGTGGTCTTCATCTACTGTCAACTAATTCTCCCATAAAATAAAACCATTCCTGACGCCTCGATGTTGTTATGATGATAATATCATAATTTATAGGTTGTCGATTTTATGACTTTAGAAATTGGAGTCACGACGAATTAAAACGCTGAGAACTTGGGAAAAAAAGACGACGTACAGTTACGAGTAACCGACAGTAATAAAAAACGGTAGATTTGCCGCTTATTAACGTAATTATGTTCCAATTTAATTCCGGAAAGTCTTCCAAGTATTAGCGAATTTATCAAGATCTCGCGCAGTTGTAGTCCAAATAAACTGTGAAGGGTACGCCACAAGAACTGAGACGAGTCAGACACAACAATTCCCGGCTTAAAAACCGACTGATGATCGGCCGACGATCGGAAGCCAAACATTGCCTGACAAAGCATGGAATATCAACAAACACGTGTTGGCTTTGTCGTACTCATAATGAGTTTTGAATAATTCTCCAGATACATCTCGTTCTGTAATGAGTTAGACAAGAAAACATTATACTGTGTCTTATTCTTTTCAAAGTTACAAACAAATAATTAATTCAAATACGAAAATACCATGTCGCGATTTGAATCTTTGTGATTTACTTATTAGTGTCAACGTTTATGAAAAGTCTCACTTTTGTGGATTATTATCATATCATAACAAAGAAAAAAGTGAATGTTATGATGTCAGAACGGACCATTAAATTGTTTGTAACTTTGAAAAGAATCAGACATAGTACAGTCCGTTTTTGTCTAACTCATTACAGATTGAGATGTGTCTAAGAGTCTAAGGAGAATTATTCAAAACTCATTATGAGTACGACAAAGACAACACATGTTTGTTATGGCTTTCCTTATCAGATCAATTCCACAGGTATTTATAGCAACTATTAACCTTGACTAAGTATGTGTATCTTAACAACAGTGGGGAGCGTCTAAATGATAAAAATAAAAGACCTACTCTGACCACACAATTGTTCTATCGTAATGCGTGAATAGGCAGACTTCCTCCCACTATTTTTCTTAAGTGGCTAGTCGAATTAGTTTCCCTGTATAACGTTATTTGTGTGACAGAAAAAAATATAATGTTGGAAGCTTTGTGGGGCCTTTACATAGCATCAATGTGGGAAACAGTACTTCATTATCTATGGAAATTTAATTGAGAAAATACCACTTATTATCTAGTAATTATTGAATTAATTTGATATGAAATTAATCGTGGAGATGTGATTAATCGATCACAATTACTTCTAATGGATGTAGTTTCTATCTCTTTGAAGAATTGAATTGGTTTCTAATAAATTTCATTTCTAAACAATTAATTGTCCAACGATTAGAAATTCAATTCTATTTTAATTGATTCTAATCAAATTCTCAACAATAAAAACAAAAACAACTTATATTATTGTTAATAGATATAAAATTAGAAAACAAATAATAAATATTTTACAATTATAATTAACGATTGTTTACAATTTAAAAAAAATACAAAAAAACAAATGAGTGTTTTTTAAATAGGTCAATTTTTATAATTCCATCGTAGGTATTAATGAATTTTTAATATAACAAAAAACCTACACTTAACAATATTCTGATTGAAGATAACCATAAAAGCTCAAACATTATTTGTTGTTTCAACCGCCGCAATCCGTACTCGAAGGCGTTGTGAAAGCTTCAAGTTTTCACAAATTAATATTTTCATTACGACAAAAATTAATCATTCATTAACTTCGAATCGAAAGTACCTACAATTTCCACAATTCATATCCAGATGAAGACACAAATCGAAATGATAATCGTGAAAGTCGATCGAATTTTTCTATCTACAAGAAACAATCTACAATGAAGACGACGTGATGTCAGATTTAAATTAAGAGATTTTTTTTTATTTGTATAAACCGAAGAATCATTAACATTACAGAATAAATATGGAATGACATCATCTCGACGTATTTTTGTTTGTTTAAAATATAAGTTTTTCTCAACGTTTTCCTTCGTAATTTCGACGTAGGAATTAAATCATATTTTCAAATACCGTTAAAAATTATAACCGTAATATGTTAGAATTCCACCAAAAAATGATAATAGCAACTGTACAATTTTTTGCAATATAAATACAGTTAATTTCGTTGAAATTTGTAAACAAACGCAACGGTTTCGGGGGGCAATTTCAACGATCGTCGGGGCGATCCTTAATTAATTAAACCGACAATCTTGGGCAATTATCGGAGATGCCAACGAATGGTCAAGGATTACAACACGTCGAAGGCCGACCGACAACAGGACAAACGTGTTTAAGTATTTATTTGCTTGTGAACAATTTGGCCTAATCTCAAACTCGGCCGCGTTTTGTTTATTTCACATAGAAATGTAATTTTGTTGTTTTTTTTTGTTTTGTAAAGAAAATTGTAAGGCTGTAAAATTAGATATGATTCATGGTATTAATCGAACAACCGAAGATATACGGTTTATGATATTTAAGTAGCGACTTAAAATTACAGGAAATCGTGATTAAAACGTTGGATTTATGTAATTCTAATTAGTTGCGTCACTTGTAGACGGACAAGGTCAGGGTACGTACACGCTTCTGTTTCTCAAACAAAACAAAAAATCGAATTATTATAGAATTTCACGCGAACCGATTGGCCAACCAATTTTGTTTGGTTATTTGTAAAGGAAATGACCCAAAAAAGCTTCAAAAACAACACCTACCAATGTTGACAAGTTTGACGCCATCCTGTTCGATGGCATTTAAGGCTGTTGTAACATTCTCCAGATAATGATGTTGATTGACTGGCCGTTTATTGTATGTCGGTTTTAATGGTCGTCCTCGGAGCGCCTCCACCAAAACACACAATCTCACCCCCGTACATAAATCCTGTGCTAAATCAATGATACGTAGATTTTTCGGTAGATGCTCGTTCACCCAATTACGGAATGTGTTCGCTTGTATCTCCACCCACACATCTTCGTTGCCTTTAATTTGCATACCATGGGCCGCATGTCCTTCAGGACTACGCGCCAATAGACCGCTATGGGAGATTTTACCTTCCATTTCTATATCGATCACTAAACACAAACTTTTTTCGTTGCGTTTTGACTACGATAAACTGATAATAAACACTAATATTTATAATAATTGCGACATTTTTCGATTGAGTTCGATTTTGAGTGCGTTCAGAGAAACCGTGTGTACACGTTCCGGACACAATCCGCGTTGTGTTGTTTTGAGGCGGGGTCCACTAAGAAAGTTGTATACCTGTGTATGGCGATTGTAGGAAAACAGTTTCGATGTCGATGGTGGGGCATCACTACATTTTAATTGAAAAAAAAACAACACACGAACACTAGTCGGAAAAGCTTAAAATTGTTTGTGGTAATTTGAATAGCCGATAACGATGCCAACCTCTAGTTTAAGCTTTGAAAACTGCATTGTAGTTACGTACCATTGATTTATAAAACCACAATTCAAATAAGAAATTTGTGTAAAAAAAGTAGAGAGAAAAAAACAACGGTTAAAATCTTATGCAAATTCTTATTTTAATCCTTTTGAAACATTTGCCACGTCACCACCCATTTGTAGTGAACAAAACCGATACAGGTCAATGAAAAAAATGTATAAATACCCTTGAATGGGTATGAAGAATAACAAACATCTGTTCTAACAATAGCTATCAACATTGAATTTCAATGATTTCAACAAGTGGAATGATGCTTTAATCAAATCAGTGGATTTTATAAGTTCGATGATAATAATATTTCTTTTTTAAATACGAATGTTTGTTTTTTTAATATTTTTGTGGACAGAGATTAACTAATAAGATCGATTCACTTTCTCGGATGTGAGTATAGCAGGCAAACAAGCAATTCCATATTTAGACAACTCTCGAGTTGTAATAACGACAACAACGACATCATTACGTAATATTGAATGAGAACTGTTACTAATGTTGCTTAATTAGTAGGAAAACAAGAGTAAATCTTAATCTTAATTAGTTTAATTGAAGAATGTTTTGTTTTGAATAAGAAAAAATAACGGAAAACTAATTATAATTATATCATTTATTAGTCGGTAGATAATTACGTAACGTGTTACGTAATTAATTGAATTACTGTAGTCAAATATTGTTCCTTGAAGTTGGTTGCACGAAATTTCGAATAGTGATGGATTTAGGATTGGGCCCATGAGGCCCGGGAACTAAGGCGGCACGATTTAGGCGACAGAATTCAGTCCGAGAGATTACTACTGGCCGTCGATAGCTCAGCGGTTAAGAGCACTCCAACGCCCGGATAGCACGGAGAGCGTCCGTGTTTTTATTGTTTTTGATGAAGCAATTTCGATGGATCTGCAAATTTGAATTGCTTATAATATGGCAATTTTTAAGACTGTAATATCGTATTCAGAGCCGGTCCGAGCTTTCCTGGTGCTTAAAGGCAGGCTTATCATCGGCGCCCCGATCCAGAAATAAGTGCACTAATTTTATACATTTAGTAACCGAATTCTTTGGCGTCTTCGTTAATTACTTTCCTATTCAATTTTTTTCCAACTAAACTTCTCACAGTTTGGTTCCAGTTGAAATTTGCATAACTGCAACAAGAATTGAAAGAACAACGATTAGTATTAGAGAAATACGATTATTTGAAAGGCACTTACACTGACACTAGCACTGGACACAATTAATTAGTAATTAACAAAAAATAAACACAATTTTTTTAAACAATTTAACACTTCAAAGACTAGAACAAAAACGAACAAATCTAGGAAGAGTGTTAAGTGTGCTTTGATCGGTTTTTATCAAGAACGTACATTTGCGATTAATCACAGTAACGAAAAAAGATGGAAAGATATTAAATGAAAATACGGATGCAATACAGGTGAAGGCATTGGGGCTAAGGAGGCAATTGCAAACTACAGAAAAACCTCCCAGAGCGGATATGGAAAATTCCAGGTCCCAGTCAGAATTAAATTGCAGGGTTCCTACTTTTTATGCTTTAAAACAAATACCAAAAACTGGATTTCTTTTACGATCTACCAGGACTGAAGATCTATCGTAGAATTTGACTCCACTAAAAGTAACTTTTTTCCAAGCTGAATCATATCTTCTGTATATGGCAGTTCCAAAGAGTTCTAAGATAGTAGTACCCCAATCTCATATGAAACAAATTCATCAGACTTAAGACAGTTCTATCATTTTTTTCCCAATTATATTTTCATTGTTTCACAATTGTTTTTATCCTAGAATTTTGACTGAATCCCTTTTACGATCTACCAGGACTGAAGATCTAACACAGTATTTGACTTCTGTAAAAATTACTCTTTTCCAAACAGTTCCAAAGAGTTCTAAGATAGTACTACAATCTCATATTGAACAAATTGATCAGAGTTAAGACTGTTCTATCATTTTTTTTGTTCAATTATACTTTCATGCTTCTCTTAAGAAAATGCTACACTTCCAGGATAGGATCCAGTAAAAAGTGCCGCCACTAAAATTATGCTGCCCCAATAACTGCGTGCTCATATTTGAAAACCCAACAAGCAAATATTCACTTCCGCATCCAAATTTGTTATTGGTTGAATATCAAAAAAATACTATTTAAAATTCTTCTTCTCCGTAAGTTAGGCTGAACTGTTTTTACCGGCTCCCTCGCGAGTTTGAATCCAGCTGCTTCTCTATCTCTTTGATGGTCTTTCTGGTGCTCTGCAGAGAAGATAGTTCAAGCCTTATTGTTAGACACAACAGTACTTGACATTCATTTCTTCAAAAAAATAAACTAGAGAGTTTTTTAAGTTGTTCCGACATGGTGGTAAATTAAATGATATGTTGTATATTTTGTAAAAATACTGATTGGACAAGGTATTTATTTTAATCGAAATAACCAGGTAATAACTGTTAAATATATACTGTGTAAATACTGGAACGTATTGATACATTATTTTGTTCATTTATTAATTGATACACGTTTTCTCTACGTAGTAATTTGCAAAGCTTATAAAATACAATTCATAAATAATAGTATATATTATGTATTTTTGTTCCATAGTAATTGAGTTAGCTGTATAAATATACTGGTAATTCAGTTGCGATAGAAATTGGTGCTTTTCTTGGAAAAAACTGTAAATCAATAAAACAAAATTTGTACGTCGTATTGGCAACAAAAACTATAAACTTTGGAGATTACTCAATTATTCAACAATTTATTCATGGTAGTTTTCTAAAGATTTCATTCATCTTTCAATTTCTTAACAAATTTCAATCTACACACCTACAAAAACAGTTGGTATGTCATTGATGGGAATCATTCTTTAAATCGTTAAAATAGAAATTCTCTAATCTCGTTATAAGTAGGTCACTATTAATAAGAGTGGCGCCTTTAGGCATACATGGTGTGTATTTCCTGTAGTGATCTTACATAAAGTTAATAAAAAAAGTGACAATAGTTGATAGCGATACCCACGGATATTTTTTTATCAATTAATAAATCGAAACGCCCAATGTTTCTGCCGCTTTTTGATACTTTCACATAAGCGAGTGAAAGATTGGCTAATATCCCACAGAATTCATTTAAAGCGATTACCACCTTCTTTTATACAGACTGTTTCAGTCCAAACCACCACCTATCATAACTTCTGCAATCATTAAAACATTCGAATACAACTTTAAGTACAGAAACTTTGAGTCTACTCTGTAGGCGACCTAGTTTGAGTTCTTAACGGTTGCATACGATTATTTTAATAATTCATGAAGTTATGAAAGGTGGTGGCTTGGCCTGAAACAGTCTGTATAGCGGCAATAATCGAAAATAGTTTCTTTTGATAACAAGAAAAAAATCCAAAATAACAGTGATACTTCTGTATTAGTGTCCCATAGAAAAGAATTCGAAAATCCACAAATTTTTAGGGATACTCTTGCCTTTTCTAGTCCTTAAAGCACCGCCTCTGGCGTTGGCCTTGAATATGACAACAAAAAATATCGCCTTTCTGACTGTACATGATGTGTATAACTGGTTGCCTAAAACCGACAACTTTTTAACAACAAATTTTCTTTTCCGTTCCTAATAAAAAAAAACGTGCCTTATCTTATCTATACTATCTTTTAACAATAGATCTTCCTCTTTTTATTATTATTTACGCGTTTATCACAATAAAACTATAAACAACCAAATAATTTAGAAATCCTACAAACATTAGAGTTTAAAACAATAAATATTCGATTACAACGGAAATTATGACTCATAAAAACTAAGCTAAGTTAATTTTTAGAAAATTTCAGCCAAATTATAAAAAAAAATGCAATAAAACTTGAGATGAGCACTATGGAAAAAAAAGAAATCTTCTTGAGCTGTCCAATGAAAAAGCGATTTGCCCCTCACAGTAATTAATTCTGTTCTTAATTTAATTTGTTCATAACAATTATGCAACTATCCATAAATATCAGTAATCGAACAGAAATAAACCAACAAATCAATAATTCTGGTAAATAACGCCAATGTTGTCACCTAAAATGTTATAAAATGTAGTTTCTTTTAACAATATCAAAAATAATTAAAATACAAATGAATATACATGAATAAATAAATAGGTATAAATAGTTATAAAAAAATAAATAAATAAACAATAGGAGAAATAACAAAACAAAGCTATTTACACAGCGCCATCTCACCGCAACCATGCGAAACATCCAGTTGCCTGTTTATAAAAATATTGTGGTGGCGCTATGTAATTGTGTTGCAATTATATCTGTTACCTATTAAGTTGTTTATCAACTTTATCCATTGGTATGTTGTACTTAATTACCAAATAATTAAATACATCCAAATATTAATTATCTATAAAATTAATTAATTAATAACTTAATCGTAAATTATAGGTTATGTGAATGGAAGAGAAAAACAATTGAATCTAGTGGTTGTGTCGGGCATATTGCCGGCAATATCTACGCCATAGATTGACTTAAACTACATCAATCCACGAGAGAGAGAGACAAAAAAGAATTGATTAAAAGTAATTTAATTCGATACAAATGTGTTTGGTTTATCAACATTATTATTTTATTTTTTATTTTATTTACTACAATAATAATAATAATAATAATGTAAGTCCATAGTACAGTCATGCTAATAATATGCCTTACAACAATGCCAACTAGATTAATACCAACTGTTGATATTTCAGTTCACTATAAATCAACAACAATGTCCGGAATCGAACAATTAATTAGTGATTATATCAATCAAGAACTCAATGATTTGATTACTGCCAACATCGAGAATTCGGATGGACGACAGGAATCTGAAGAGATTGCTAATGTTGTTGAGACAGCTGTGACTACGGTTACGCCTACAACAACCGCAACAACATCTGAACTTAGCAACGAAGACGACCAAATCGCCGACAGTGGTGTTGCCGATGAGACGCAATCAACACAAATCGAATCGACCACAGATGATGATTCGATCAACGAAATAATTAATGAGAAACCGTCAATGAACAATGTTGAAACGAATCAAGAGAGTTTAGTAGCTAGAACAACAACACCAGTTCGAAATCGTGAATTGAAATCGATATTGGCGTTATCAAAAGAGGCGAAATTGGATACGAATCTAACACACAGACGTAAGACAATTGATACAACACCAACAACAACAACAAAGAGAGATACGATGTCGCCAAAAAAATCGTTAAAAACAACAAATTTTCCTGTTACAGCTGAAAGCGAATTAGATTTATACGACAATAATGATAATGAGAAATTGAATAATGATCGTCTATCGAAGAAAGTTGGTAGGAAGAGGAAACAAAGCGATGATGTTGTTAGTAGTAGTAATAGTGGTCTAGAGGGCGCTGCAGAGATGAGAAAAAATCCAGGATTATTGAATTTAACACCATTAAAGGTACTTTGTTTATTATTATTATTATTATTATTATTATTATTATTTTGTTGTAATTACAAATAATAATGGTAAAATTGTTGAATTTCAGCCGAATAAAGACGTGTTCTGTTGGCGTTGCCATCGGGATGGTGTTAATGTTGTATGCGAGACATGTCCACGGGCTTACCATTACAAATGTTTAAAACAAATCATTACAGATACAGAACATTGGCCTTGTCCGGAATGTGTATCGATTCTTAAAGCTGAAAATACACAAACACGGTATTTATTTGATTAATAATCGATTAATTATCGTAATTATTTTGTGGAATTTTTAGGTCAAAAGCAATGAAAGGTATGACCCTTGATCATTTATGTAATTTGCTCAAATACGCTGTAAAAAGGATGATACAATGTGATGGGGTAATTATTTTGTTTATTTTGATTAGAAATTATGATTAATTTGAGTGTTTCAATTGTAGTCGGAACCGTTCATTCATCCGGTTGATGAGAAATTATTTCCGGAATATAGAAGTTATATTATCCAACCGATGGATCTAACAATGTTGGACAAGAATATTAAGAATAATCTGTACGGGAGTACGCAAGCTTTTGAAGCTGATGCTAAATGGATTTTACATAACTGCATTATATTTAATTCATGTAAGATTACTATTTAGATGTCAAAGTTCTGGTTTTTTTTTTCAGTTATTATTTTGCATTAATTGATCTTGATTCGTTTATCCTTTATTTTTATTAAACAAAAATGCTGAAAGCTTTGAACACTTTGACTGCCACGGATTCCGGTAGTAGAGAGATTTGTAAACAAGCCACATTACTAGAGGGCAGATGCCAATTCATATTAGTCTTTGGAAGAGTACTCGAAGATGTTTCTGTAATCTTATAGAAATACTAACTCTTAAATAGTTCAGATGAAGATTTGAAAAAAGTGCTTCACCTTCTCTACGTCTATTTTGTTTCAACTGTCTTGAGTCTGCTGAGATTCTTTGCCATATAAGTACTACCGAAAAATCGGCCACATAAAGAATTAGGTAACAAAATATCAATAGCAAATTCTAAGTAACCATCAATTCGAGAATTTCTGTTAAAATTGTATAAAATTTACTATTTTTTGCTATATATTTATTTATTAAAAAGTCATTCCATATGAAATCGTCTGAAGGCGAAGCTGACTAATTTTAGATTTTGCTGTAACTTTGAGGGACTGTTCTTTAGGATCCCAAAGAACAAAATTTATGCACATTTAATTTTTATAAGCGGCCGTTGCGGCGTATTTGAATTAAGACTTTCAAGAAATGTAATTTTTAGGCTTTATCAATTTTATCTGTAAAAATTGTCACTGAGTCACTGAGAATCCATTGGGAGGATTCTTCGACTTTATGACTTTAGATTTTACAGCATAACGCTGATTCTATTGTCCCCAGCGACATACTATAAATGTCTGGTCTCTCCTGAAATCCATGTAAAAGTCTCTTATTGTTAGTGTAAAGGCCCGCTATTCTACAAATTTCACCCTTTAAAATAAAAGCATCGGCCACAGTTACAGAAATAATCACAATGGTCAAAAGAATAAAAGTTGAGTACACTAAGACATTACTAGCAATCTATTTCTTTCCCATACAATTTTGTTTGCGTCTGATACATTATAAGTGAATTTCTTAAAAAGTCTTTTATTGGTTTATTTCCTGCAGGCGGTTTTTATTTACGTGAACTACCGTAAAAATTTTAGGGAGCCCGGTTTGTCTTTAAGGAAAATCAATTTTATTACAAAACTGTATTTTCTCAAAATTTACGATGTTTGACCGTGTAAAAATAGTCGATGGTGTGGCAGTCAACGTGTTAACTAGTCTCATATTTATTTAATAATTTTCTTTACCTAATTGCTGCTTTGCTTTACTCTGGTATTTAGGGTGCGATAGAAATTTGACAAAAACCGAAGTTGATGGAAAAAGAGAGAATTTATCAAGAATTATTTCGGGTATGTTCATGTGTAGACACATTCGCCCCCCAAAAAAAAACAATTTCACTATATTTGGGGGTTTTAATTATAAAACAATTTCTCTAATTGTGTATTTTTTCACAAATCCATAATTAGTAAATTTTATTTTGGTTTTTCTCTTTGATTATGTTTTAGATCAATCGAAACTAACAACAACAGCTAAAACAATTTTGAAGATATGTAAACAAGAAATGGCTGAAATTGAGAATTGTCCATCGTGCTATTTAAATGCGAACACAAAGAAACATACATGGTTCGTTGAAGTATGTCCAAAGCCACATTTATTAGTATGGGCAAAATTGAAAGGTTTCCCATATTGGCCAGCAAAAATGATGTCATTTAATACAACTGGTATGGTAGATGTACGTTTTTTCGGTGCACATGATAAAGCATGGGTTAGTACAAAAGATTGTTATTTATATTCATTAAAAGATCCAAATTCTGGTAAACAGAAACGTAACGATATTATAGAATGTGTTAAAGAATTAGAAATTTATGTGGAGAATTTAAAGAGTATTTATGGTAAAGTTGTTTATGCACCATTTAAAACACCAATAGAAGCTGGTAATGAAGAAAAATATTTGAAATCATTTCTACCAACATATTACGATGTTGTTAATAAAAATAAAAAAGATGAAGAGATCAAAGAAGACATAGAGAAAAAAATCGAAACTATCGATACGAAAAGCGAACAAGATTCACCTGATAGAAATCTAGAAGATACAGAGAATTCATCACCAAAACAAATACCGAAAACACGAATTGAGTATCGATACAGTGGCGGCAATAAACCGAGATGGGTTGTGAAACCTTTGAAGAATGTCGAAATCAAAAAACGACAATCTTCTGATAATATTGGAGATAGTCCCAAAAAACGTTGTGATGATAAAGTTATAAATGAGAATAAAATTGAAACAAGCCCACCAACAACTGAACAACAAGAACAGACAACAGGACAAGAACCAGAAACACAACCACAACGCAAATCGCCTCCGATTAAATTCAAAATATCCGATCAATTGATACGGAAATTAGGCGATATAACTAAGGAGATATACCACAAGAAAAACAAGCAAATTGATCAAGACGAGGGCCATAAAATGGAAATAGATAAACCTATCGATCCGGTTGAACAAAGTAAAGAATTTGAGAAGGAAATTGAAAAAACTGACAAATTAGATGGAGAGAAATCTGAACAAATTGATGAAGAAAGTGGTGAAATTGGCGAAAAAGTTAATAGTATAGAACATGAAGAAAAATCTGAAGAAACTGGCGATGAGAGCGAAAAACTTGATTTAGATATAGATGAGAATAATATAAGAAATATAATTCATTCGTCTCTAGTTAAAAATAATGAATCTTCAAATACTGATAATGTTTCAGAGAAAATTGATGAAAAAAAAGTTGAGCTCAAAACGAGAAAACGGAAACGTTTAGAGAACGATCAAAATGAATCACCACCAGAAAAACTTGTAAAATTAACGCCTCCAATTGATGAAACTGTAAAAATTGATGAAACAACGCAACAAAAAGACGATAAAATTCTAATTAATGAAGATGCTGTAAAAGAGAAAGAAACTAATAATAATAATAATGAGAATTCTGCTGGTACTGTCGTCGAGATTAAGAATGAAGCAGAATCTGAAGAGGAACAAGACGTTGAATATATGGAAGCAAAACGTCAGTATATGTCAGCATTGAATATATCAGAGAAACAAAAATTACCAATAAAACCGAAAGCGAACGAGATACGTACACGTTCGAAAACTGAAGAGAAACGTACAAAAACAAATAATGATCAATTAAATAAAATCGTTGATAATAATCGTACATCGGATAGTAGTTGTAGTGATATTGAGAGTAATCGTAAATTATTATTAAATGAAAATAATAATATTAGTAAAGATGAGATTTATATAAAATCATTAACGAAAATGCAAACAACTAAACATAAAGCAAGAAAATCATTCCCAACACCGAATTATAATAAGAGAAACTTGAAAATTCTACCAAAACCATTGGATCGAAGTAAAGTTCTATCAAATTCTAATATACAAATAAAAAGTTGTAATACAACAATATTACCAAAATTACATTACAGTAAAGCTAATATTGACGTTGATAATGCACTACAAACACGTACAAATCTACCATTACCACCATTACAACCATCTGTTACAATAACAACAAATGATCGTACAATTAATGAAACACAAAATGAATCAAATAATAATAGTTCAAATTTATTAATTAATACATCAACAATAACAACAAATCTTGATAGTTCGAATCAATTAGATAACGAATTGAGTGTATTAAAAGAAATTCTACCGGAGAATGTGACAAAAAGTGTTAACGACATATTATGTCAACCACCACCGAAATTGAAACCGAAACCATTCTCTATATTGAATTCATCATGTGAATCGAGTGTTCCGAGTTCCGCAGGTCCAGTTACATCAAGAATCAATTCAATGACTCAAACTGTACGTAATTTTTTTTAAAAATGTTTTATTGTTTTGATTATCTAAAAAATAATAATTTTTAGTTGAGTGATTGTTTTCGTGGTTTAATCGTTGAAGTTATCAACGATTTAGGTAAATCAAATAATCCAGAAGCAACAATAAGTAATTTAAAATTAGAAATTGAAGAATTAAACTATCGTCATTCATTAGAATTATCTGAAATACGTCGTAATGTATCAATTATGTTGAAAGATATACAGAAATGTTTAATTGAGGAACGTAAACGTGTTATCAATGAAACAAAAGCAAATTGTGAAATTGAAGCAACTAAACGTGTTGAAGATGCTAAATCGAAACAATGGTGTGCGAATTGTTCAAAAGAGGCACAATTCTATTGTTGTTGGAATACAAGTTATTGTGACTATGTTTGTCAACAGAAACATTGGTTGAAACATATGAGTAAATGTACACAAGTTACAGCAACGACAACAACTAGTCAAAATCAATCTGTAAATACGAATCGGTCAACAATCAATAATCAACAAACAAGTAATAGTGGTAGTAGCAGTGGTGGAACTAACACGCCAAGATTTCGGGTAATTTGATTCGTAACTGTTGG
>JAEDXX010000136.1:0-267689 GCA_021725515.1 Epicauta chinensis
TTTCGTGTAGGATTAGATGTGATGTTTACGCCATTAATCGCATGTATTGCTAAATCCTTAAATGCAAACCTTACTATAATTTACGATAACGTATTTGATTTATATTATGAAGAGAATTTTATAGAACTCGGAAATAATATGAAAAGAAAGAATATTACTATAGTTCATAGTTCGTTCCTTACCGCCTGGCCGTATGATCCTCTGCAGCATTCTGTAGTCATAGTCAATGGTAAGGTTTCATTGAAAAATATTCAGTAGAATAGTCATAAAAAACATAAATATCGAAGAACACGTTTGTTTGTTTTTTCTTGAAAACTTAAATTTTTCAGGAAACCGTAAGGATTTTCAAAAATCTCTAAGGCCAGATTTCACATTCTTATCTTCCCTTTGGAACCGATCCATTTCCTTAATTATTTTGTGCGTATTGTAATGTAAATTGAATCTTTAGTAGGTATAGTGTAGATTGGGGCAAAACGGTGAAAACGGTAAAGGGTGGAGCAAAACGGTGTAGGAGTGAGGGCAAAATGGGGTACCCCAAAAATTCAGTCAAGCTTTTTTTCTTTAAATGTCTCTAACATGCTCAAAAGTTGGTTCTAAGATTATTTTACGTTATCTTATGGGGGTCCTCTGGTTTGACGCCCTGATTTTTGAGCAATCTTTGGGATTTTTTCGTAAAGAAAAGAATGAACTCCATCTCTAACCTAAGAAGTTTCCAGGCACTTTCAATTTTTTTCTTATTTAAACCCTTTCACGATAGCTCAAGGAAACGAGACTGCCTACTTTTAATGACAACTCGTTTTAATGACAACACTACAAGGAATTTACTCTTATTGAGAAAAATGTTCTATTTCTTTTACAAATAATTATTCAACATAAAATTGTAAAGCTGCTAATATTGTAAAATATGAATTTTAGAAATGCAATGGGTAATATTGTTACCTCCAAGACGAATTATTCCGAAATGGCAGGAATTCAAAGTGTTTACAGATGAAATGATAGTAGCGATAATGATCACAATCACAATATCCGGTTTGGTTTATGGATTATTAACAAAACAAACAATAATGGAATCATTCTTTCGAATGTATCAATTATCTTTGCAACTATCATTAAATATGTTGCCGAACGAATGGAGATTACGTTTATATTTCGTATTTCTATTTTTCTTTGTCAATATAATCTCTGCTGGTTATTTGAGTGTTCTAAGTGGTGTCTTTACACGACCATCCTTAGAACCAAAGATAACAACTCTACAACAATTCTCTGATTCCGACATATCATTAATGGTTTGGGAAGAATTTATAGAGGAAATCAAATTGCAAGTGGTTGAGAATAAACGAAGACCATGGCCCAAAGATAAATTTATTGTGACCAAAGGAGATGTCTTGCCTTTTAGGAAAAATGACGAATATGCAATATATACGCCAATATACGGGTCACTAAACAATTTCATTCAACATTCTGGTTCTGATATAATATTGCACGATGTAAGTAATTAAACGACTATTCTTTTTTTTATACTTCTATTAACATTATTTTTTCTATATTTAAAAACAAAAATTAAGACTGCACCAGGTTTTGATCATTTAATTTACGAGAAACGTTTCCATTTAAACAATTTAATTGATTATAATATGAGAATGATTGATGATGTCGGCATTATAACAAATTACTATGACACATTAGTTATAGATACATTCCCACAAGTAGGTCGCAATCCAGTTAGTAAATTGTTAATACGTGAAAATGTCACTGTTTTAACAATGACGGATCTGTCTGGTGTTTTCATTATTTGGTTATTTGGTTTGGTATTTTCCACAATTGCTTTTATATTTGAAATAATCGAGTATAAGAGACAAATGAAATTACAAAGGATTTTACGTAAATAACATCGAGCACCGTTCACATTATGTGCTTTTCAATCATATTTTGTTTATAATTGTAATGGTTTGCTATTTTAATAATAAAGTTGTTTAAAGCAGTTGTTCTTTGTGTAATGATATTTAACTTGTCATCTTTACTTCTATCATAACCATTCGGTTATTTATTTAATCGTTCATATGGTGAGTTCAAATTATACATGTGAGGAGTGTATACCCATTTGTGAAGAATTTCAGATTGCGAGCATTGATTGAAGGCCAATTGTATGGTTAGAATACGATACTAGGCAGTCGAAGCGAATTAAAATGAATCATTTTTAAAGACACTCTTTCAGATGAAAACTAATTGCCTTTTTTAAGTTAATCAATGAATAAGGGCCACAATTAATAGCATAAGAGAATGTAATCCAAATTCTGGTTCCTTAAACTATTACACAGTTTTCTAGAAAGTTTCTTGCGTTACCGATATTATCACACTGCTTTCAGTCAGTGAGAAACCGGTGACATACACCTACAAATGTATTATAATAATCAGTGCCGGTGCTAAAAACTTTGCCGCTAGCATGCAGTTTATTTCTAAGCGCAGCCTTTACACTACCCCCTCCTTAAGCAATTTTACGTATAATCATTGATTAAACGTAAGATTGCTGATCAATAATAAATATTTACTTACTTGATTGTATCAAAAAAATCGACTTTTTTTTCCAAAAAGTACCCTGTTACTATATTTCGAAGAAATTAGCCTGTGAAAATATCAGTTCTCAATTTTAATATTAACAGATGCATAAAATCCTTCTTCAAGATTTGGAATTTTGTAACTCTTTAACCGTTTATCAGATGCATAAGATCATGGCACACTCTTGTAGGAAATTGTACGCACTACAAGAAAGGTGTCTTATAATTTTTTGATTTACCTACTCTTTCAAAAGTTATTTTAGGTTAAAATGGAATTCACCAAAGTTTTTGAAATATTTTCACTTTTTTGTTAATCACCAAAAAATGGTAGGGGAACCCGGGGTATGACGGGGTCCTTAAGGTTAAAAGTAAAATTAAGCATAAAATTTTCACAAATTCAACCCTTTATTAGCAATTATAAGATGATAAAATATTTCTTTATTGAACAAAAACCGAAAAAGGAAGAATAATGCCTAGATTTACAAGATCTATTAACATTATTCAATAAGGAACAAAGTCCCCGTCTTGCCCCATGTGCGGGGTAAAACGGGGTACACCTCCTATTTACCCCTTGTCAGGTCGGCAACCTGAACTGCTATGAGCAGCATATTCATCATCGTCATCAATACCTGCACAGGTACAATGACCCCTCTCTCCACATACTTGGCAAGCAATCCTCCCTTCATTTAACTGAAGATACTGTTAAGGCTGTTCTATCGCCCTACGGAAACAGTTTTTACAATTCTACTAAGCCAAATGAAATTATATTGATTTGATATTTTCAGGTGACATTCGTAATGCAAAAATACATTGAGTTACAGCGCCCGTTTGCAAAAAAGCCCATCAGCGGCTCTAAAAATTTAAAAAAAAGGACATGGAATTTTTTTGTTTTACTTGTTTTTTAAATTTTGGCTCTGCTACTCAATAGACTGTGTTTTTTTATGTGGATCAGCGTTTCTTATAAATAAAAATTATGTAAATTAACACTAACAAATTGTAAAAAAATTTTGCTTTTTTCCCGTGATTTTACAGAAATTTCTAAGTGAAACGTGATATATGAAGTGGGACTCCTAAACCAATAAACGTCTAGCGGATAATAAAGGGCACTCCTACCCATATTACCTATATTATAAAAAATGTCGTAGTATTGGTTCTAAACTAACAGTACAAAGTGCTGGACTTTTGTGTTTATGTTTTGAAGATTTATGACCTTTCCGGTTGTTAGTTTGAACCAATAACTTACACATTGGGGAAAGTAACTAGTTTAGAATAGTTTACAGTGCAACGCCCACAATAAAGCAGAATTTTTCTTGAGCGATAGAACGGCCTTAAAAAAGATGAGCAGCTGGGTTGCGATGAAACTGTAAATACAAACGTTGAGCAACTTGGCTGTGATGTTGATGTGGTGACAGCTTCATTGCTATCCGAGTTTGTACTAGAGTTAGAAGGTTAACCCCATCTTACCCCACAAGTAACGTGTATGATATTCTATTCAATACCTACATTACAAATAAGTAATAATTTGCACAAAGCTTATTACTCACCTTATTCAATATAGATTTACGTATTCAATGACAAACGTCCGTCCAAACAATAACAAAAGTTATTACGTTTAAATCTTTAACACAAGTTGTGTTGAACTACATGCAAATGGCGCAATTTAGATTTTTTTGTTTACAATAACAAAATAGCTGTCTAAATCTATGTCACGTAGAACAAAGGGACTGAGAGGACGCCACTTAACAACTAGGTATTTGTTTCCCTAAATTGCAGCACTTTGTTTTGGAATTATTGGTGGGTCCCCGTCTTACCCCCGATACCCCGTCATACCCCGGGTTCCCCTAATTCATTAAATTCGAGACCAAAAATTTTAGTCAGATTGTATTTTAATTAAATAAATAGTTTAAGACTTTAACTAAAATTTAGATATTATTAATGCAGAAAAAAATCGTAGGTCAGAAATATGAAGTTTGATAACAAAGAACTATTTTTATAAAAGGTTTATATCAAGAAAAGCGTCTAGATGAAGATTTTTTGGACGAAACTACCAATCAAATGGAATGAAGATACTCTCAGAATTTCAAAAGGACTTTGAAACAAATTATTTAGGGCAAAATTTGGCACTTATTGTTAGTTTAATAAATTCACAAAAAAGTAAAATTGCTTTAAAAATTCTGGTAATTTCCACTTTAGCCTTAAATAATTTTTGAAAGAGTAAATTTATCAAAAAATTATAAGAGACCTTTTTCGTAGTGCGTTCAATTCCCTACATAATCTTATGAATCTGATAAATGGTTAAAGAGTTACAAAATTCCAAATCTTGAAGAAACATTTTTTCCATGTTAATTAACTGGAAAACGGAAAATCGCGATGGGGCACTTGTTAGTATTAAAATTAAGAGCTGATATTTCCACAAGCTAATTTTTTCGACATCCCGAACCATATTAGCAGGGTACTTTTTGGAAAAAAAATAGTTGATTTTTTTGATACAGTCTATTGCTTATACTGCAAACTTAAGTAATGACAAAAAATTAACTTCTAAAATTCTGTTATTCAAAAATGAACTGAAGAACTATGTCCCGGAAGCGGCGCCCACATGCAGGACATGCTCTGAATGCCCGCTTCCGCCGGCGCTGATAACAATCAATGAAAAAATCATATTAAAGATTCTTTCAGATACGATAATTAAGACTATAATCGATAGGTAAGTACTGAATTCGACTACAAATCCACTACAGACAAGTGTGAATCTGTTTAATTTTAAAATAATATTCAATTACATTTGAAATAAAATTTTAATTGATTTAAAAAATAAAATAAAAAATTCTGTCGCGCATCCACCAAACCGATTAAATAGTTCCTCTCCCGGCGCCTCCACCGATTGTATCCAATAAAAACGAATTGACCTACCCGGCGCATCCACCAAAATTTATTTTAAAAACAAAACCTACTCTCCAGCACATAGGGAGTTAAAAATCGAACTGAAACTTTATCAAAAAATCAAACAGAATTAAAGAAGAATTAAAAATCGTTAAATTTGTCACATTTTTCAGTAACTTCCAACATTAATGTTCATTAAACATTATTTCATTGAATTTATCAATAATTGCATAATAATTGTAAAATTAATGTAAATAGAGCAGTTATTTTCACAATTCAATTCAAATTTCCCGCGCCACTCACTAATCATAGTACACGATCATTGACGTAACAGCTGTTTGATCGATGACATCTGTTGGAATTCAAGATGGCGTCAGCCAACTTGATGTATTAAAAATACAATAAAAAAAAGCCCACTTATTTCAATAGTTTTTAATTTAATTTAAATTTAATTTATTTACATTTTTGTTGATTATTTTTTTAATTAATTATACAAGTGCAATTAATCTAATATAAAGTGAATCCGTCCAAATATTCTCGTCATTTACAAAAATGTATTAGTAAACGTAGGAAAAAGAAAAAACAAAAGAAATGTTACACGAAACATAACCCTAAATTAGAGCAAAAATTAACAAAAGAACAACCCCCAACAATGAAGATATTCGACAATTAGAAAACACTACAATCAGCCAGACAAAGAGATACATACAATCGGAGAGAGAGATAGAGAGAGAGTTGATGTTTTAATTGGAATTAATCGTTATTGTTTGATATTAGCAACAAAAAGGGCTCGCGAATATGGAGGCAATGCAATACGAATTGGCACGCAACATGACATTATTGTTCTTCTTTGAACGTCTATTGGACAAAGGTGAACCGCGTACATTACACGATTTGAGTTGTCAATTCGGCTCGAAGGGCTTCACCAAAGAGATGCGTCAAATTGCCGGCGGTTCCCAGAGTGGCCTGAAGAAGTTTCTATCACAATATCCGGCATTATTCGAAATCGACGGTGATTATGTTACGATCAACATGTTCCAGAATTGCGGCGAGAAAGATAGTGCAGGTAGGGGGCAATCAATATTCAAGTGAATAATTAATTGAATTATTTTACAATTAATTAATGAATTATTTATAACTAGAAGAGAAATTGTTGATATATAAGTAGGCTGTGGTGGGTTATGCAACCAATTATACTGTATTATTGTGGTAGTTATGCAACCAATTAAACTTTGTATTGCAGGTTATACGGTGCAGGCGGTTGAGTATTTTGCTGAGAAATTGATGCAATATGGTGATGGTACCGAAGTACCGATACGTAGTCTATTAGGACATCGTTCACAAGCTAGTCCGGAGGTACGTCATGTATCCGGTCAACATTTCCATGAGTTTCGTGATTTCTTAGCAAAACATCCGGATGTCTTTCAAATCGACGATAATAAAGAAACTGTACAATTATTAAATTATGAAAAATACTTTTTAAAACATCCGAATAGTAAACAATATAATCAACAAGAATTACATTATCAACCAGATGTGAAAATCGATCCGGAAACTACACAAACACTCTTAGATTTTCTGGCACAATGTATTGAAGTTAAAGGACCTGTATTAGTCGAACAATTATTCCAAATTGTTAGTTGTAATCTACCCGAACAGATGTGGACGAATCTATTTAATACACCACAACATTTAACTAGTTTTCTACGTTTATTCTCCGATAGTTTTCATATACAATCGAATCTAGTTACATTACTACAAGCACCGAAAGTTAGTCAGAAACATCTCGATAAACAACAGACGATTAAAGATACAGAAACTGTTGTTGTAACTGCAACTAGTGGAGGATCACCTGTTAAAAAACAAGAAGAATTAGATGATAAAGTAAAACCACAACCGTCTAGTCCACGTTCGATTAATGATCGTTTGAAACAACCGAAATTGAATCAGCAGCGATTACAAGAAACGATACAGAATGAATCGCCAGCACCACCACAAGAGATGAAGGTTGATTTTAAATTGGGTCGTAAATCGCCTGATTCTCCAATCGCAACACCACCACCAGTTGAACAGAACAATGATACAAGAAAACCGTTGGCGATACCCAATCAAAGTTTGAAGCAACGCATCAACAATTTGGTATTGAAAACGTTACAAGAGAATACGGGGCGAGAACGACACAATCTATTAAATCACCAATTAACGAATAATAGTAGTAATAATAGTATTAATAATCTTAGTAGTAATGAGTCGTGGAAGATTAAGTTGTTTCAAAATACACGGGTTATTTGTAGTGTAAAGGAATGTCAAATGGTGATCGATGAAATAATGAATAGTAAAAAGATGATAATTAATAATAATAATAATAATAATAATGTTAGTAATAATGATGAAAATTGGCCATTTACTGAGGATCGTGTTGTTGTTGCCTTTGATTGTGAAGGTATTAATTTGGGTATAAAAGGACAATTGACATTATTACAAATTGCTACAATGTCTGGATTTTCGTATATTTTCGATTTGATAACGTGTCCTGGTATGATTGAGGCTGGCCTAAAGAAGATTCTGGAGAGTCCTGATGTTGTTAAAGTAAGTGGTAGATTTAAGGGGGAATTAAGGGAGAGTTGAAAGAGATCTATATAAGATTAAAGAGATATTCGTTAAAAGAGTTGTAGGGGGGCGTTTACAGAGATTTTTGGGAATCAAAAGAAAACTTAGGAACAATTAAATATCCTTGATTTGGAGAATTAATCTTCTGGATCACTTAAGGGAGAGACTTAGACGTAGCTTTTTTACAGGTGAAATGAGATCTTAGAGGCTTTTAAGAGTAGTTTTTTCATAAATAATTCGACTCAAACTCACGCACCTTTATCACAGATTTAAGTCTTCCTCTGTTTAAAAAAAGCTTAAATGGAGAGAGTTAAATTCTCAAAATTTAAGTCCAGCTTTAATTTAACTTTAAGAAACGGACCTTCAAAAGCACTTAAGGTAGCTTTTAAGTGTCGCTCTCCAGCATAATAAAATAGCTCTTAGGGGTGTAGATTTAAGTGAGATTTTAGGTAGGGTTAAGAACATTTAAGACAGCTTTAAGGGTAATTTAAGAAGGCATAATTTTGTGATTTTTAGGGATAATTTTTAGACAGACACATTCAATTGTAGTTTCTAACAGCAGTTCTCAGCATTACCTTGTCAATATCAGTTGTTTGGGGCAGCTTAATAAAGTATAAGGGTCATTCCACCAAATAAAATCATTTTTACGGGGCGACCCCCGCCGATTTTTTTCAAATTTTGTGGACGTGTTCTCTACTTTGACAAAAAAAATCCCTGAAAGTTTGAGTTCTTAATATGCGGCCGTTTCGAAGTTATGAATTTTTGAACTTTTGAAGAAACAAAAATTTCAAATTTTTCATCAATTTTTTGAGGCAAAAAACCTTTTTTTCAAAATTGGTAAAATGTAGCTTTTTGTAGGAAAAATTCTCAGCTTTTTAATGGGAATATTCATTTTTTCATACATGCAACGGAAGACCCTTTAAAATTCAATCAAAGTGAAAAAAGCGGTTTTTTTCACAGTGCGGCGCTTGGTACATCAAATTTGACCGGTTTTTCTGAAAGCTGAGAGTTTTTTCCACAAAATATGTCATTTTCGCGATGTGCATATTTTTTGTTTTCTTACAATTAAATAAAATGTAAAATCTCGACAATTAAAAAACGTATATTTTTAAACTTTTTTCAGATATTGGCGCGGTTACTATAGCAACCGCGAAAAATACTGCAATCGGGTATATTCGACAGCTCCAAACATGCACGTAAAATAACCGATTACAAACGATCGTAAAAAAATATGCATTTTTATTGTCAAGATTTTACATTTTATTTAATTGTAAAAGAACAAAAAATATGCACATCGCGAAAATGACATATTTTGTGGGAAAAACTCTCAGCTTTCAGAAAAAAATATCAAATTTGATGTACCACGCGCCGCACTCGGTGAAAAATTGCTTTTTTCACTTTGATTGGATTTTAAAGGGTCTTCCGTTGCATGTATGAAAAAATAAATATTCCCATTAAAAAGTTCAGAATTTTTCCTACAAAAAGCTACATTTTACCAATTCTGAAAAGAAGATTTTTTACCTCAAAAAAATTGATGAAAAAGTTGAAATTTTTGTTTCTTCAAAACTTCAAAAATTCATAACTTCGAAACGGCCGCATATTAAGAACTCAAACTTTCAGGGAATTTTTTTGTCAAAGTAGAGAACACCTCCACAAAATTTGAAAAAAATCGGCGGGGGTCGCCCCGTAAAAATGATTTTATTTGGTGGAATGACCCATATATTATATTTAGGCATTTAAGGGCGCTCTAAAGAAAACTGAAAGCATCCTTAAACCGTTTAAAGAGAAAAAGATTTGTGGAGGATGCAGTGAAAAATCAACACACACTTAAGTGAAACTTAACAGAGATTAAATTTGTTTTCAAGAATTTAAATATAATAAACTAGATCTTAAAAGTACAGATTTAAGGCAGAGTTAAGAACATTTAAGGAAGCTTTAGGGAATATTTAAGGAAGTATACTATTTTTTAGACAGACACATTTAAATGAGGTTTCTACGATCACTTCTCAGCATTACTTTTTCTTTAACAGATTTTAAGGGCGGTTTAATAAATTATTTCTTATATGTATAGATTTAAGGGCGCTTTAAGGAAGACTTAAAACATTCTTAAACCGTTTAAAGAGAAAAAGAGTTGTGGAGCATGTGGTGAGAAATCAACAAACACTTAAGATTAATTTTTTTTTCAAGAACTTAAATATTATAATCTAGTTCTTAGAAGTACAGATTCAAGGTAGAATTAAGAGCATTTAAGGAAGTATATTTTTCAGACAGACACATTTAAGTGAGCTTTCGTAGAGCAATTCTCAGCATTACTTTTTCTTTAACAGATTTTAAGGGCGGTTTAATAAATTATTTCTTATATGTAGAGATTTAAGGGCGCTTTAAGGAAGACTCCAAACATCTTTAAACCGTTTAAAGAGAAAAAGATTTGTGGAGGATGTAGTGAAAAATCAACAAACACTTAAGTGAAACTTGACAGAGATTAAATTTGTTTTCAAAATCTTAAATATAATAAACTAGTTTTTTAAAGTAAAGATTTAAGGTAGAGTTAAGAACATTTAAGGAAGTATATTTTTTAGACAGGCACATTTAAGTGAGGTTTCTGAGATCACTTACTTTTTCAATATCAGTTTTTAAGGCCGGTTTAATAAATTATTTGTTATATGTAGAGATTTAAGGCCGCTTTCGGGAAGAGTTAAAGCATCCTTAAACCGTTTAAAGAGAAAAAGATTTCTGGGATATGGTGAAAAATCATCAAATAAACCCTTAAACGAAACTTAACGGAGATTAAATCTGTTTTCGAGAACGGTACTTAAATATAATAAACTAGTTCTTAAGCGTACAGATTTAAGAGAGATTTGAGGGAAGAGTTAAAGCACACTCAAGACAGTTTGAAGCTTTAAGGTAGACTTTTCGGAAATTCATAGAAAATTAATAAAATATCCAAGGGAAATTAATTAAAGATTCACAAGAGCTTGGCGCCACATTTAGGAATTTTTAAGGGTAACATTTATGCGACGAGATTTAAGTGTAATAAAAATAATTTTTAAGTGTGAGATTTAGTAAAACTTTAAAAGACTTGAGGGAAATTTCGGCAACATTTAAGAAAACTAAAGATGAAATTTGAAGAAAATTTGGAAAAGAGTTTAATAAAGATTTTAGAAATATAATAATTTAAGGATTCTTACGGGCAATTGTTAGGTGGCTCTATTTAAGGAAGTTTTCAAAATTAGTTTAGAGGAACCCTAAAGGGGAGTCTTAAGGTAGTTTTTAAGGGTAGTTCAAAAGAGATTTAAAGAATATTGCAGTTTTTAGTCTTCAGATTTTAGTTTGATTTGAGGGAGAGTTAAAGAGTATTTGAAACATCAACGATATTTACGGACACATTTAAGTAAGGCTTTGACGGTTAATCTCAAATAGCAGTTTTAAAGGTACTTCAAATAAACTTAAGGAATGATTTCTGTAAATAAAGATTTAAGGGAAAATTTGGCGGTAGATTCCAAATTTAATAGAGTATGTCCTAAGGGTGATTTAAGGAATAGTTAAAGCATCCTTAAACCGTTTCAGAAGAAGATTTGTGGAGGATGTGTTGAGAAATCAACAAGACCTTAAACGAAACTTAACAGAGATTAAATTTGCTTTCAAGAACGGTTCTTAAGCGTACAGATTTAAAAGAGATTTGAGGGAAGAGTTCAAGCACCCTTAAGAAAGATTTGGTGGAAATTCATAGAAAATTATTCAAAAGGGAAATTTATTAAAGATTGACGCCAGATTTAAGGGAAATTAAATTAGATATTTTTCAGGGTAACTTTTAGTCGGTGAGATTAAGTGTCGTTTTCAATGGTAGCCTTTTAAAAGAATTTTTTAGGGGCCGTTTAGGGAAGTATTTCTTGAATATAGAGATTGGGGGAAGACCTAAAAAAATAGTTGTGCGAATTTTCGTGAAACTTAAAAAGGAAATTTCATAAAGATTCACGAAAACTAAAGACGAGATTTGAGGAAACTTTTGAAATGGATTAAATTAAGGAGTCTTAAGGGCAATTTTTAGGCGACTCTATTTAAGCAAATTTTCCAAACTAGTTTAGAGGAATAGTTTTAAGAAATAAATTTTTAAGGGCGACTCTTAAGCTAGTTTCAAGAATAATTCAAAAGAGACTGCATTTATTAGTCTTCAGATATTTGGTTGATTTGAGGGAGAGTTAAAGAACATTTGGGAAATTTGAAGCGTAACTTGGGGGGAGGCACATTTAAGTAAGGCTTTTACGATCCATCTCAAACAGTAATTTTATAGATACTTAAAGGAAACTTAAGGAGTGATTTCTTTAAATAAAGATTTAAGAGAAATTTTGACAGTAGATTCCAAATGTAATAGAATATATCATAAGGGTACAGGTTTAAGGGAGACTTAAGGAATACTTAAATAACGCGTAAGAGCTTGAAGATTTAAGGGAGGTTTAAGGAACACCTTGGAATTTCGTAATTTTAAGATTAAGTTTCCGACTTAAGATTTGAGGGATAGTTTTAGGAATAGTTTTGAGGACTAAGCCTCCATTGAGTGCCACTTTAACGACTCAAAATTACTTAATTGTCATGTGTGATTATTGCAGATTGTCCACGATTGTCGTAACGATTCCGTAAATCTGTTCCATCAATATTCAATAATCTTATCGAATGTGTTTGATACACAAGCAGCTCATGCTGTACTCCTATATCAAGAAACCGGCCGTCCTGTATACAAAGCCAAAAGTGTTGCATTGAATGCACTATGCGAATATTATAATGCACCAATAAATCCAATAAAAGATCAATTAAAAAACATCTATCGTCGTGATCAACGTTATTGGTCCAAACGACCATTAACCAAAGATATGATCTTATATGCTAGTGCTGATGTCTTAAGTTTAATCCATCATAAAATCTATCCAACAATGTCGAAAACAATCAAACCGGACAATCAACAATTAATGTTGGAATTGTGCCACGAACAGATCTATATGCATATTGATGTCGACAAAATCAAATTGAAGAAACGTCAACGTAAAACCGAAACAGAAATTGCAGAATTACGTACAAAACTACAACAAGCCACCAAAAGTATTGTATTGAGTAATCGTGAAGTACGTCTATTGCGCTATATCGAATTAACCGATGATGAGAAAGAGAAATTGAAGACATCAACAAAGGTTGCAAAGAAATTGGAGAAATTAGAGAATCTAGGACAGGAGAATCAACGCAACAATACGAATAGTAGTGATGATGAGATGAATGATGATTATCCGAGTTTTGATAGTGATCTAACATCACCACGTAATTCGGAACCGACCAGTTTAACCGAATCCATGCAACTTGTCGATTCGATATTGAATGATAATAAAATTGATCGTTTAGATAAATTGGATCGTTTAGAAACAATCTTGAATACTGCTACAATGTTGCAACAACAACAGCAACAAAGTGGCACAGAAATTGTTGAGAAATGTTGCTGTAATTGTCACAATTATCAAATGAACGGTGGACATGCGATAACAAACGAACGTATCCTATCACCGACGAATAATTATAAAACTAGCAATAATACAGGCGATTCACCACCAATCAGAGATGGTTATGATAATCGATCAACTCAAACGCTAAGTACCGGTGATATTGTTGTTACGAAGATTTATTTTAATGAAAATACCGATTAATTAAATTAAACAGAAAGAAGGCGGGAATTAATGCTCAATTAACAAAAGTATTCGGTGCCTTATTTGTTTTGTTTTTTGTCTTTATTTCGTTTTAATTTCAAATCTTCAAATATTTAACCAAAGGTGCCTATTATTGTGGGGTTTCAGTTTCGTCTAATTTAATAATATTTAAAAAAAAATATTTAGTCTAATTGTAGCTCAGTTTTTTATAGGAAATTATACAAAATTTTAGTGGTGCCAGGTTTTTTTTTTCGTTTGCAAATATCGATTAATTTGCTAATTAATTAATTCTAATTAATTATGTTTAATTAGTTAATTTGATAGATCGAGTGATATTTATACAAGTTGGGTCTTTATTGCTTAAATGTTACGATTTAAGTTGTTTTTAATTAAGACTCATTGTTTTAATTAATTTTTTTGATTAATTAATTTATTTTTAATTAATTGTCGATTTTTATTTATTAATTTTATTATTTTATGATTTTTAACTTGAATTATACAACAAAAATAATGTATAGTGGATTTAGGGACCAAAAGGTTACTAGATTTGACGGACTTCTGTTGAACAAAGTACGTAATCCCAATATAATAGAAAAGATATGTATGGAAACAAAGAAATCACTAGAAATAAAACTAGATTTAGGCGTACCAACCGAGATCTAGTAACCTTTGGTTTGTGAATGTATACTAGCAGTGTTTGTGTTATTTATATTAACATATTTTTTGCTGTGGTAGAGGATTTTTTCTAAACAAATTATTAAACGAAAATTTGTAATCAAAAATCAATAAATTAATAAACTAATTACTGGTTGTTTTTTTTTTTAATTTTATATTCAATAATAGCTAACCAAAGTATTGAAAAATAATTTGAATTTGGCGCATTCTTACAGAAATTACAGAAATCTTTTAAACTTTCGCGACATTTCAACAGATGGCGCTATTATAGACAATGACGCAATAAGTTAAGGATAAATATCTAAATAGTCAGATTATTATTTATTTTTTTTAGATAAATTGGCCGATAATTTTTGTATATTTTTATACGAAATCACAAATTTAATCGTCGAAAATATGATTATGCGAAAATCATAGGAAACTTTATAGTTCACCGGAAAAGTTGAGAGTTCTGTCAATAGAGGGCAGCACTTATTTTTTGAAGACATTGTGCACAAAAGGCGGGACATTTAAAATTTTTATTAATTTATTCTTGTATATACAGTATGTTTCAACTCTTTCGCCCTCCTTTATAACTCCGTCAGTTATTTAAATATTTGAAAGTAACCTTCTAGTATGCAAACTAGATTACCTAGGGAATAGTTTGAGTGAAAAAACATCTACTAGGGCACTCTGTAAATTTGAATAATTTTCAATGAAGGGACCAAAACGAACATGCCAACACAATGCGGCGAGAAGACTGTATCACCTACAAAAAATTATTCCTTAATTTGCATCGGTTTGGTCAAAAATTAAAAAAGAAAGAAAGTATAAAATATTGTGGGGGGGGGGTGCGTGTGCAAAGTGGGCCCCTTAAGGGAAAAAATCATAATATCAATAATTTTTTTACGCGTTTACTTTTTTTTAAACCCTCGATCCTTTTTTAACATTATGCTGCGTCCATTAAAATTTAAAAATCGAAAATTTGAGGCAAAGTGGGCCCTCCAAAAAAAATTTCATAATTGATATTTTTCATTATTAAATTAAATTATTAAATATTCAAAAAATGGATGGTTCTTTTTACCCCTCATTATAGAAGAAATTTCCAAAAGGTTATTATTCGCCCAAATTTTTTGACATAGGTATATTTTCTGAAGCTTTGAAAATTTGAAGGGGCCCACCTTGCCCCCAGGGGCCCACTTTGCCCCTCCCTTCCCTACAACATATAAAAAGCGCAAAATCTCTCTTCTTCGAATATTTTCACTACTTTTTTTAGCAAAGTTCTTTCTCAAAAAACTGAATTTTTGTTACTTTTGTAGGAGCCCGTATTGAACATAGGCAATACACTCAAGGTACCAGAAAAGACCAGAAATACATTGCAAGTGCATTTTATTCATTTTTTCTACATTTACAATTTACACAACTGTTAATAATTTCATAGACTGGATCTGTTCTTCATAGAAAAACTACCAATCTATCGACTAAACAAATTTGCTAAATTTACCATACTGAATGATGGGCAACAACTGGAGCAGCAAGATGCGATTTTCCAGCAACAATTGTACCTGATGGACCAGCAACGACAGTATCGGCTGCAACTACAGGAGCAGCATAGTGAGCAACTGGAGCAGCGTGAGCAACAACAGCTGGAGCTGAGTGAGCAACAATAGCTGGAGCGGCATGAGCAACAACGACTGGGGCGGCGTGTTCAACAACAGCTGGAGCAGGGTGTGTGATTACTGATGATTGATGTGAAACAGTGTGGACAGCTGGAGCAGCAACAACGGCTTCAGCAGAATGGGCTACAGCAACTGGAGCAGCATGAGCTACAGCAACTGGAGCAGCAACAACAGCCGGAGATGAGTGGGCTACAACTGAAGCTGAGTGGGAGACGGCAATGGGAGCAGCATGAGCAACAACAGCTGGAGCAGCATGAGCAACGGCAAGAGCAGGAGTAGCATGGGCTACAACTCCAGAATGTTCTTCAGTGACAATTGATCCGCCTTGAGCAACTGCAGAGATGGCACTGCCGTCATTGCCGACAACTGTGGTGCGGCTGCTAGGTCCTTGGATAACTTTAGCACCTGGTAGGGCGCTGTATCCAATAACGCCAGCTTGGGCAACAGCAAAAACTGCACAGAAAACTACTACCTAAACATTTAACAAAAAAACAAAATAATAAATGATGATTATTTATTAAGGGATTTAATGAATGAACTTACAAAACTGTTCATGTTGCTGTAATGTTATTGTTATTGGTTTGATTGTTGCTCAAACAACTGTGCCAATTCGATCGATTGGCAATCAATTTATACTCGAAAAAAAACCTTGCCCAAAATTCGTGCTTATGCAAAGATTTCCTGATATTTCATGTGCGACTTTTATGCAAATTAATTTTCAAGACCTACGCAAAATAATGTTAAATGTGACAAAACCAGTTCAAAATTGACGGATAACAGACTGACACCCCTTAACCTTCACGAAATTTAAATCAATTAAAGAATGTTGATTTGTTGCCATTTTTTTCAAAAATTGCCATTTACAGAAACATTTACAAAAACTTCAAGTTCAACATTATTCTCCGTTATGCCAAATTTCTTCTTGATAATAAATGAATGAAATAATTAATAAAACCTTGAATTGAATATTAACTTCCTTTAGGTATATGCTCGGGGCTCATGTCATTGATCTGTCTCGGCTGGTTTTTTGCCACAAAAAGTTTCTTTACATACACTACGAACCGGAGCGCGAGGCCTCGACTTCTGAAGGTCCAGCAGACTGCCCCACCATTATCTTTTTTCTCGGACAAGTTCTTTCATATAAAAGAATGCTATGCATTGTAGTACTTTCACAATTATATCTACACTCGATAAACTCGATTGTAGGGCTCAACCTGAATCGTCTATAATCGTTGAGATTTTATTTTATTTAAAAAAAAATTGAATGATTTACGAAAAACAATGTTTGGCATCCGTTTTCAATAACATTGGGCTACAACACCGAATCAAAGATTATTGTAAAGATTATTGAGTTTTCCATAAAGACGAGAAAATTCAATATCTGTCCCAATTTAATCGAATTTTTCGCTTTTTCTCGTTTGTTTACGAACAGAATTGAATAAAATTTATGCCAGTTATAGTTGATGATGTGCTTGATGTCAGCATGAATTCGTTTTTCCAAGATATTGACCTTTTACCTCTGATTTACTATCAATTTTTTTTCATGAAAGGCTTGAGTAGTTATCCTAATTAATTCGGTAATAAAACAGAAGTAGAGCTATGAAGGAAATGTAACAATTGCGTACTCCTACCGTAAATTACGTCACTATCTACTAACGGCGAGTCTTGGTGGGAGCTCTAGGTCAATGTCGTGCTATAATATTACAACAATAATTAGACAGGTGACTAATTATCAACATGGAATATGGAAAGTCATGATGATGCACAATTCAAGGTGAACTAATCCGCTAGATATGTTATTATCAACGATGATATTCAAAATCTTTGATACCTATATAAGTTTACTAATAAACAATTGAATAGTACTTTAGATAATGCATTGAGATAAAATATACGTCGTGATTAAGTTGTTGTAGTTTCAACTAAATAATTCTAGTGTATTTATTTGTTCATTGCACTTCTGTAATCGGTGTTAAAAGTGGCCCAAAATGGTAATTTTTGGGCATTTAACTGCATTCCAACTGTTCTTATCAGTGGCAGTGCTACTTGTTACGTACATTTTATATAGCTTCACCTATTGGAAACGTCGTAATGTACCGTATTTGACGCCGAAACGTCTATTTGGCCATCTACCAAATCCACTAATGCCGAAAACAACAGCATTTGGTGATCTAGTTAAAAATCTCTACAATGAAATTAAATATACGAATCAATTAAAATATGCTGGTATCTATTTTACAACACGTCCAATCTTCTTTGTCACCGATCCAGATTATTTAAAATTGATTCTAACAAAAGATTTCGAATATTTCACCGATCGCGGTATTTACTATAATGAAAAAGATGACCCATTGACCGCCCATCTGTTCGCTATTGGCGGTAAAAAATGGCGCCAATTACGCACGAAATTCACACCAACTTTTACATCAGGCAAAATGCGACAAATGTTCCAAACATTAGTCGATTGTAAATCGGGATTATTACAACAAATCGACAAGAATTCGCGAGCAAATCACGCAATCGACATTAAAGAAGTAACCGGTCGATTTACGACCGATATAATCGGTTCGTGTGCGTTCGGTTTAGATTGCAACACAATCAATGATGATCAATCACCGTTCCGACAGTATGGCAAACAGATTTTCCAAATAACAAAATGGCGCCGACTACTTTTACAAACTTTCGCTACGAATTTCCCGAATTTAGCGCGTTCGTTACATGTGACTGTTCTTCAACCAGAAATCAGTGATTTCTTCACGAATATCGTCAAAGATACGATCGATTATCGTCAAACGAATGGTATCGAACGTCGAGATTTCCTACAATTGTTGATTGAATTGAAGAATAATCCGGAACAGCATTTAACACTCAACGAGATGGCGGCGCAAAGTTTCATCTTCTTTATTGCCGGTTTTGAGACGTCTTCAACGACAATGACGTTCGCATTGTACGAATTGGCGAAGAATCAAGCGGTTCAAGATCGGTTGCGGCAAGAAATCGATACGGTTTTGGCGAGACACAACAATCAAATCACATATGATTCGATTAATGAAATGAAATATATGAATCAAGTTATTGATGGTAAGTTGATAGTAGTCGAGATTTCTCATTATTTATAGCGAAGAAAAGCGCACAGTAGCTCAGTTTTTGGTTACAAAACCAAAGCAAGCTCTTCGGATTTCATGTATCGAGTACATTTCTTGATTAACTAAAGACTCTCAAATCTTCAAAGCTACACTTTCATTTCTTCCAACATGGGAGATCTCGAGTACCAATTGCAGCCGAAAAATTATCTGTTTTTTGCCCCAAATAACGCAATTCCTCTATCTTCTAGAAACTCTACGCAAATACCCACCGTTGGTGGCAATCACTCGTGTCTGTGTCAAAGATTATAAACTACCCGAAACCGATATCATCATCGAGACAGGTACAAGAGTCCTGGTACCGATCTATGGTATCCATCATGATCCGGAATTCTATCCGGATCCGGACCGTTTCGATCCGGAACGTTTCAATGATGCCAACCGGACCGTACGTCGTCAATTCACCCATTTACCATTTGGTGAAGGTCCACGGATTTGTATTGGTATGCGTTTTGGTTTGATGCAAACGAAAGTCGGTCTCACAGCAATGTTGAAGGATTTCAAATTTACGTTGAATGAACGCACCAAAGAACCGTTAACGATTGATAAGAATTCGATTGTTCTGGCGGCCGAAGGGGATGTTTGGTTGAATGCACAGAAAATCTAAATATTAAGAAAAACTGTATTCGTTTAAAAATATAATATTTATTCTGTTTTAAAGAGTGTTTTTGTTGCCATCAAAAGACTTTTGAGGGTAGCAAAAAGTTTTGCTAACCCATGAAGTAGATCACGGAAGCGTTAGAATTCGGTAGATTAACAATTCCACAAGTTTGAAGCCTACTGGAGTGACGCAGAAGAAACAAATTGGATGCTAGAAGAGTAAAGTAGAAGGCTATCAAAATTGTGCTAAAAGGCACAAAGAACCTCAATTGGAGAAACAGTTTAACATTCAAGGCGCCAGGAGCATGCCTTCTCGTTACATCTGGAGCGAAAACATCGTAAAGAAGCATTACAGCTGCTCAGTTTGGAGGCTCTGCTACACCTTCCGTATTTCTCGATTTTCCTCCTTCCTAGCTGTCTTAAAGCTTAGTGAGCGTATGATAGAAAAAACAGGGCGCAGCTTTACTATATTTTTCCCAAAATCGCATTTTTTTGGCATTTCTGGTTGTCTAGAAGGTGTCTGTAACATTACTGAAAAACACTGGTGGGAGAGATTCATTGAAAGTGCTACTTTATGCGTCGTTTCATATAACTTTGTCCAACTGTTTATGCGAATTAATAGACTAACTTCTTTTGCAACTCCTGATGATTTGATGAAATGAAGGTGGATCGTGATCGTAAATATTTTAATTTAAATATTAAATTGATTAATTAATTAATCGCGACCTAATCGATCACTTATTTCATGTTTCGACACTGAAAAATGTACGAACCGTCGACCGGGATTCGAACCACGTGTATCCCCGTGCTATCGCGGCTGTAGGGAGCTCTGGACCTCTAAGCTATCGACGGTCTCGTCCACACCTCAGTGACGAAACATGAAAAAACTATTTGATAGTAATACTAGAGATAGTCTCATGTAATTTGACCCGTCTGAAGATGCGTATTTTCACGATATTCCTCATTCCTGTCAGTCTTAAAACTTATTGAGCATCTGATAGACAAAAACAGGACACCTCAGGGCATAGCTTAACTGTATTTTTCCCAAAATCGTAAGAAGTTCTTTGCAACATTACTGAAAAACACTGGTGGGCAAACTTCTTTGAATGTGCTACTTCATACATTGTTTCATGTAACTTTGTCCATCTGAAGTCGTGGCTTGGTCATGCGAATTAATAGGCTCATTTCTCCTGTAACTCCTGATGATTTGTGTTGGAATAAAACTATTTCACACTAGTACTAGAGATCATCTCATATAACTTAACCTGTCTGATGGCGAGGATTGTAGATGACATTGAGAGAGACAGAACGACCAACAATCATGAAGATGACAGAGACGTAATTCTTAAGACTCTCGTAGATCTGACATCGAACGACTTTTTGAGCGAAGATAGCCTATTTTGTCGTGTACAATTGTTTATATATAGCAACTGATATCGAAATATTGATAAGCGGTTCTGTTTACATTACACATGTAATCAGCAATGTTTTGAAAAACACACAGCAAATTAATCTATTTTAGACAATAATACGTGATGAGTGCTAACTGTTTTTGTTTTTTATCGAAATAAAACATAAAAACTCCAACACAAAATGGTGATTTTTGGCAACTTTACACTACTACAAGTACTACTAACATTTATAGTGATAATAGTAACGTACGTTTTGTACAGTTTAACGTATTGGAGACGTCGTAATGTGCCGTATTTAGCACCTGTACTTGGCCCTCCATCCAAACCAAAAGCGTTAACAATACACGACATGTATGATACAATAAAACGTAGAAATCAATGGAAATATGCCGGTTTCTATGTTTTAACACGTCCACAAATCATCTTCACCGACTTGGATTGTATCAAAACAATTCTAATTAAAGATTTTGAATATTTCACGGATCGTGGCTTGTTTTATAACGAAAAAGATGATCCAATCAGTGCTAATCTAGTTACAATGGCCGGCAGTAAATGGCATCAATTACGTACGAGACTAACACCAACTTTTACATCGGGCAAAATGCAACAAATACAACAAATCGACGAGAGATCACGAGAAAATTTCGCGATTGATATCAAAGAAACAACCGGTCGATATACGACCGATGTAATCGGTTCGTGTGCGTTCGGTTTAGAATGCAATTCGTTCAACGATGAACAATCACCGTTCCGACAGTATGGCAAACGGATTTTCCGACGCAGCAGACTGAAACGATTCCTGCTACAAACGTTGATTGCGAGTTTTCCGAATGTAGCAAGATCGCTACATTTCCGTCTATTCGATCGCGAAATTAGTGATTTTTTTATCAATACAATCAAAGCTACGCTCGATTATCGTGAATCGAATCGTATCGAACGTCGCGATTTCCTGCAATTGTTGATTGAATTGAAAAATAATCCGGAACAGCATTTAACACTCAACGAGATGGCCGCGCAAAGTTTCATCTTCTTTATTGCCGGCTTTGAAACGTCTTCAACGACGATGACGTTCGCATTGTACGAATTGGCGAAGAATCAAGCGGTTCAAGACCGATTGCGGCAAGAAATCGTTACGGTTTTGGCGAGACACGACAATCAAATCACCTACGACTCGATTAATGAAATGAAATATATGAGTCAAGTTGTTGATGGTAAGTTGATGGTAGTCGAGATTTCTCATTATTTATAGCGAAAGAAATAGTACAGTAGTGCAGTTTTTGCTACGAAATCAATGAAAGCTTTTCGAATTTCATGTATCGAGCACATCTTCCGCTATCAGATCCGAGATACTTTTAGATTTCGTGTATCGAGCACAATTGTGTCGTAACTGATATTTCCTGCTTAAATAAAGACTTTCAATTGTCTCAACCACAGAAAATGGGCGATCTCGACTACCAACTGCATTGCCCCCATGTAAGGGATGGTATTTTTCTTTTAGAAACCCTACGCAAATACCCGCCAATACCAGCACTGCCCCGTGTCTGTGTCAAAGATTATAAACTTCCCGAAACCGATGTAATCATCGAGAAAGATACACGAGTCCTGATACCGATCTATGGTATCCATCATGATCCGGAATATTACCCGGATCCGGACCGTTTCGATCCAGAACGTTTCAATGAGTCGAATCGGGCGGCACGTCATCAGTTCACCCATTTACCATTCGGTGAAGGTCCACGGATTTGTATTGGGATGCGTTTTGGTTTGATGCAAACGAAAGTCGGTCTCACAGCAATGTTGAACGATTTCAAATTTACATTGAATGAACTCACCAAAGAACCGTTAACGTTTGATAAGAATTCGATTGTTTTGGCTGCCGAAGGGGATGTTTGGTTGAATGCTCGGAAGATCTAAATGTTAAGAAAAATTGTACTTTGCACTTTTATTTGTACCTCCGAGATTATTCAAAATTTAGGGCTAATTCAAATATAAAATAAATGAGTTCTTAAATAGAAAATTTTTCCTCAAAAATTGAAAGTGCGTGGAACGCCGCGCGTTAAAAGTGAAACTTCTTAGGTTAGAGATGAAGTTCATTTTTTCATGGTTCATTTTCTTTTTGTCGTTGCCTGAAGGCTTGTCTTAATTAATGCCATTAATTAATACTATAAACATAAAAATTATAAATCGGGGTAACCCTTGAAATTTTAGTTTCGTTCCAGAGGGCGCTGTACATCGATCAATGACACCAACTCTAGATCCTAGTGTTTATTTTACACAGTTGGCAGAACCGACAAAGTATAAGCAACGCTATTTCCCCTCACGGGGTTACACATTTTCGTTATATTAATAGGGAAAATACACTGAAAAATATTTTTGAAGTGAAAACTTCTTTAGGCGCTTTAGACGATTTTTCTGTTGGGGAAAATCCGATAGATTCGCGTCAGCTGACGTCACCGTCTGCAACACGCTGTGATGAACGCATGCACAGTCGCCATATTGAAATGGAGGTAATTCAAAAGTTTCGTACTGTTTTGATCAACAATGTATGTAGGGGAGATGTAGGTAATCAGAGTCAGTTTGCAATGGTGATCACCACAAAATATCGAAAACCGAATGCGAGCATGTAATGATAACGTACATACGCGCTAGCTTTGAGCCATTCCCGTACACAGGTGATTGCTCATTCAGTTCGTGCAACGCACTGGAGAGATACAGACAAATAACGATTTCGTTCCATTTTGATCTAATTTTTCGAGAAGATAAATCCGAAGGCAAGTCTTAAATTATTGAATCTTTATATCTGTATTTTTGATATGTAATAATCGTAACATTTTATTTTGCGATTCAAATCCCAGATTGTTATTATAACTTCAAGTTTTTCGTTAGGATTTTTTTTTGTCCTTGCCGCTCATGTATGTAATCGGAGTCAGGAGATTCCAATTGTCTACACAATCAAACTTTAATGAAAAAGACACCTAAAACTACGAAAAACAAGGGAAAAGAGTGAAAAAGAAGACCAAGCCACAGAGTATTAGTATCCCCATGAAAAAAAAAGATCAGATCTGGCCAATTTTTAGCTCTGATCATGTGTGTGTAGTTATACGTAATTAGATAAAAATGTTTTTCATCAGATCTGACCTTTTTTTCCATCGCCGATGAAAAAAGATTATGTAAAACTATATATGATCAGAGCTAAAAATTGGCCAGTTCTAATCTTTTTTTCCTGGGTCGGGAACGGTAAGAAGAAAATTCTGCAGGAATCGAATAAAACTTCGACGTCAAACGTGAACGAGCTATGTCAAGATAATGAAAACGATGATGCAGAAGACATCGATAACTCGTGTCTTGTATGTGGTGAATTCGGACGAGACCACGAAATTTGGTATCGGTGTACTTCTTGTGGGCTTTGGGCTCATGCCGAGTATACTGGGTGGGAATCTGCTCGCAACTATGAGTGCGATATGTGTTGATCACCATTGTGTGCAAGCTGATCATCATTGCCAACCTATGTTGACAATCGTGATCGGACTTGACTTTTTTTACATCTTTATTGTTCCAAAGTTGATAAGCCAAAGTGATTTAAGTTGATTTGAATTAATAGTTAAAGTTTATTATTAAAATATAAAAAGAAATAGTTGATTAATAGATTTTTCTTAATACTAATAGTTGAAAGTTGACTTTACTTTACTAATATTTTAATGGTAAAGTGACACTTTTCTTCACTAGTGAAGAAAAGTCACTAGTGAAGAAAAGTGACTTTTCTGCACTATTGACTTTTAGTTTCTATTAGGGGTACTAAAATGATGTTCAACAAGTTTTTTTGTGGGACAAAATCGACGCAATTCTTTTTTTCTCAATACCACACATTTTTAGCAATTCAAAAATACACAGATTAAATTTTGGAATATGAGGAAAAAAAATAAACAAAAAACTGAGAATTAAAATGCCTCTATCTTCAATTAAATTATATATTAATTATTCCCAGTGATTCAATTTAAATTAATTTCGGTTAATTTGAATTTAAATTTCGATTAAAAACAATTGCGTCTATTATACCACAGATCGTCTACAACCCCAACTTTACACGGCAACTGTCTCGGTCTGACTGTGCTGTTCGATGCTGTTCGGGGTCAAAAAAAAATAACAATAATAACAATGGCCTTCTCGAATTGTCGAGAATGTCTAAAATGTAAACAAATGTTTCTATTTTTATATATAATAAAATTCTAGATTCAATATATACAGAATGTCTCGTAAGTAATGAACCACCTTGCAGAGTCTGATATGAAATTAAATCCTGATTCGAAATGTCTTTTATAATTTACTATTAATTAAATTCAATAACCATTCAGGTGCGTGCTGTAGCAGAGAAAAAATTGAAAACACAAGCGCGTGAGGTAATCCATTTCTTACGAGACAGCCTGTATATATAAATAATATATTAAAAAATTAGATTAAATCAAAGGTCGTTAGTATTAAGAAAAATGTTGTACTTTACACGGTGGGAAGTATCTTTTCACACTCGCGGATCCGCTCTTGTGAAAAGTGTCACTTTCCCAGCTTGTAAAGTAAATAACTATTGTTTTATTTCAATTCTTGCTTAAGTGATCCTCATTACCTACATCTCCCCTATGTAAAAGCAATATCATCTGTACAAACAAATCATTTATTCGAGAAAATCGTGGATGGTGTTTCACTGATTTATAACTTTGTGAAAGCACAGAATTATGAACATTTAAAAAGGTGGTTGAAGTGTCATAGACGTCCACAAAAATTTCAATTTTTAATGTTACAATCAGATTGAACTTTTAAAATACAGTTTAAAGTTTTCACTTCTGTCGGCAGTTCTCATGATTGCCTATTATTTTTTTATTACTCATGCGGCGAAAGTGCTAACTTTCAGCCCGCAATTTCGTGCGGAAAGTAGGAGGTTGCACACGCTATGAAATAATAATATGATTTGCGTGCGGGAAGTAAATTTGCGTGCGGGAAGTAAAATTTGCGTGCGGGAAGTTTGTTTATGGCGACCGTTGGGTACCGTTCTAGGAATGACATTTATAGTTTTGATAGATTTAATTAATTTTTTAATTTTGAATTTTTATTTTCTTTTTGTGGTTGTGCCCTTATTATATATATCGCCGTATTCGTAATAAAACTCGAGCGGTGATCGCACTCACTTCGTTCGTGCGCTCAACTCCGCTCTCGTGTGCAACCTCCCGCACTAGTTGCACAATGTGCTATACACCCGAGTGACCCACGCGCCGCTAAAAAAGTTTCACTTCAAAAAAGTCCTTTGTTAATTCTTACCCCGTGTTTGGGGCTAGAATTAACAGCTCCAAGGTAAGTATTAATGTGATGTTATTTCAACTAATAAACCTAAAAGAAAACAAATATATGAATGTCATTATTTTTGATTAATGAAAGTACAACCAATACAGACGTGTAGGTATGTAGCACATTTTCTCATATGAACAAAAAAGATAATAGATTTTCAACGTTTTTTTTTGGTCACATTTTCGTAACATTAATCAGCCTTACACGGATAATCAGCTATCGCTTCTATGATAAAAATTAAACAGTTGAGCAAACATTTTACGTCATCACAGATGAGATAGAAAATGGCACATTTTTACCTTAACATCTAGCTAACCAGTCTTTGCAATAAGTATTTTACTTAAACTTACACAACATGGATGTAGCTTTTTATGAAATCAATAAATATTTGTAAAAATATCAACGATTAGGGACTATATTAAGCATAAAAAAGATATCTATTCGTACTCATCATCATGCGTATTCTAATTCAGACAGAGGAAAGATGTGATGGTACCTTTGATGCACCCAACTTGGGCCCAGTCTTTGCAACAGATAGATTGAATCCAATCACCACCTGTCAAATCTTCATTAAATGAGATACCGCAAACAATACAAAAACATTCATCTTCTTCAAAATCATTGCTTTCGTTTAATATTTTTTTCTTTACATTTTCTATTTTCTCGAAAGCCTTGCTTTTACCCTTCCCCTTGCCCTTTCCTTTATCTACTTTATTATCTTTGTTCTGTTTTTTTTTTCTGCCATTTTTTCTGGTGTATCGGTGAGAATGGCAGATTTTTGGCCCGTTTACGATTAGATGGAGAAGCTCATGGTGGAGCGTTTGGCAGATGTGTTACAGTTGTTTCAATGGAGAAATCACTAGCATCTCTCTGCATGCCTAATGGTCACACACAGTCGGATACCTAGTCCCCTTATCTGTATTAACACGTTAATACTAACCCCGGCGATTTGTTAATGTTAGCCCCACGGGTATATTTTTGGTTTTAAATAACATAAAAAAACATTAGAATTCGGTAGATTAACAATTCCACAAGTTTGAAGCCTACTGGAGTGACGCAGAAGAAACAAATCGGATGCTAGAAGCCTATCAAAATTGTGCTAAAAGGCACAAAGAACCTCAATCGGAGATACAGTTTAACATTACAGGCGCCAGGAGCATGCCTTCCCGTTACCAAACAATTTTCCCTCGGATGCAGTACCAAACATCTGGAGCGAAAACGCCGTAAAGAAGCATTACAGCCGCTCAGTTTGGAAGCTCTGCTACACCTTCCGTATTTCTCGATTTTCCTCCTTCCTAACTGTCATAAAGCTCAATGAGCGTATGATAGAAAAAAACAGGGCGCAGCTTTACTGCATTTTTCCCAAAATCGCAGTTTTTGGCATTGCTAGTTTCCGAGAAGGTCTTTGTAACATTACTAAGAACAACTGGTGGGCAAAATTCTTTGAAAGTGCTACTTTATGCATTGTTTCATGCATCTGAAGGAGTATACTGTTAAAAAATTTTTCCGAAATTTCAGAAAAAAAATTATAAAAAGTTTTTCACCGATACTTTATACTGAAAATTCAGAAAGCATGGTTTTGAAAATTCTGAACGAATGATTTTGAAAATTCAGAGAATAAATAGTTTGAAAATTCAGAAACTACAGCTCTGAAAATTCAGAATGCTTGGTTTTAAAATTCAGAAAGTATAACTGAAAATTCGGTATGTGTGGTTCTAAAATTCAGAACGTTGACTCTCAAGTGCTTAATATTCAGACGTAAGTATTGCTAGGTAATATGGTAAAAATTGAAAAAAAAAAGCGTTATATATTAAATTTAACAAATTTTATTGCCTGTATACGAATAAAAAGGACATATACGTGATTAAATGTGTGAATTTCTTTTAATCGTCAATGTCATAATACTGCTCTAAATTGTTCGCCAAACTTTTGACAGCTGTGCAATAGATGGCCACTTGTTGTTTTCCTTTTCTATTCGCTTTTTTATTGACAACGCCAATTGGAGTTATATCCAGCAGCACTCTGAAAATTGTTTAAAAAAATTAGGTTTAGAGTTGATTCCATAAAATAATATTTTTACAACTAGATAAAATAAACAAATTTAAAAAAAAATACGGTATTTATAATACCTTTGAATAAATTTAGACTTATTATATTTTTTATTTTTCACTTCTATATAATTGTTTGTTTATATCTTGGATACGCGATATATAACAACCGTCATTTCAACCTAGGGCATAATAAGCGGGCGTTATGATAACGCCCGCCGTTATTATTAATGCTGATGAGTAAAAAATACAACAATCTAAAGAAAATATTTTAATGCTAAGTTAATATAATATTCAAGACATGCAAGAAACTGACCATAAAAGTAGGATTATTAAACAATACGTACCAATTCATGAAAATATGCCATTAGAACTGTCTCACTGGCAGTTTTCACAGAATTTTTATTTCTCCAGTCTTCAAATTTTTGGAGCTCTCTTTCATAAACCGATCGTGATTTTTTGGGGAGTAACTCCTCCTCAGCTTTTAATGCACGTTCTGATATTGCTTTCGGAATTTCTTTTTCCATCACACACGGGTTTTTACTTTTTGTTATTAAAAAAATAAATAACTTCATCGTCTTAGATACAAAATAACGTACAAATTCAAAGTAGACTTCGTTTTTATAAATACGCATTTTTTGTCAAAAATTATTAATTGTAATTAATTTTCAAGTGAAAAATAAAATAATTTTCAAGTGAAAAATGAAACGTATGAACCTCTGGCATAACTCGATGTTTATAAATCTCGGGCAACTTATAAGTCCTCGGGCCGGAGGCCCTCGGATTTGTAAACTGTTGCCCTCGAATATAAACATCGTTATTATGCCCTTGATACATACATCATAGATAAGTATAGATCGGACACTCCATGATAAATTTTCCGCCATTTTGTTTTAACCGGTGCTGGGATGGCGCTAGAGAAGGTTACGATTACAGAGCTCTGTACGTCATATATGAAAGGTTTGCGTCCCTTATGCAAAAAGGCGGTAAATTTAAAATATATTTTCAATGTTTTTTTTTATAATTTATTTTGATGTTAAAAGAAAAGAACAAAAAACGTTGAATTCGATTTATTAAAAAAGAAAACAAGATATACATAATACAAATATATAATTTAAAAATTATTTGTCAACAGTATCTGTTTTCAAATAAATAGAAATTGCATTACTAAATTGTTTTCTCCAATAAAATACAGCGTAGAACTCGTACTGTTGACAAATAAAATTCACAATCGAAGTTGTTTCAAGTATAAAATAAGTTTGGCCCAATAACATGGTGTACCTTCATTAATTTAATGTTCCAACTTTGAATTTTTTCCTTAGAAATCGAATTTTTCAAAATAGCTCTAACATTTTTGTGTACATTTCGAATTAGAAACACTCGACCAGGAATGTGCCATCTGTTCTTTTGTATGAAGGAGCTTTCCTTATAGGAGATAACCTGCAAAACCATTGAAAATGTGCCACAAACTAATAAAATTTTGGAAAACGTTCAAATGGAGGATCATCTGAATTGCAAATCATACTTCCCTTAAAAATTAAAACAAATTTATAAATTGCATTATAACTAAATTTAAAACTCAACTTACTTAATAAACTCTTAAAAACTCTAGGCTTTCAATTAACAATTTTTAATTAACTAAATAAACAATTAACAAGAAAATATAAAGACCAAAAATACTGATTACAACGACTTTGATAAATAACTATTTTTTATATTTGTTATCAAGGCAACCAAAACACAGCATAGACAATTTGCGTAAACGACATCTCTTGACCGGATAATAGACGAATTAGTTTATGTCCAGGATAATTTGCGATAGCTGCGCTACCTGACGAGCGGTTAAAAGTTAGGCATTATCCCTTCCATAACAGTCCCCCCCCCTGACATACATAACTATTTTAGTCCTGGCACAATTATTAATAACTACCCTGCCTGGGTTGTTCGATTCCGTCACCTAATTTTTTTCAAAGTGTGTGGAATATTCCGGAACATTACACCGATTTCCTGATATGTTGACTTTAATTATATAATATTATTTTAATAATAATTAATAAATAATTATTCAACTAAATATTATGAGGAAATTCAGTACCAAATTGTTAAATTGAAAGACATTTGGAAATAAATGCATTAATTTCTTGATAAGTATGACAAAAATTCGAACATTAGGTATATGTGTGTACAATGAATATTACTTACCGTAAATATAATAAACCTTACCAAAAAAATCACAATATTCCTGTTGCACTATTACTATAACAAAGAGGATTAAAATCAAAAGTGCGCTTTTTGAGTAATAAAAAAAATATTGAAAGCAGTTAATCTAGCCCGCTATCACTAGAATAGTCAGCTACTTTCAAGTTCAAATATCTCGGAAATACACCAATTAGTAAGCACTCCGAGTTCAAAAATATGGATTTTCCACATTTTTAAGCTCTTTGGGCTAAAAACAATAACTTCCAGAACTTTTGAAAATTTTCAATTTTCTCAAAAATTCTAGCATTTTATGGAAAATTCAAATATTATAATAGTAGGTTTCATTTTTTTTTATATTTTTGAACTTTCAGGTGATAATCTGAAACTACGAATAATTTTCACAAAAATACAACAGATATTTGAGATAAATTAACTTACGAAATCGCAGAACATCTTTTTATAAATACTGCTGCTTTATAAATTCCCAACTACTTTCTTAAAATTCAGAACTATATTTTTCTCGGAATACATTCAGAAATGTTAGTTTCTAAATTTTAGAAAATTTTCTTAAAAATAATCCAATGTTCAAATACGTTCTGAAAATTCAGAATAATCTTATCCTTGAAACACTGTCAGAATGTAGATTCTGAAAATTCAGAATAATATTATTCTTGAAACACTTCCACATTATTGATTCTGAAATTTCAGAAGCATTAGCTTCTGAAATAATTGTGGACAGAAATGTGTTTGGAGCGTGGAGGGAGTATTAACTGGAGGGAGCATAGTTTGAAAAATGTGATCCTCGTTATTTTGCCCCCACATAATAAAAGGTCTCTCAATATGGCGACTGTCACCAGTGCCGTGGGGTTGTGTTTTTCTAAGGGGTATTGCGTAATTACAATTTAAAGTTAAAAATATCTAATAATTACCTCTCAATTTATGAAAACAACGCACACACTGGACACGAATGGGAACCAGTAATGCCAACGTGGTATGACCCTTATTATAAACACACTAGACAAATGCCACAGGACACCACGCCACTGTGCACAAAAAGGCGAATTGTTAGATGGATTTACGCATGCTCAGTGCAGCAGAAGGGACCATAAAAGGTCTCTGTAGGGTCGTTCGACTGGCGTCACTTTCTTAACACAGGAAAGATAGGCTATGCTCCCTCCAGTTAATACTCCCTCCACGGTTTGGAGCGTGTCATACACAATTCTCATTCAAGGTTACCTTTATGGACATAAAAATAGAACTTGCTATATTTTTTTACACATAAAGTGCGTACAAGTGATGCGCACTGCGGGCGATTCACCCCTCACTCAACCCCTTATTCTACTTTTGGCGCGAAACGAATGCGCAAGGCCATAGCAGGGTTTTGTAGCATTGCTACCAACCGACAGTTGCCACCTTGTATTTGCACTTAAATAGCGCAGGCGCATAAACATAATTATATACACAAATTTAAACGACGTTGCAAACAGAACACTCGATTTTAAATACATAAAAACGTTACTAATTGTGTGTACAATTATGTCCACAATTATGTGTATAATTATGGCTCGTGTCAAACAGGCTTTACTAAGAAAAACTGGCGGGCAAAATTCTTTGAAAGTGCTACTTTATGCATTGTTTCATGCAACTTTGTCTATCTGAAGGCGTAGCTTAGTCATGCGAATTTATAGACTCATTTCTCCTGCAACTCCTGATAATTTGTGGTGAAATAAAACTATTTCACACTCGTACTAGAGATCGTCTCATATAACTTGACCCGTCTGAAGGTGAGGCTTGTGGATGACATTGACAGAGACAGAACGACCAACAATCATGAAGATGACAGAGACGTAATTCTTAAGACTCTCGCAGATCTGACATCGAACGACTTTTTGAGCGGAGATAGCCTGTTTTGTCGTGTGCAGTTGTTTAAATATAGCAACTGATATCATAATATTGATAAGCGGTTCTGTTTAGATTACATATGTAATCAGTAAATTTTTGAAAAACACACAGCAAATTAATCTGTTTTAGACAATAATACGTGATAAGTGCTAACTGTTTTTGTTTTTTATCGAAATAAAACATAAAAATTCCAATACAAAATGGTGATTTTTGGCAACTTTACACTACTACAAGTACTACTAACATTTATAGTGATAATAGTAACGTACGTTTTGTACAGTTTAACGTATTGGAGACGTCGTAACGTGCCGCATTTAGCACCTGTACTTGGCCCTCCATCCAAACCGCTAGCGTTAACAATACACGACATGTATGATGCAATAAAACGTAGAAATCAGTGGAAATATGCCGGTTTCTATGTTTTAACACGTCCACAAATCATGATCACCGATTTGGATTGTATCAAAACGATTCTAATTAAAGATTTTGAATATTTCACGGATCGTGGCTTATTTTATAACGAAAAAGACGATCCAATCAGTGCTAATCTATTTACAATGGCCGGCAGTAAATGGCACCAATTACGTACGAAACTAACACCAACTTTTACATCGGGCAAAATGCGACAAATGTTCCAAACGCTAGTCGATTGTAAATTCGGTTTAATACAACAAATCGACGAGAGATCGCGAGAAAAACTCCCAATCGATATCAAAGAAGCAACCGGTCGATATACGACCGATATAATCGGTTCGTGTGCGTTCGGTTTAGATTGTAATTCGTTCAACGATGAAGAATCACCGTTCCGACAGTATGGCAAACGGATTTTCCGACGCAGCAGATTCCAACGATTCCTGCTACAAACGTTGGTTGCGAGTTTTCCGAATCTAGCAAGATCGCTACATTTCCGTCTATTCGATCGCGAGATTAGTGATTTTTTTATCAATACAATCAAAGCTACGCTCGATTACCGTGAATCGAATCGTATCGAACGTCGTGATTTTCTGCAATTGTTGATTGAATTGAAAAATAACCCGGAACAGCATTTAACACTCAACGAGATGGCGGCGCAAAGTTTCATCTTCTTTATTGCCGGTTTTGAGACGTCTTCAACGACAATGACGTTCGCATTGTACGAATTGGCGAAGAGTCAAGCGGTTCAAGACCAGTTGCGGCAAGAAATCGTTACGGTTTTGGCGAGACACGACAATCAAATCACCTATGACTCGATTAATGAAATGAAATATATGAGTCAAGTTGTTGATGGTAAGTTGATGGTAGTGGAGATTTCTCCATTATTTATAGCGAAGGAAATAGCACAGTAGCGAAGTTTTTGGCTACGGAATCAATGAAAGCTTTTCGGATTTCATGTATCGAGAACATCTTCCGCTATCAAATCCGAGATACTTTTAGATTTCATGTATCGAGCACAATTGTGTCGTAATTGATATTTCCTGCTTAACTAAAGACTTTCAATTGTCGCAACCACAGAAAATGGGCGATCTCGACTACCGACTGCACTACCCCCATGTAACGGAAGGTATTTTTCTTTTAGAAACCCTACGCAAATACCCGCCAATACCAGCACTGCCCCGTGTCTGTGTCAAAGATTATAAACTCCCCGAAACCGATATCACCATCGAGAAAGGTACACGAGTCCTGATACCGATCTATGGTATCCATCATGATCCGGAATATTACCCGGATCCGGACCATTTCGATCCGGAACGTTTCAATGATGCGAATCGGACGGCACGTCATCAATTCGCCCATTTACCATTCGGTGAAGGTCCACGGATTTGTATTGGGATGCGTTTTGGTTTGATGCAGACGAAAGTCGGTCTCACAGCAATGTTGAAGGATTTCAAATTTACATTGAATGAGCAAACAAAAGAACCGATAATGTTCGATAGAAGTTCAATTGTTTTGGCAGCTGTAGATAAGATTTGGTTGAATGCGGAGAAAATTTAATGATTAATCTGTAACGAATTATTAAAGCCTAATCAATTTACCGCCGCTGTATATTCGTTATTTTCCCATCAAATCCGTTCCGAAACTGATCACTGATATAAAACAATATGTGTAGAGCATCAAGCGATAATCAATTCAACGACAAAACCGAAAATTGAAGATATTAAAAGTATAGGAAACGTTGTTATACTATTCATCCACCAAAGGGTTCCTAATTTGAGTTCGTACCCTTGAATATAGTGATATTTCTAGGGATTTATTTGTTTGTGTCCATATTCTCGCTTACAATCCTGGGACTGCGTACTTTGTTTAACGAGACATTTGTCAAATCTAGTAACTATTTGGTCGGTGAATTTAGTATACCATGGAAGCATTGTCTTGCCGTCAATCTCGTTATTATTGGTGGGAAATAACTGAAACATTGCCCGTTGGTGCTGTCATCTGCTTGCACGCTTTCAGAACCTTCCAGAATGTTCCAGAATGTTGGTAAATGTTCGAAAACGTTTGAAACTGTTTTAGAACTAACCAGGTACAGTTTGTACATAAAAATAAGTCTTATCACTTTATCTAGGACAACGAAAACAGTAGAAAAATATTATATTACAAAAGTGGCACAGAACTCTTTCTAGCATCAATAACAAGTCCCTAAATTTAGTAGGCACTAAAAAGTCAGAACCTTCACTTTTTTACAGATGTCTCGTTCGTGCTGCCATCTATATGCAAACTTTCAGAAGGTTTCAAAATGTTTTAGAACGTTGGGAAATGTTCGAAAACGTTTGCAAATGTTGTAGAGCGGACCGGCTACGGTTTGTATCTAAAAATAAGTCTTATCTCTTTATCTAGGACAACGGAAAGAAATGAAAAATATTATATTACATACACAATTTTCTGAGAGCAAATTTCAGCCAAAAGTGGCATAGAACACAGTATTTCATGAATACTTGTGTTACGTAAATCTAGTAGGCACTGAGAAGGAAGTACTTTTTTTACAGATGTGCCGCCATCTGTTTGAAGGCTTCCACTAGGTTTCAGAATGTTCTAGAACGTTGGGAAATGTTCCAAAACGTTTGCAAATGTTGTTTGTATCTAAAAATCAATCTTATCTCGTTATCTATGATAATGGAAGTAATTGAAAAATATTATATTACATCCACAATTTCCTGAAAGCAAATTTCTGCCAAAATTGAACCCATTCTAGCATCAATCATTGATTTCCCTAAATCCATAGATAATACCTAAATCTAGTAGGCACTGACAATGAGAAGATGTCACGTGTTGCCATCTATTCGAAGGCTTCCAGAAGGTTCCAGAATGTTCTAGAATGTTGAGAAGTGTTCTAAAACGTTTACAAACATTGTGTAGCTGACCGGCTACAGTTTGTCTCTGAAAATAAGTCTTAACTTTTGATCTAGGACTACAGAAATAACTGAAAAATATTATATTACATCCACAATTTCTACCAAAAGTGGTATAAAACACAGTATATAGCATGAATAATTGAGTTACCTAAACCTGGTAGGCACTGAGAAGGAAGTACTTTTTTTACAGATGTGCTGCCATCTGCTTGAACGCTGCCAGAAGGCTCCAGAATGTTCTAGAACGTTGGGAAATATTTGGAAACGTTTGCAAACGTACTGCTTGTATGTAAAAATAAATCTTATCTTTTTATCTATGATAATTTAGTATTAAATAGGATAATAATATGTCGGAGAAAAATTATTAAACAATACACTATAATTAAGATTAATTGACAAATATTTGTTTAGGCTAGACTATAGCGAAAATTTTCTGATAACAGGAAAAATAACTGATAAGGAGATCATTTGATATGTACCAACAACAATTCTTGGGAAATCAAAAAAAAGTTTCCACAGGTTTACATCAAAATTTACAATTTTCATCAGTTTCAAACAAACAGTGCTGATGTTCCCCCGAATTTAATAAGATGCAAGTGCAACATTTATTCACAATTTTACTGTTAATCACAACAATTCTAATGCTAGCTTTACTATTTCTATCGTCATCATTAAATCGAGATTGGTTGGTCAAAAGAGCATCTTTTGCACGCGATGTAAACCAGCGAATTGTCGGAGAAAATGTGGAAGAAACTCTCTTAAATTACGATTTTATCGAATCCGAATCGTTCAACGATCTCGGTAATGTACCGCAAGACTATTTGCACAAATCGATCAAGTTGCAATTGAATCGGACATGCGGTAAATACCCGAATTGGTACGATTTGAGGTTCAGTGATACGATGTGGCAGACACAGGAGACCCGCAACGGCACCTTGTATCTGTTCAGTGCCTACGTAGATAATCGTACACTGCTCGAAAACCGGCCGAAAATCCGTGTATTATCGATGTTGAACCGTTTAAACGACAATATTCAGATGTTTTGTTTATTGTGGTACGGCAATCGAGTGATCGTACAGAAATCGATGGATTTCTTGCGGATTTTCACGAAAGGTTGGGGCGGTGATCGTAACGATTACTATCAACCGTATTTGATCACATGCGATTTACCGGAAGGCGTACAAAATTATCCTGAATCGATTACGATCGTTGAAAACGAATGCGATCCGATTTCCAACAATTTAATCGTCAACAATCGCGAGACTATCGCACAGAAATCGGATTTTATGGTTTGCGTGAAAGGTTTACACTATTTACAACCGAATAAATTGATCCGTTTGATCGAATGGATTGAATTATTGTTGATTCTAGGTGAGTACGTTTGAAATTCGCGCCGATTTTTTGGTAATAATAATTGGCGCCAATTTTGAATTCTAGGCGCCGATAAGATCGATTTCTACGAATTCTCAGTACATCCGCACATCAAACAAGTGTTGAATTATTACGTAAATTTGGGTAAAGCCGAATTAACTCCGATCACGCTGATTGGTGGCTTTTCGAATCATCCAAAATTGCAGGAATTATTCTTGGAACAGAAAACTACTGAACGCCGTCTACAGGAAGTCATCCCGTACAATGATTGTTTCTATAAGAATTTGAATCGGTACCGGTATGTTGTGTTGTTGGATACGGATGAGGTGATTGTGCCGAAAGTTGGTAAATGGTTGGATTTGATACGGAAATTGGAGGATTCAGCGAAATTGTTGAAACGGCAACCGGCTAGTTATCAGGCCCGGAATGTGTACTTTCTCGATCAACACCAACATCAACACGATTGGTTCGATGATGTACCGAAATATATGCATATTCTACAGCATGTGTACCGTGCGAAAAACTACTCGAGACCCAATTTCTATGTCAAAGCGTTTTTCAACACTGACCGCGTCCTAACGTTACACAATCACTTTCCCAGAGATTGTATCGACGGTAATTGTTATATTTTCGATATTGATATTGATTTAGCACAATTACAACATTATCGGCATGATTGTGTTAAAGATATTCGTAATTGTGCCGTGTACAAAGATGAACGTGTACTGGATACGAGTGTGTGGAATTTTAAACGACAATTAATCGAAAATGTACAAAAAGTCTTGTATGATAATCGAATTTTAATGAAACGACCATAATAAAAAGAAGCTGTAATCAATTTACACGATTTTAGTAGATCGAGTCGAGTCGATTCGGATCCACTACCCGAATCGAGACGATATCGGACGATCGATAAAATCGCGCAAACGAGTGCGTTCCAGCACTTATCGATTTTTTTCTAAAACAATCGAATAGTCTTCTCGTTTTTTCATATTAATCATTTCGCTAATAACCGTCACTTATGTAGAGCCTCAATTGATTAAGGCCCTACAAAAATAATTCAATTTTATAAGTTTAAGTGTATAGACTTAAATTAAGTCATCCAAGAGCTAATTTGAGCGTAAAAAACTTTTTAGAATGGATCAATTTTCAATTTGGGGTTGACTGTGGAGGAATCTGATTGGTCGTAGAGATGTACTCTCCGACCAATCAATTAAACTATTAAGTAGCACAATTTTTGGGGCAATTTTTACTAATTTTCGGTACACAGTGAAACAGGATTTGTTGTAATATTAGTTTTTTTATTAAAATCTCGTTTAATTTAAAAATTTAATTCAAAAATTAACAAAATCGTAGATTTCTGTAATTTGCTTCTTCCGAAATGGCGCTATCTATCAATATTTAATTAAACTAAATTTCCAGAAACGACGATATTTTTCGGATAAAATTATAAAGAAACAAAATTATTATAGAAAATCAACAAATACGATAGATTTTATTTATTTATATACTTATTATTAGCGAAATTTGATGAATTATTGATAATTTCTGCGATTATCCCAAAAGAATTCTGTAATCATGCGCCATCTATCGTTGGTTGTGTGCATTAAATTCGGCAATGATGGCGTCGTGTTTTCATCACAACTAACTCGATTATGTTGTTTTATTTAAAAATTGCTGAAAAAAAATGTGTAAATTTTGTGTAAAATTAATTTCAAATTAAATTCAATTCGAAAATTAAATTAACAAAATGTAAAAAATTTGTTTTAATTTACAAATAACATCGATTGTTTTGTTCGAAGGGGTTGAAATTGCCGATTCGCAACTGTTTTTTAACCCGCACAGCCCCTTTGATGTTGTGCCATCCACACCGTAAACTGTAACGGGGTGCAAAATGGTGGTGTGATCGTTCATCGGGTGAGTTTGTGTGTTTGTTTTGGTGGTTGTTTTTTTTTTGAGAGACGGGGTTTGAAAAATGGAAACGAAATTATGCCGTATTTGTGGCAAATTGGGGCGGAATTATGCGAATATTTTCAAGACCGAAGGGTTGAAGAATAAGATCGAAACGTGTCTCCCCATTGTTGTAAGTGTGCTTTGTTTATTTATTACTATTTGTTTGTTTATTTATTTTGTTCTAATTTATTGTTATTGTTATTTTTAAGATATCACCGTATTGTTTATTGCCCGACACTATCTGTGGGGAGTGTTTAGAGAATGTTGATAATTTCTACAATTTCATCAAGAATTGTCTACAAAATATCATAATATTGGAGGCGCAGTATGATGTGAGTGAAAGTTGTTTGAAAACGAAACGTAAATATGAGAAGGGCACAACAACGAATTGTTTAATAGAGAAATTCGATCAGAATTGTCAGACCGATGATTTTTTGGATGTGTATTTAAGGAATTTCCCACAGGATCTCGATGGGAACAGTCTGAAATTACCAAAATTTAGTTTAGTCGATTACGATATCGAATCGGGGAACGATTCACAATCCGATAATGAGACGCAACAACAAAACAATCAATTAACAATTGTAAATCGACGGTATTTCGATGATAATGAGAATAATTTAATCGATGAGATAGCACAAAGGAAAACGAGTCGTAAACGGAAAATCGATGGAATTATCGAGAACCAACAAACTAAAGTAAAACGATTTCCGACAATTCTCTATAATTGTGAATTAAATTATAATTTTATAGATTTTCCGGATGGATCGACGCAAGAGCCGCCAACCGAAAAAAATGGAATTATCACCACCGATACAACAGGAACAATTTGATTTTGATTTGGAATATTTGGAGAAAATCTACGATCTCAACAATATCTCACCGGCAATTGCAATCAAACAGGAACCGATACAAGAATTATCACCGCCACAATTATTACCGGCTACTAATCAATTACAACAACACGAATTACTACTACTACCTCAGATTTGTTTATTATGTGAAGAACAATTTTCAGGTCCGTCGACATTAGCTAGTCATGTGTTTGAAATACATGGTATTGATATGGCACAAATTTTACAACAACAAATTGATTATACGAGTAGTGAGAAGAAGAAGAGATTACCGAATTTAGTTAAAATTTCCGATTTGAAACAACGCAACGATTCGCTAGGTAAATTATATTATTTTTAAATATAGCGCCATGTGTCCGCGTAATGACCAATCAAAATGATTTATTAGAAACAATCGAGTTGCGATTGGATCTAATTGTAGCGCTTTAAGTCTGTATATACAGAGTGAATTATTATTACTTAATTATAGATAGGAAAGTTCACCGCTCACTAGATGCTTATAATAGTCAAACAATTAATAAGCGCAGGATTAATCAAATTTCTTTATTATAAACAATCGATTATCGCTAATTGTAGCCCTTTAACTTATGTTATACAGAGTGAATTCTAATATACACAGAGATTATACGAAATCTCATGGATCGCTAGATTTTTTTGTGAAATAGTTTCAAACATACAGTGATATTTTTTTTGCGAGACAACCAATCAAGTTTCAACTATCAGAAATAATTGAATCACGATTTTGTGACAGGCAATTTTTCTCTTTTAAATCTCCAATGAAATTTCATTATTATAATCAATTGACGATAAACATTTCCTAATTGTAGCTCTTTGAATATATAATATACAGAGTGAATTCTTTTAGAAGTTTTGCTCACTCGATATTTGTCTTCTAATTAATTAAAGCTAAATTAGTATCATTTTTCGGTTTAACGCGATTTTTCTCAGTTAACAGCCAATCAAATTTCGTTATTACAAACAGTTATGTTGTGATTGTATAATATATTCGCGGATTAAAAAGATACTAGATTTCGGTTGGTATGCGTGACTGTAGTGATATTTCTGGTGATTTCTTTGTTTACATATGTATACTCTGTCCAAAAGTTAAGTCAAAATTTCAAATGACAGAAGTGCAGGTAACCTACGCAACGAAAAGTAGTCCTCTATTAAAACCCCAAAATTTAAATGATTTATTGTAGTAAACTGGAAATTGATTCGAAAAGGATTTTACAATCTCCAAAGAAATATAAAATATCGAACTTCAGGATGAATATAAAAAAATACCACCAAATTATGTAAACAAATACGTAGGGTTTTATTCAAATCGGAGTGCCACAATATGATATTCTTTCTCTTTCATGTCAACATGTAAAAGTTAGGAATTTTTCAAACATTAAGTTGCCTATAGTCTATCTTCTGTTATTTGAAATTTTATATTTAAATTTTGGACAGAGTATATCTTTCCTATTATACTAGGATTACGTACTGTGTTTAACTACAAGTCTTTTAAATCTAGTAACCCTTTGGTAATATACAGAGTGAGCCATATTAAATGTTTAGACCACTGCTCACTAGATATCTATATTAATGAGTTAATTTTTACGAAATAACGGATCGAATTTCAATTATACAAACATTTAAATACCGAGTGTTAAGCAACATAGGCTATTTATTATTCTGATGACTTCCATAATATACAGGGTGAATTATTTTAAACGTTTAACAGATAGTGATATTCGAACGGTTCTGGTACTGTTACAAATAATTGAATCACGACTCTATATATTTGTAGATTTCTTCAAATTTTCTCATTATAAACAATTGAATTATGATTTCTCCTAACTTTCTCTCTTTAGATAGCCAATTAAATTTTACTAGCGGACCCGGCAGACTTCGTTCCGCCCGTTCGTTGGATCATATTCACAAAATTAACAATATTAATTAAATAATAATCTAAAACGTCAAAGAAAGTGAGGTTAGAATATCTGTTGTTTACATTTTAAAATTAAACTGCTAAATTATCAAAACTTATTTCCAACAGCGGCCAGCGATGCAGCGGATGGGTACCCGCGTGTCAAAACTTATTTCCACCGCCTATATTCCAACATATTAAAACTTTTAATGACCGTTTTAACCCCGTTAGAGGGTGAATTTCCAAAAATTCTTTCTTAGTGAGCGTTTACATCACCTAAAGAATATATGTGCCAAATTTAAAATCGATCCGACGGATAGTTTGGGAGATATCGTGATGAGGCAGTGAGTGAGTGGGAAATCGCTTATATAAATACTATATAAACAATTGAATAATCACTTTGGCTAACGGTAGAATTCAGGACTCCTTAAATGTTTACTTATAATTAAGCAAATTTAATTATCGTAAAAATTTAAATTTTGGCTAAAACTACTTAACGATTCTGTAGCTTAATTATTCTCATTTTTGAATGTACCGCCGTTTAGTCTACACAATCACCAATCAGCTTGCATTCTTATAAATAATTTAATTACAATTCTGCCTAATTGTAGACCTCTCCATATTTTAAGTTCAACCAATCACATTTAATTATTACAAATACTAGTTGAATCATAATCTTCTTAAGGAGGTACATGACCTAAACGAAAATGATGAAAACATCTTGAAATTTTCAGGATCAATAAAAATATACACCATACATATTATCTAAAAATTCAGCGATCTAGGGTTCGTAGTTTTCTTATAAAAAAATGTCAAAAATGACCAATTTAACATTATAACAATACAAAAGCGGCCACGCGTACCTACATATCAGTATTTTAATGTATGAAAAAATGATGACACAATTCTAAAAAACGACATATATGTAAAGAAAATAATGCCGAATCTATTGAAAAAGAAAAATTATCCCAAGGATTCTTATTTTTAATAATATTTAATTTTTAAGGATGATTTGTCGATATATTGAAAATAATGAGAATAGGCTGAAAAAAAAATATTATTCCGATAAGTTTCCTGAAGCGTCTGAAAAAATTAGAAATTTTTTTACAACACCGTTTAAAAGTTATAACATTTTTTAGTTATTGCAAATTTACACGTACTTAAATGGAAAATGCACCATTCGGCCAAATCACGTTAAAAAATAGTAGTGAAGGAATAATTAGAAAAATTTGTAAATTTGTAAACTAATAGATTAAATATTCAAGAAGCATATAAGCGATTAATATGCACTGGTTTCAATATTATTTATTGAGAAAAATAATAAATATGAGTGATATGTATGATACTATTGAATGGCTAGTGTGATTCACCAGAGAAACGTGGCAACCTCGCAACATATGTCACCGCGTAAATTCAAACGTAAATATAAAACAGTACAAGTTGAATAGAGACAGGTACACGCATACTATTCCCTTCTAACATTAGAGAATATGACAACTACCAACTGCTAAGGTTTTGCGGTGTTGTCACGCAATACCGAATAAAAATAAAATTGATTTTAATTAATTATTTTAAATAAAATAAAATTTATAACTTTTGGGAGTATATATCTGGTTTCTAATTTTTTTGTAAGTACAATAAGATACTTTGTATCGATAATTTCTGGTATAAAAAATTAATGTATTTTATTTTGTCAAGTTGAATTCAAGGTACACTCACAAACAAAAATTTTCATATGATCCTAACAATAATTGGAAATTTCATTTAAAATTGAATGAAATTTAAACAATTTTTGATTGTATTAGAAATGTGATATAAAAAACAAACATGTGAAAAAAAAATATTTCATTTAAATACTTTATTTTAAAAGATATTGAAAGACATAGATTTTGTGAAAATTTTTCGTACTTTTTTTCCGATTGTACCTACCATTCATCCTTAAGAACATAAAACATTAAAAAATTGTCATTATTGTGCGTATGTGTTGTGTTCATGTGAGTTGTCACGGCAACAAGTACAGTCTCGATAAAAAAGAATGGATTCTATGTTACGTACTGTATAGCTATATAATATATATTGCACTGGAGACAAAATTATTTAAATGGACTGTACGTCCTGTACCTCCTTAATATTTAATTAATTTTCTTGTAACCAATCAAATTACATTATTATGAACAAATGAGTAACTATTACCTCTAATTGTAGCTCTTCGTGAATCTTAATATACAGGGTGAATTATTTTAAATTTATAGAATAATTATTTATAATAGCCAATTTAATTAATTAATTTGATTATTACAACTATTTTGTAGATGATGGTCTGGATGATAATAACAGAGACGATTTACATCTATCCGATGACAATAATGAAGGTAATGATTTTGATGATGATGACCATGATGATGATAATCGTTCACCACCATTATTAACACCGAATTACGTGTGCCCAATATGTCCATCAATATTTACAATAAATCGTCAAGAATTAGTCAATCATTTAGAACAAATCCATCCGGAAGAGGCGCGTTTATTGTGCAACCAATGTCTATATCAAGCACCATCATTCGATTCATTAAAACAACACATTGAACAATGTCTAAAACAACATCAAATCATTTATAATAATAATAACAATAATAATCATAATGGTAATCGATCACTAGCTACACCACCACTGATACCAACAAAATTAACATGTGATCAATGTGGTAAGATAAATTTCGAAACGTACAATGATTATAGTCAACATCGTCGCCAAGAACATTCGATTTTCCATTGTGATTTATGCAATAAATTCTATGGGCGTAATTCGCATTTATGGAAACATGTGAATCGTGTACATAAAGGTAATGAGTTGGTCACTTGTGAAGTGTGCAAAAAAACGAGCGCTTCGAAATACCATCTTGACCAACATATCAAGAAAATCCACAACAATTCTAAAGTACAACAACAGAAATACCAACCTTTCGATTTCCAATCAGTCAAGCAGAGTTTTATGCGGCAAGAACTACTAGAACAGAATAGTGTGGAAGAACAGAAAGGTCCAAAAGAGATTGATGTTAATAGTGAATTGTATACGAATATTATAACGAATTATACACCACCACCACCGCCGCCGCCGCCAGAAAACGAATCCAATGAACAGGAGAGTATCGGTGAGCATAAATGTACGAAATGCAATAAAGCCTTCCACAAACGTACATTATTGAAGAAGCATCGCAAAAATTGCCGGCCGCGTTTACAAAAAGATCTATTGACACGCTGCAAAACGTGTTCGCGTATCTTTAAAGACCGCCAAAGTCTATCCAAACACTTAATCAACTACCATTCAGAGTACTCGTGCGAGATATGCGGTCAAACTGTACAAAGTAAATGTGAAATAATCACACACATACGTTTCACACATCCACAAAACAATTTAATCTGTAAACTATGCAATAACATCCTACGCAATCAGTACGAATTAAAAGTACACGAATCGAACCATTCGAATTCGTACGTTTGTCAATTTTGCGGTGATTGTTTGGATAATAAGATCAAATTAAAGATGCACATATTGAGTTTACATCGGAAAATATTGAATTTAAGTTGTGGTATTTGTTTGAAATTATTCGAGAATCAATTGAAGTTGCGCGAACACGTTCGCTATCAGCACGCCGAACAGATCCAATCGTTAACCACATGTCCGGTGTGCGGCAAGAATTACGGCTCTAAATGGAAAACGTACGATCATTTGAATAAATCCCACGGACGGATCTTTAAAGCGTGCAAAATTTGTTTGGAAATCTTCGAGAATGAGGCGCAATTACTGGAACATCAACAATTACACCCGAATAACAATCAACAACAATTACAGCAACAACAACAACAACAACAAGTGAAACAGAGCGAGAGTGATAATAATGAGAATAATGAAGAGAGTGATGATGATAGTGGTGCTGTTGTCGTACAACCGGTTAAGAAACAGCACGTGCCACAACAGAACAGTTCGAAACGTACGGTTTATGTGAATAGTAACGATCCGAGTTATTGTGAGATTTGTTTGAAAACATGGCCGGCTAAGAAACATCTATGGCAACACTATATCCGTTGTCATAAACAAGTGGCGGCTACAGTGTGTGGTATTTGTTTGAAAACAAATCGTAACTATCTCGATTTACAGAAACATTTAAAACAACAACATCCGTCATTGTTGTACGGTCAAGGATTCGGTTCGAATTTTATCTGTCGTATATGTGGCCGTTACCATAATGCTAGCAGTAAATTAAAATTACATATGGCAATACATGAGAATTTCAATTGGGACCTATTAAATCAAAATAACGATGAAGATCAAGATCAAGATCACGATAAGAATGTTACAATTGATAATAATAGTAATAGTGATAAAGAAACCAAAACAACGAACGGTTATGGTAGTAGTAGTAATAATAATAATAATGATAATATCAATTATGATAGTTTAATTGAACAAGTTGAATGTTCATCAAATGATCGTACGCATACTAGTGATGATGATAAGTGTGATAGTGATGATGATGATAATGATAATGATGATGATGATAGTGATACAGATGATGATTCAAGTACTGATGAATCATCGAATGAATCTCTAGTCACTAATAGTAATAATAATAATTCATTAGATTCACCATCACAATCACAAAATCAACAACAACCAGAACAAACAAATGAAGTTAATGATAATAGCAATAGTGATCTCGATGATGATATTAATGATCGTGATATATTTAATACAAAGACTGAAGAATTGAATTCTGCAATACAATCAATTGAAGAACAATTTATTATTGATGATGATGATGATGATGATGAGGATGATGATGATGTTGATGATGATGAAGATGATGATTATTGTGATTTACAACAGCAACCTATGTTAAATGATAATGAAATCGAGTCGGCTGTTGGTAGTATTTTATAAACAAAAGAATAACAAATTTTGTTCTCTATATAGATTTGAGTAGATTTAAGTTCTTTTTACCATGATTTTGAAGACTGTTGTTTTTGTTAGATCAAGCTTTTGTAGGATTATAAATGTATCCAGTGCTCTCTATATATATCTCTCTCTTTTAATCTTGTTAATTTTTGTATAGTTCTACTGTATTTCTAGATATTTTCCATTAGTTGTTTTTTTTTTCGAATTGTAAGTTCTAATATTTATTTTTATATTCTTAATTTATCAAAATAAGATTACTTAAGTCATTCCAATTACTCAATAAATTATAAGATTTACTTCTATATATATGTATATATACAATAAAAGTATATTTAAAACAACAGGAATAATAAAGAACATCAATAATTTTTGTATATTTGTGTATTATTATTGTTTTTATTCCATTAAATTGCAATCGAGAATTAATTATTTGAATTTTGCGCTTAAATTTCTTTGTCAGTTAAGATTACAGAAACCTTTAATTAACGATTACCAACTTTACAGGAAACTGTATTATAATTCAAAATATATTCAACTATTAGTTAGGTAATTGTTCTTGAAGAATAATTAAATTTGGGGAAAAAAATGTTTAAATTGCACGATCTCTTATTAATTTACCGACCTTGTCCTGAATTATTGCATATTTATTTACTCTACCATGTCTAGACGAATTACAGAAAACTTGCTCAGGTGATTGTAGTTTCCAGTTTTGTCAATAGAGGACAAAATAAATAATTATACGGATATTTATACAGGTTGTCTCGTAAGTAATAGACCACCTTGCGGGGTCAGAGAGGAAATTAAATCCTGAATCGAAATAGTATATTAAAAAACAAGTGTCAGAAGTCGACAATTATTGCATGACTCCAAGTTTAGACAACGAGCGGCGAAACGCGAACTTTTTGAACTTAATCAAGTAGTTGTCGCTTATGTCGACAGATGAATGAATAATTATAGGAATATACAGGGTACCAAATTCTTCTAGCAACATAAGAAGAAGGGGGAGGAAGCCTCCTCCTCCAATACTATTTAGACACTTTCCACTGTTAAGATACGCATACTTAGTTGCTATAAATATGTGTTGAATTTAACTGACAAAGCAAGAAATATCAACAAACATGTGTTGTCTTTGACGTACTCATAATAAGTTTTGAACAATTCTCCTTATACTCTTAGATACATTTCATTCTGTAATGAGTAAGACAAGAAAGCGTTATACTGTGTCTGATTCTTTTGAAAGTTACAAACAATTTAAGAGTCCGTTGCTAGATAGCGTCATTAGCTTAATGCTGAACAGGAGTTGATAGGTTCAAATCCCTCGATCGATACAATTTACTTTTTTCTTTACTATATAATTCACAAAAGTCAGACATACAACTTTTCATAAACGTTTAGTTGACACTAATAAGTAAATCACAATAAAATAAACAGAATAAGTGACAATCATCAATGAAAAAAGATAATTGAAAATACATTTTGTTCAATACTTGCAGTTAAAGTTCTACTTTATCGACTAAAAACTCGATGGTAAAATAGCAACCATAGCAACCAACAACAAATAAACAAAAACAATTGCTTGTTGTTTAGAGAAATCAATTAGCAACCAACAACGATTGACAACTGTTTGAATAGGGGAGGGAAAGGCAAAGTGGGCCCCTTCAAATTTTAAAAGCTTTCAGAAAATATGGGGGCAAACTTTTTTGAAATTTCTTTTATAATGAGGGGTAAAAGGGATCATCTATTTATTGACTATTTAATAATTAATTGTAAAAATGAAAATACAGAATGAAAAATATCAATTATTAATTTTCGGGGGAGGGGGGTCACTTTGTCCCAAATTTTCGATATTTTAATTTTAATGGACGCAGCATAATAGTGTTAAATAAGTATCAAGGGTCTAAAAAAAAGTAAACGCGTAAAAGAATTATTGATATTATTATATTTTTCCTTAAGGGGCCCACTTTGTGCCCCCTTCCACTACATAGTTAATGTCAAAACTTATTAGAAAATTAAAAAAAAATAAATAAAAAGGAGTTTGAAGGGCAAGTATTGCACTCGATGGTAAAGTCTCTTTATCCACTCGCGCATACTCTATCCGCTCTTGGATAAAGTATGACTTTACCACCTTGTACAGTAAATAGCAATTTTTTTATGACCAGTATGTGTCTAAAGGAGTTTGAATTTATCAACCATAATTGAGCTGCACAATTTTACAATAGGTAGTAGATAAAAAAAAATCATAAAAAATTGCCTACTTTAAATTGATGCTCAGTAATTTTTGTTAGACATAACGTTTAAGTGGCATTTATGGAATGAAAGGAAATTTTACACACAATGTATAATTTCTTAGAGCTATATTATCTGATAATTCGAAAATAAAGTAACTAGGCATCTGATTTTTCATTTCAATGTTCATTTATTAGTTTTGTCTGGTTGGTAAAGAATCGTTTTCTTTTGTAATTTTTACAATTCCACAATTGGTATTTATGAATTTTTAGATAATTTACTTGTGTACGGATTTAATTCGTGATTCTGTAAGTTGGTTTTTCTTAATAAATCTTGATTGAAATTTGATTCTGGAAAGTCTCAGTATGAGTACGACAAAGACAACACATGTTTGTTGATATTGCTGTCTTTATCAGCACTTTATCCACACGTATTTATAGCAACTACTAACCTTGACTAAGTATGCGTATCTTAACAACTGTGGGCGTCTAACTAACAAAGAGAGATCACGACCTCGGAAATAAAGTTCGGCACGAGCTTTTTCAGGCTTGTTGTAGTATACGTTTAAGTTAACAACATATTAAAAAACTAAAGCGTAGTAGCCAGGCAATCTTAAGAAAAAAGCGTTTAAAGTTTTTTGCGTCCATTTAGTATTATTAAGTTATTCGGTTATTTGCGACTTTAAAAAGCTCAAGTGGTTGTGTCGTTGTATCGCCCTCAAAAGTACGGGGTTCAATCCTCATGCGGAGAATTTTTCTTTTATTTGTCGAAACAACTTTTTTTTTATTTTATTTTAGTGTATAAATTGAAGCAATCAAAAATGTATTGCTTTTTATTTCTTTAATGTATTTTATAGGAAAATAGGCACCCAAAAATTATTTCAAATTATTATTTATTAATTTTTCAAACTCTCTATACATTAAATATATCTACCAGAATGGTAATTATCATAAAAACAATGGAAAAAAAAACTGTTTCGACAAATAAAAGAGAAACTGGCCGCATAAGGATTGAACCCCGTACTTTTGAGCGGGATCCAACGACGCAACCACTTGAGCTATTTCAAATCATAATTAAACAAATAGCTCAATAATACTAAATGGACGCAAAAAACTTTGAACGGTTGTTTTTCTCAAGATTAGTTGGCTATTGCGCTTTAGTTTTTTAATATGTTGTTAACTTAAAGGTATACTACAAGCCTGCAAAAGCTCGTTCCGAACTTCATTTCCGAGGTTGTGCCGTCTCCTTGTAAATAATAAACATAAAAAACTCCTCCTATTCTGACAAACACAATTGATCTATCGTAATCCGTGAATAGGAGGAGACTTCCTCCCACTTTTCTTCTTAAGTGTCCAGTCCAATTTGGTTCTCGGTATAACAGCTGTATGTATATAGCTCGTTTCACCATAGAATTTCTGCGTCACGGTGTCTCTGTCACACCTTCAAAAACTATATCTTTGTCTCTTTTGTTTTCGATACAAATCTCGAAAAATCACACTTCAGACAGATAAATGTATACAAAACGTTTGGCATTTTTAATTCATAGGTCTCGTGATTATTTTGAAATTTTGCAGTTTTAATAACCAGAGCGCGACTATTAGACAAATTTGATTGTCATTTATCAACAAAATCGGAGGGAATTTTAAATCTGACTCCAAAAAATAAGTAAAAATACGATTAACTTACAAAATTCTAATAATTCCATTTCACCTGTTTGCCGTATGTAATTCTGTTGAAATATTTATCATAATATTTGCTGTATTACTAAAAATATGATACGCAATATTTGATTTTCTATTGATAATAGTGATAAGAGAGATAATTTAGAAATTATCACAACTGTTGTTGTGTGTAGGTTTCTTTCCGTTTTTTATTTTCCAATTTATTACACATAAGCTGGTTAAAATTGTATAAAATTTTCTAAAAATATTTCTTAAAATCATTGAATACAAAGTAAGTAATATAAAATCGAATAAATTTCGTAATAATTAATTAATTTTTTTGTGGAATTAACCAAAAATAGGGTGTGGTGGTATTCTACAGGATGTCCCAATTCATTGTTTGTTGTCTATTCTCTCTGTGCTTCTCACCATTAATTGTCAATTGTGATCTAATTAATCTAAACAATTATCCGTTTTGCGCACAATGTGAATGTACCTTAATCAACGATCAAGTTGAAGTCTATTGTAAAAGGGATGTAAAATACGTATTATTCGAAAAAAATTATTGGTATAACAGCCAAACGAATACAACAATCAATTATAAAACGGTAAAAATCGAAAATAGTGCCATCGTGAATTTAGACAAACAATTCCCAAATTCAACATTACAATTATTGGATTTATCAAAAAATTCAATCTACAACATCAGCGATAACGTATTCAGTCAACTACAAAAAATGGAAGTGTTAATATTGAGCCAAAATCAATTGGAAATCATCCATCCGGACGCTTTTAAAGTGAGTAATAACATTATTAAAAGACAGCCTGTATATTGGCCGTATTTTTTTCTATTATAGGGCCTCTATTTGGAAGGTGATTTTATGCCGTTGCGTTCATTGAAAATCCTAAAATTAGACCAGAATCGTTTGCACAGTTTAGATGGCAATCTATTCGAGCATACATCACGTATCGAGAATTTATCATTGAGTCATAATCCATTGAAAATACTCGATCAACAAACAATTATAGCAATTACGAGTTTAGTTTATTTGAAGAATTTAAATTTGAGTTACACCGGATTGAAAGAATTACCCGATAATTTTATGCATACGCCGAAATTTATTGAAATTTTAGATTTAACCGGCAATCAATTCGATGGTATACCAAGAACGTTGGGACAATCACACAATTTACAAGTACTCTATATGGATTATAATCCGATAAGAAATTTAACAACAGACAAGTAAGCTTAGACGATACAGTTTTGTTTTTGAAGTGAAACTTCTTTACTAACGAATCTTTAGGCGCGGTAGGGTAGTAAATTTGTTCGAAGCGTGACCCTGTGAGAGGAAACCATATACATATATATAATACTAATATATTGCGACTTATGTCAAAATACAATTTAGGAAAAGAGAGATAGAAAGAATGATATTTTTGTATTTTTGTAATTATTAGGACAAATCGCTTTTGCACATGCGTGAAAAGTCAAATAATGAAATATAGAATGAAGTTAGCGTTGATGTCACCAACAACCAATCGTAAAACAGAAAAACGCAAGCGCATGCGCACAACAGAAATTGTCCTGATAGAGAAGGCCGATATTGCTATACCGTTTTGATTACGGCCCGTTTCGGCAAAAACTCGCAATATATTAGCGTTATAATACCGGTAAACTAAAGCAACTAGGTGCATTAGCAGAAGAGTGGGAGGAAGTCTCCTCCTATTCACGGCATACGATAAAACAATTCTGTGGTCAGAGTAGGTCGAATAGGAGGAGTTTTAAGTGTTTATTATTTAGTTAGGCGCCCACTGTTGTTAAGACAGCAATGTCAACAATCATGTGTTGCCTTTGTCGTACTCATAATGAGACTTTTCAGAATCAAATTTTAATCAATATTTATTAAAAAAGAGACAACTTATAGGATCACGAATTAAATCCGTATACAAGTTAATTATCTAAAAATTTGTAAATACCAATTACGGAATTGTAAAAATTACAAAAAAAAATGATTCTTTACCAACCAGACATAACTATCTAATAAATGAACATTGAAATGAAAAATCAGATGCCTAGTTACTTTATTTTCGAATTATCAGATAATAGTTCTAAGAAATTATACATTGCGTGCAAAATTTCCTTTCATTCCATACACGCCATTTAAATGTTATGTCTATCTAGCAACGGACTATTGAATTCTTTGTAGCTTTGAAAAGAATAAGACACAGTACAGTCCGTCCTTGTTCAACTAATTACAGCATGAGATGTACCTAGCTGGCTGTGGACAATTTTCAAAACTCATAATGAGTACAACAAAGACAACACATGTTTGTTGATATACCATGCTTTGTCAGTTATATTAAATTCAACACGTATTTATAGCAACTATTAACCTTGACTAAGTATACGTATCTCAACAGTGGCAAAAATCGATCATTTCTTAATAAATCGATTTTTTTTGTAATCGATTTTTTTCACTGCATATCACATCCCTAGAAGTGTCTAAATAATAAACATAAAAAACTCCTACTGTGACCACACAATTGTACTATCGTATGCCATGAATAGGAGGAGACTTCCTCAAATCGGTATATGGGGGAAAACCTTCCATACTAACAGGCAGCTGAGAGGAAAGAGTGGGAGCGTTACCATAGCGTCGCTTCTACTCTCTCTGTCAGTCCTGCCAACTGTGTAAAATAAACATTAGGGTCTAAAGATGGTATCATTAGTCGATCTACAGCGCCCTCTGGAACGAAACTAACATTTCCTGGCCTACCGCGATCTATGATTTTTGAATTTATAAATTAATTAATGGCGTTAAATTATCTATATATGAATATTGTTTTGAGGTAAGTGAAATGCAGAAAAAAACAACTGCAGAAAAAAATGAACCAATAAAAAAAATGAACTTCATCTCTAACGTAAAAAGTTTCACTTCTAATGCGCGCCGTTCCACACACTTTCAATTTTTTTATGTATTCTTTTGTTTCAAAAACAATTTTCAGTGGTTTCCCGATTATTACAACATTAAAAATGTTGCATATGTGTTATATGCCATTATTGACGAATTTGAGTCGAGAATCGTTGAGTTATTTGGAAAATTTAGAGGAATTGTATTTAATGAATAATAACGAATTGGTGCATATTGATAGGGCGGCTTTATCAGCGAAACGTAATGGCTCACAATACGAGACATGGCCACCGTTACGAAAAGTAAGTAGGCTATGTGAGTTGTGCGCGTGCGTACAGATCAAGTCGAATTTGGCCTTGAGGTATTCGTTCTTGAGAGCCTGTCAAAAATTCTACCCCTGTTGTACCTATTAATTATATATTAATTTAAATGTTGAACAATTTAAGAATGTTTTTTACTAACAATACTGATCAAATTTTCTGTTTTTCTCGCTTCCTAATGAACCGAATGAGATAAAATTTACAGAAAATTGAAAAAAACAATACGAAGAATGTCTATATGCGGCTCTTTTTTTCTACATTTCTATCTGTTTTCCAGTAAAAACGCTTCTTTTCCGCTCTTTTTATTAATCAACTTTTCATGAAAATGGATACGAATCCTGAAAAAACGAATTCATACAGACATCAAGTAGACTATTGCCTATATAAATGAAATAAATTTGATTCAAATCTGTTAATAAATGAAAGAGAGAAGCAAAAAATTGTATTTGAATTGGCTTAAGTAATCAATTTTCGCTTCTAATTCGAGATAATTAAGTAATTTTTTCAATAGATTTTCATCTGAGGTTACAGTTGTCTGTTTTCGGAAAGGAACGGAAGAGTTTTTGTCTTAAAATATCCGAGTGAGAATATTCGATGAGCGGTTTGAAATTTTGTATATAGCGATAAATTCTAAATTTCGACAATTCAGCGGATATTAACACTATTTTCATAATTAACCCAAATCGGGAATACGATTTGGACACGAAAAATGAGAATTCTTCGAATAATTCGATTAAAATCTGAGAAAAAACTGCAACAAAGAAGGAATATTTGGTGAACAGTTTTGATATTATTTTTGAATTCTAGAAACAATTCATCGGATATTAATACTTTCACCTCAGTTGATCAAAAGTAACAATATTCGATGATTAGTTTGGAAGGTCGATTAACTGACGACCTGCGCAATAGCTGCGTTCTTTACGATCATTTACGCATGCGCAGATTTACATTTAAAATCCAGTAACTGAGCAACGCATGCGCAAGCCGTCCAATTAAGCATTTGAGCACTTCAAATCGTAGAATATTCAACTAATAAACAATTCATTGGGTATTAATATTAAGACTAGGAATTTAGCAAATCTAATAAACCATTCATCAGATATTAACACTTCTTACTGATTGTTCAAATAACTGTGGAAGACCACGAGAGAGAAACCAAATTTCTAACAAATTAACCACAAACTTGTTTTGTTCGAAGGGACAATATTCGATGAACAGTTTCCATAATTATTTTTTGGCGGGAAATGCACTTCTTAAGCTTGACCTTGAGATTTAAGCGGCCGCAAATGCGCCCAATTATAACCGATTTCATTTGTTTTTTTTTAATGTTTGATTGTTTTCTAGTTGCATTTGGAAAACAGTAAATTATCATCATTGGATATGCACTTAATACTGAGTTGGAATGATTTAATCGAATTGGATCTAACAAACAATCCATGGACATGTGAATGCGAGAATCAATGGATGGTTGATGAATTATTACCAGTCTATTTGCATATTAATGAGTTCAATGCGAAATCAATGAGGTAAAAACACACACAAATTCAAACACATTCACGAGACATTCTGTATAATTGTTTTGTTTCTTTTTTTGTTTTTGTTTTTGTGTTTCATTTGTTATTGTTATTACGTCACAGATGTGCTGCACCAATCGAAATGGTCGAATTCACATTCTACGATATCTATGAGAAACGATCGATAATGCGCTGTCTAGATTATTACGGTAATCGTCCCGAAAACGATGGTGTTTTGTTAATTGGTCTATTAGCCGGCATCTTGATTACAATACCACTTATATTGTTTATTATTTATGCCTATCAACGCCATTGGTTTGGATTATTTGATCGATCACCGGCGGCATTTTCGCGACAATTCTATCAACGCACAATGAGCAAAGACGAATATTTCTAAATTATAAATTATTAATATTATTATTATTATTATTATCACAAGAATAAAGTGTTTTTTTTTGCTATTTCAACCCTCTATTATATCTCCTATCTCTTTCTAACTCTATTATGTCGGGGGTTAATAGTGGATCAAGTGAGCGTGGGTGTATTGTTTTTTTGTTTCAACAACACAATAAAACAAAAGAAAAACACACCAGTTTCTCATCAAAGTAGGCACGTATCTACTTACACTTCACTATCTAGTCATCTTTATCTTGATCATCATTACTGCAATATGTGTTATCTTTTTCTACGTTTATGTATAAGTTGTTTTTAGGAAATAAAAGCCAACTTGATGGAGAGTCGTGTGACAACGATAAGATTCTCTTGACAGGATTGTGTGTAACGTTGAGTACCATCGAGTCTTCAAAAAAAACAAAAGAATAAAAATCTCTCAAAAAAAAAACAGTAGTTATCGAAATTATCCTGTGATAGATACAGATAGATAGATTAAAGGGTGGCTTTTATATCTACAAACAAAAATCGTAAAGGTTAATCGTTTGTTTTTTTTAAATGTCAAAAACTATCAAATGTCAAATCGACTATTGATAGTAGTCGGCGACCTCTAATTACCACACAACTGTTTCAATCTAGTCGACTGGGGTTTAATCTACCAAAACAACAAAACAAATGACTACTGTCAATGGCAATATGATGGCAAAAATCAATTTCTTATCACTATATCGTTGCAAAAGAGAGAGAGTCGGTGTGTGTGTGTGTATACGCCACAAATTGGTCGTAACGAATGCTATTCTCCCTGGTAATTTTTCCAATAATGTTCAATTTGTGTTCAATATGGGGGTGGATGGTAGTGGAAACGGGTGGGAAAGCGTACAACAACAGAGACAGATCAAAACGCTAACGCACAACCGATAACACAATAAAGCGAGACCGAGAGAGATCGGGGCTAACCCCGATTTTCCGGCAATTTAAAAAAAAACTGATAAAAATCAATGCATCCATGAATAACAACATCACAAAAAAAAAATTGAATAAAAGCCAACTTGATACAATCAACAAAATTAAAGGCGATAAATAATTGCATTTACTAATAATAACAATAATGATAGTGAGTGACAATCTCACCCTTAAACACCCTCTTCAACTAAATGAATTTGTTGAGATTTAGCTTGAAAAGAAGGCTATGAACGGTGCGGCGGATGCCGAATCACCCTGGTAACCTGATACAACCGACAACGGCAAGAGGGAACAATTGACATACGAATGGAAAGGGTGACTTGATTTTACAATATCCCCCAATTAAAGAGACTTTGATAGTGAATAATAATATAATCCGAATCATTCTATCTCTCTCCAATACACCCACACACGAATTGGGTGTGATTATTAAATAAAAGGGCGACAATTAACTCAATAACCGTAACCTACTATGGATTCTATATAAAATAAAATAGAATTGTCGATAAAAGCGGAATCTAATTATCGATTGATAACAAGACAGGATACAATCAAATCCAATTATTTATCGAAATTATGCACCCGCATTATTGTTGGATGTTCAAAAAAAACTCTCTCGAATAAGATAAAAATCAACGATAAAGCACGTACAGATCATTAAATTTTATAATAATAGCCACAAAATATAAATACAAGTTGGCTACGTCTTTTTTGCGAGAATATCAAAACTACTTTCCCAACTATAATATACCGCATATTGTCTGTTAAATACCCAATTTAGGAACCGTCAGGAGATCTTCAGGATCAATCATATCCCTATTATTATATATTTTCTCTATATACATATATATCTGTATAAATATAAATTTATGTGTATTTATTGGTGACTCAATCTAAACCGATTTGTGATTGGTTAGTTAACCGGTAAATGATTGGTTGATTGTTGTATTAACTCCACCCATTTACCGTTACCGTCATCCTCTTCTAATATTATCCGGTTGTTATGGCGACGTAATCTCCAGGTTTAACATACCTTAATAGGGGATGATTGAGGGGATGATCGATTTTCTTGTAACCGGAAAAAATTTTATCCACAAAATTTCTCGATAAATACAATTTTTTCTCAAATACACCCCCAATTTTTTCGTTAATTGCATATTTATAAACAATTGAAAATTTGTTATAATTCGTGTAATTATCGTGTGATTATTGTTTAATTTTATATCAATCGGATATTCGTATCAATACTGATTTCTATTGACAAAACTAGTAGTAGGCGGTACGTTCTATTGGAGGGAAATTGCAATACCCACCCCCTACTACGTCTTTAACTGAATGTAAACCATCCCCTAATTTCTGTGTGTGTGTGTGTGTGTATGTGTGGATGTGTGCAAGAAACACATAACTTGTAGTAAAGTTATAAGTTTAGTCTTTAAGGGTAGTTTGTTGTGTTTAAAACAACCATAAATTGTTGGTGTGCTAGTGGTAGTGCATTTGTGTGGATGTGTGTGTGTGAGAAATGAATACAACAAATATCGATAAGGATTACGATATTAATGGACAGAATACGCACCGGACATCGTTTCTGATTGAAGATATTTTGTATCGACAGAAAAATGATGAACAACAAGAGCCCCAACAACAACAACAACAACATAAAGATGATGGTGATTTTAGTGGTAGTGTTGGTAAATTTTACCATCATCAACAACAACAACAACAACAATCGAAATTGCTTGATAAACGCTTAGATAAGGCTAGTTACAATTATTTCCAAACATTAAATAATGGGTGTAATGTACAGAATTTCCAAACACCGGACAATGGTTATATACAAGTGATGGGCGCGTTGGGCGCCTATCTGGGCACACCGTACAAAACAATGACGGATCCCTACTTTCTAACACAAGGTAGTATAACTTGATTTTTGTGTAGAAGTAGTACCTACTTAACAAATCGAATTGTAGGATTACCTTTCCATCACGCCCTTTTCGGTGGTACACCCAGTGAAATTTCATTGAATGCCCTCAAACATTGCCGGCGACGGAAAGCGCGCACCGTCTTCAGTGATCCCCAATTAACCGGTAACAATTAATTAATCTCTGACTTAAATCGAGTAGGTTGTTGATTTTGTTGTTTGATAGGTTTGGAAAAACGGTTTTCCGCACAGCGTTATTTATCGACGCCGGAACGTGTCGAATTGGCCAGTGCGTTGAGTTTGAGTGAGACACAAGTGAAGACATGGTTCCAGAATCGGCGGATGAAGCACAAGAAACAGCTGCGGAAATTGCAGGAGGAGAAAGTGGCATCGGCATCGACGGCGACAGCAGCAGCAGCAGCAGCAGGTGTGGCGGCGGGGCCGGTGGCGGCGACAACGGCTACACCGACGGTAACTGGATCCGTTAGTAATCCAGGCAGTATGATGTTTGAGGCGATTGAGAAACGGTCATCAGGTGAGAGGTTTTTGTTTGGAATATTTGGTTTGATGTAGACAAAAGGGCTTTTCGGTGGCCAAGCTTAGACGTTACTGCTTTATTAAGAAATTTATCCTCCTAGTTCCAGTAGATTTAGCGTAAATGCGGCATTTTGAACAATTATTAGGGTGTGTTCATGTCGAAGAATTCTATGTTTAGAATAAACATCATTTTTATCGTAGTCGTCATCTATGTACCTATATCCTATCGACTGAAAAAACGGACTTTTTTGACAGCCTAGGGACCAATTTGATAGAATAAAATTTCCTATATTTAATTCTAAACTCCGCTCTTTGTAGCTCTTCTAAGTGTTTGACAGTCCTTATATCTAACGTATTGAAGACGGAAAACGCAGATTTTCTGTGACAAAATTTTTTCTTCTATTTAGTGAATATCGAAGTGGCTTTCGCCATTCCCACAGAATATTTATAATTTTGTTTTCACGCGCTGTAAGCTTGTATGTGATTGGTCGAATCAAGGTCACTATAGAAACTTTGAACAATAATTAGCGGAATCCAATACTATGTCAACTGCTACCCAGCGTCATCGAGGTATATTTGACATGAACACACCCTTAAGGTCTTAGAATAGGAGTATTAGGGTGAGCCGAATTGACTTACCTCTCGAATTTAGGGTCTCAAAAGGGCCTATATGTTGAAAACAAAAAATTCTCATTGAGAAAAATTTTTAGGTCAATTTTAAAAGGTGTCGGTGGCGATTTGTAATTTCCCATTTAAATAACACACAAAAAAATTTTTGCCTATTAAAAATGCTATAACTTCTGAACCGTTTAAGATAAAAATTTTATCGAGGCACATTCTTGTAGGGCATTAAATTCTCTAAAAAATGCTTTAGAGTTGATTTTATTATCTCAAAAATTCATATACTTACGGCCTATGAAAATTGATGAAAAACAGATATGTTTAGTTTAAAGCTATTATGGAAAATTTCATTAAAAATGCTATAACTTTTGAACCGTCTGAGATAAAGATTTTATTCAGGCATATTTTTATAGGGCATTAAATTCTCTAAAAAGTTGTTTTAAAGTTGATTCTTTTAACTCAAAAATTCATATACTTACGGGCTATGAAAGTTGAAAAAACATATCTATTTTCCATCAACTTTCATAGCCCGTAAGTATATGAATTTTTGAGTTAAAAAAATCAACTTTAAAACACCTTTTTAGAGAATTTAATGCTCTACAAGAATAAGCTTGGATAAAATTTTTATCTCAAACGGTTCAAAAGTTATAGCATTTTTAATGGACAAAATTGTTTTTACGTGTTATTTAAATGGGAAATTTCAAATGGCCACTGACACCTTTTCAAATTGACCAAAAAATTTTTCTCAATGGGAGAATTCGTTTTTTCAAAATATAAGCCCTTTTGAGACCATAAATTCGATAGGTTAGTCATTTTGGCTCACCCTAAGGAGTATTTATAACAAAAGATGCTTTACCGATCTATCGCATGGTCTAAGTGGAGGCTTGGTGCGGTCTTTGACTAAAAATAAGAAATTTTGTTTTTCATCTCGATCAACAACCATGTATCGATGTGAATTTGTTTGTGATTGATCGAATTAAGGCCATGGTAGGAATATACAGAAATGATTGGCTTAAATTGCGATAGTTAGAGTGCAACACTGTGAGGAATCTTCGGCATGAACGTACCCTTATGGACGCCTATCGTTAATGCTTAGATTTAAAGGTTCACTATTGAAAGCTAAGAAAAATCGAAAATTTCTTCTGTGGGAATAGTTAAACACGGCGTAAGAGTTAAATAAGCTACAATGGCCGTTGTCTAACCTAGAGCGGTCTGCCAAGGTCGAAATCGAAATTCAGCCATTAGAGCCATTATCGAAGTATTTTTTCCCTTTCATTTTTAAGTAGGTATATTTAATTCTAATAATATTATTATTATTTAGAATTACATAAAGTACCAAAATATGCAATACATGTGGCAACGGCTATACCGTACTAGTAACACCGGTACCCGTAAGATCACCGAAGTTAAGCAGTATCGGGCGCGGTTAAAGCTAGGATGGGGGAACGAGCCCTCTCTGGTTTTCCCATCAATATCCTAGCCCTGTGCTTATTGACCGTGTGCTGTTGTCACATTTTTGTTTTCGGTCTTTTTTGTCTCATTTAAATAGCGGCCAATTTTTTTATTTGGTAAAAAAAGAATGCAGTCATTATTGACTCTACTGTATACTCAAACACAAATTTTTTTGCTCCGACTGTCGCGAAAGTACTACCTCAAGTTGAAGCTCTATCTTTGTCTGATACATTAAATTGTGTACTTGCGAGAGACATATTAAGGAAAGAAGATTTTGAGTAAAAATGTGAGAGTTATTTTGAAAATTTCGATTTCGCTGGGTAAAATTCCGAAAATCATATTCGAAAACACTTTAGAGTGCTATGAAACAATCGTTTTTTAGCTTGTCAACGAACTATGATTTTGGTTGTTATTTATTTATTCTTTTGTTTTCTTATTATGCAACAGGTAAAATTTGTTTCATGGCACTCTAAAGTCCTTTCGAGTATAATTTTTGTAATCACTACTTGCGAAATCGAAATTTTCAAAATAACTCCCGCATTTTGAATAATAACTATATCAAACTATATATATTTGAAATCGGAAAAAAATAAGAAATTTAATGAGCTATAAATTAAATATAGGTTCCATTTAAAAAAAACATAAGTTTGTGTTATATTTCAAAAACGGTGAGAGTTGGAGAAAATCTAATTAGCTAAATAGAATCAGCTTTAAAAACTACACTAGAAACTGTGAAAAAAGCGTCAACTTTTTTGAAAGCCTACGAGATATAAGGCATCTTAGAAATCGCAAAAAAGTGAAAAAACGGCCATAACTCGAAAACAAAAGAACATAGCAAAAATCTAATTGCACCATCTGACTAGTCAGGAAAAAGTAGGACAGGAATGTACTATCCATTATTTTGTACGAGCTCTCGTTGTAGGAGACACCCTGCAAAACCATCGAAAATGGTCCACCTGTACATTCAATTTAGGCGCTGCAAATAGCCTGCCAAAAATCGACATTGATTTAGGGGCCCTCTTAAACACACAACCCTAAATCCGGTTCTGATTATTACAGGAAGAATCATTGAAACTACTAAAATTAGAGTGATAAATCCAAGCCATCTTTGTTAAATCGTTTTCTAAATTCTGAAAATAGCAGATGTGGCCTACAATTAGCAATTATTAAAACAGTAAAAAAATTGGCGGCCATTTCAATTTTCTTATTAAATTATGTAAATTAAGAGGTGGGGGTGTAGTGTAAAAATTAAATTGACCCAAGTTCGACCATTTTCTTACCCCTTAATTAAATTATTTTCTAAGAAATTTAATGTACAGTCCGTTATAACTACACCATCATCTGGAAAATTTACACATTTTAAGTACCTGCCTATTAATTAATTAATTAATTTATTTATTTATTTACTAGTGATAAAAGTAAATATTTATTTACATAATAAGACTTATCCGAAATTCACCCCTTCAATATTATTAATATTATTATTTTGATAAGATAATTGATTCAAGTCGCGTATTTGATCCGTTGACTGTACATCAAACCATGTTTAAACATCAATTAAGGCAAGTTCAGAACGTAATGAACTAAATTATACTTTATAAGATGGTAGTCTTCGACTAGGGGGTGGTTGTCGCCAATCGCTGAGGGGTTGGTTTGGGGAAGACTCACTGAAACAGAACGAGAATACCGGCAATAATTCTAGAACTTCCTCAATAATTTCAAAACGACGAGACCCAAGGGCTGGGCGGGGGTGCCACAACCAAATTAAGGGTAACTTCAATTATCTCATACTTATCCGGTAACAAAAAAAACAACAACTTCGCTTACTACGATTAATACTATTTTAATGATGTCTCTCGGGGATTGTGCATATTGTCACGATCATCAATCCGCGACATACGTCCACACGAGAGAGAAAAAAACGATAAGCAGCTTGTACGAATCATGTTACTAAATAACGGGCCATCCAATGTGTTACAGATTTAACAACACGTACACCAACAACAAATTCCGATTTGAGTGATGATGATGATTGTGAGAGCGACATTGATATAGTGGGTGATCCGAAAAATCTAACCTATTTGCCGTATAAAGGTGGCGCTTAGATCGCTACGATTCCGATGACCTTGTAGAATGTAAATAATATACATAACTATATTGGTACATCCTGTATATTATAGAAATTTGTACAAAACTCGAAAAATCTCTAAAATTGACCATACAAACAAATAGTTGGGGATTTTTATGATGTTAGGTTGCATCATATACAGGGTGTATACAAAAAAATTACATGTATTGTATTTGTTAATAAATAAATAAATAAATAAATTTGTATTTTCTTATCCACAATACGGCGAAATTAAAGGACCACCCGCCTACTCGATATTAGTTCAAATAAATGTTTTATCAAAATATTTTTTCTTCTGTTTTGATAGAATAAAGGGTGCTTCAACATCACACAAAGGGTCCGTTTGATTCAATATAAATTCACGATAATAAACGAAATTGAAAAGAATAGATTTAATAAAATAAAAGTCGGCATGTGTCCTTCATTTAGCACCTTTTATCCTGGAACTTTATTAGATTTTGTTCCGTAGGTATCTTGATGTTATAAGTAATAACAAAAGATCAACATTATTGTGTAGGGTGGCGGCTGGGGGGACGTACTGTATATACAAATTGAAATTAGACAAAGATAACTTGATTTGTAAATTACAAGCTAGACAGAGATATTGTGATGTAATTAAATCACAGCCGACTTGATAACTGGATAGATAAACAAATGAATTATAATTATTTATAATGAATTTGCAATTAATGATTTTTAATTAATTATAAATTGTGCTGTATCAAGTTTATTAATTTGTCATGTTGTCGATAGTCTCTTGTGTAAGATGTGGTTAATTTACAATATAATTGTTATAATTTTAATAATATTGTTGTTAATTTATTTATATTTCAAATGGCGTTATCAATATTGGTCGAGATTGGGTGTGCAACAATTACCGCCGAAAGTACCATACGGTAATCTACCAAGTCCGTTCAATCGTCAAAAAGCGATCGGTATCTACATAAAAGAACTATACAACCAGATGAAGGTCTACCAATGGGACTACGGCGGTATTTATTCGTTAAACGACCCAACACTGTTAATCTTAAATCTCGATTTGATCCGTAACGTGATGACAAAAGACTTCCAATATTTCACCGATCGTGGCGTATACTACAACGAAAAAGATGACCCATTGAGTGCCCATCTGTTCGCCATTGGCGGCGTAAAATGGCGCCAATTGCGCACCAAACTAACACCGACTTTTACATCCGGTAAGATGCGGCAAATGTTCCAAACACTAGTGGAATGTGAAGAGAAATTGACACGGCAATTAGACGATTATTACCGTAGCGGTAAACCGTTGGATATCAAAGAGATTTTGGGGTGTTTTACCACCGATATCATTGGATCAGTGGCGTTCGGTTTGGATTTCAATACGTTTCAATCGACGAATTCACCGTTCCGGCGGTACGGTAAACGCGTCTTCAAACCGACCACTTATGAGATCTTCAAATCGGTATTCGGTGAGAATTTCCGGACGTTTGCGTATTTATTACGCATGAAAATCATACCGGATGATGTAGCGAAATTCTTTACGCAACTCGTACGCGATACGGTAATGTATCGAGAACGCAATCATTTTACACGGAAAGATTTCATACAAATCTTGATCGATATGAAGAATAATCGGGAGAATATCGACGATAATCGATTGACAGTTGATGAATTGGCGGCGCAATGTTTCATCTTCTTTCTGGCCGGTTTTGAGACATCTTCAACGACAATGACGTTTGCGTTGTACGAATTAGCGCGTCAGCCTCGAATCCAACAGAAACTACGTAAAGAAATCAATGATGTATTACAAAAACACAACAATCAAATCACCTATGACGCTATAAAAGATATGAAATACATGAATCAAGTCATCAAGGAAACGTTACGTAAATATCCACCGTTACCGTTTGTCACCCGCCAATGTGTACGCGATTATCAATTAACACCGAAATTACGTATCAATAAAGGTACACACATTATTATACCAATCATGGGCGTCCATAACGATCCGGAATTGTATCCGGATCCGCAACACTTTGATCCGGAACGGTTCAGTGATGAAATGGTACAGAAACGGCACCAGTATGCGCATATACCGTTCGGTGAAGGTCCCCGGATTTGTATCGGTAATAAGTTTTAAACAATTATTATTTATTTGAATTAAAACAAAAAAATTTGATAGGTTTACGGTTTGGTATGGTGCAAACTAAACTTGGTATCACGTCGTTGTTAAGGAATTATCAAATTAAAATCAATCCACGGACACAGGAACCGATCAAAATGCACAAAAATTCGTTTATTCTAGCTGCAGAAGGTGATATTTGGTTGGATGTTGAGAAAATACCAGCCGCTTGATACCCCCATGGTTTTGTGTGGCGAGCTACATTTAACCACTACAAAATTTGAATAAAAATCATTGTCGAATTTGAACAAATTGTAATTTAAATTATATTTAGATTTTTTTGTTTTATCCGTTAATTTAATTAATTAATTAATTATATAATTACGCGTCAGAGTAGACAGCCTGTACATTTTTGTAATAGATTAAGTCCTGTCATCTATCGGAATATAGCAAAACTAATACAAAAATTATAGGAATCTGTACAATTGTTTATTATTAAATATTATTGTTTAAATTTATGCAAAATTTGTGAATTTATTCGAAATTCTATCCCAAATTACAACAATTCGATCGAATTTTGCTATATTTATTTATTTAATTATTAATTTATGAGTTGACAAGTCAGTGTTGCCAACATCATTTTCGACACCAATTTCTACTGATTTGTGTTGGAAATTTATTGTTTTTTGGTAATAAAAATTCGTACAAGCCTCCGCCTGCATCTCAATTACTGTAATTATCCATTATTTACGGTTTGTTGTGTTTAATTTTTGCTAAAATCAATTTTTTAGGTTATGTCAACGGAATTGCGGCGTCACGTCTTGAATGCCTTCAAATCGTTACATAAAACCCGTAAACTAGTATTTAATGGTGATAAATATGCATTAGAACAGGCACGTAATAAAATCAATACGGAATATAAGAAGTGTAAAACAATTACGGATCCGGAACGTGTTAAAGAATTATTGCAATATTCGAAAGAGATCGAGAATGAATTAATAACGACAGTAATACAAGCGAAACAAATTGGACCGGATAAATATCAAGTTGGGATACGTAAAGAAACTGTAAAATTAGATAATGTGCCATTTAAAGATTGTAAATAATCGAATAAAATTCAAAATTACCGCGTGAAATTCTAGTAATTTTTCGCTAATATTGGTATTATCACTACCAACTGTAGTTTGTTTTAGTGATTTTATCTGTCAGTGAGTTTATCAGTATACAAATAAACTAATGTTTTAAACAATTAAATCGATTCATTAAATTTCGTAATTATTCTAATTATAATCAATAATTTAATTAATTCAAGTGTTAAGTCATCAAATCGCCAACAATTCGTCCATTAACCGTTAACTAGTAGATTATAATCGGTACAACGAACTTGTGCCCTCTTGACCTAATCAAGATTTTCTTTTGTTATTATCTCTTGTTATAACAGTGGAGTGGAGAGGCGTGCATAATTAATAATTTAAAAAAGTGAATTTTTTCTCTAAAATTGTGTCGCCAATAAAATTGTTTACGTGTTTGTGTTTCTCTCTCTCTCTCCCTCTGTATTTGTGTGTGATTCTATTAGGAAACAAAGAAGTGGGGAAATTTTAATTATATTAGAACGGATGTTGAAAGATGTCAACAACTGTTCAAATGTGTTCACAGTTGACTTGATTCTGTCTCTGATTGTCTGAAGAAGTCTACTTGATTATCATCTTTGATAGAAGATAATTTTATAAATTAATAGTACTCAATTGTTTAGCAATCACAGAAGAAAACAGGAAAATGAATTATTTGCTATGTTTTTTATTCATTAGTCTATCAACAATTTGGGGTAAGTTTAATTATTATTTAGTAATTGTAAAAAGAATAAAATCGGTGTATAGTTGGTTGTCTAAACTACGATAGTTGCGCTACATTTATCTATTAATGGGACTGGAGAGGACCGGCTTTAAGGTTCAGTGCAACTAGTCTGCGATCCACCGTTGTGTATACTTTTGTTTTTTTTTTACAAAATCTTGAATATTTTACGAAATAATTCTTTTCAGTTGGTTTAAAATGGTAATAAGCAATAACCTCAAATGGAAATTGGTTGGAAAAATCATTTTTTTCAATACTTGCTGTTAAAGTCGTACTTTATCGACTAAAAACCCGATGGTAAAGTAGCACTTTACCCACCTCAATGGTAAAGTGTTTACTTTACCGTTGAGTAAACACTTTACCGTCGAGCAACTCTATAGCAACACATAGCAACCAACAGTAAATAAACAAAAACAATTGCTAGTTGTTTAGAGAAATCCAGTACCAACCAACAAACATTGACAACTATACGAATAATTAATGTCATAACTTATTAGAAAATAAAAAAAAAATTAAAAAGAGTTTGAAGGGCAAGTATTGAAAAAAATGCTGCACACGGAGCTAAAGTCCCTTTATCCACTCGTGGATTTGGCTCACTCGAGCCAAACTTCCGCTCGTGGATAAAGTATGGCTTTACCATCTTGTACAATAAATAACTATAGTTTGTCTGTAAGTCGTGAAAATTCAACGACAAATCCAATTTAAATCGTTTTTCCGTTTTTCGCTTGTGTTTATCGACAGAATTGAATGAAATTTTTGTCAGTCATAGTCGTGAATGTGCTTGATGGCGGTATGGTTTTATTTTTGGATTTCTATCTATTTGAAAGAGAGAGAGAAAGTTATTTTTTAATAAGAAATCAGTTTGACTTGAAAATCCGACTACAGACTTTCCGTTTTCTTATTTATTAAATTGTAAGTATCGAGTAGAATTTTAAAAATCTCAATGTAAAAAATAATGCAATATTCATTACTTTTTTTAAATGTGTAGTGTGAAAAATACATTACCCATTACACAGTTAATGAGTAATGTATTTTGCTACATTACTCATTACAATAGTAATGAGTAATGTAAAATAAATTCGTTACTCATTACAACAGTAATGAGTAATGACTCTGCAATGCATTTAAAAAAGTAATGCACTATTTGCAACTCTGGTATCGAGTGTGCAACTTACCACTCCAAGGTAGCGACGTATAGCAGTGAGTTATCTCCAAGATGAACACATAATAAGGCCTGTCAACATAAAGGGAATTTTAGGTATAGCATTCATTTACCTACAAGGCATTGCAAACTTCTCAAAAAAACAGTGCACAGACTATACCACAAAAATCTGGGCTCGCAGTCGAAATCTAAAGCAATGACTCTGGACGGTGCCAGTATACACTCCTTTAACATTCTATTGTATTTTCTTGGTCAAATAGTGCCAGGCTAGTTTTAGTGAACTGCCTTATAAGTGACTATATTTTCTGATAGAATAACTGATTTATTTTATTCCTACCAATTGGAAAGAATAATTTACAACTCTTAGCAGGAACTTGATTGTAAATTACATTTTTGCAATTGATGAAAATTTAGTAATTTATATGTCAGTACACTATTATTAATCATCTAACAGTAAACTTTCACCCATTTTCCAAAAAAAGATTATCATTGTAAGTAGATTATTCTGATAAATTTTCTGACAATTTTCTTCAATTTTCTCGAGAACAGGTGGAAATTTTTGAAAAACGGTTTCGTCCAGGTATTCAAAACATCGACATATAGTTTTCTTAAGAATTTCATCCAATTCTATCGAATATCGGCGCAGATATTCACCCCTCTCCCCAAACAGTTTTTGCCGAATTTCTCGAAAACTAATTACTTTTTTCCAGAAAATTGTACAGGAAAATTTTTACTAGTAAAATAGTACTCGAACCCAATATCGATCATAGCTTCATGTTTTATAAATAAAAAAATATTCAACATTATTCTTGTTATGGTTATTATAAGTATAGATCTGATATAAGACCCGAGCCTTAAGGTGTATAATTGGTTGCCTAATCGATGCTAGTTTTCTATTAGACAGGACCGGCTCTTGATTAATACGATTTGTGTTATAATTAGGAAAAATTTTATTTATCGTCTTTTTTTTTCTATTTTGTTTAAATAATGTAAAAACTAAATAAATATCGAGTAATCAAATACAACCATTACCCCAACATGCACACCATGGTACTTTCCCATTTAATGGTATATTAGAAATTGTGGACATTTTACGATTTTGTATTGTTGTATCACAACTACTTAAACTATTTGTACGTTCCCTATAATGATTATAAATATTTGAACGTTCTGTACATACTGAAAAGGAACGTTCACGATTCAATTTCAAATTATTATTATCAATACTACTAATTGTATCGCGACGTTTATTCAATTGACGCGTTTTATCTAATTTCTTATGTCGTTTATGTTTCTTTTCATGTTGTTTTTGTTGCTGTTGCTGCTGTTGTTGTTGATTTTGAATATTATTCGTTGTTGTCGGTGTTGTTGTTGTTGGTGTTACTAAACGTTCAGGACTAATTGAGGAACTTTTACGTTGTTGTTTTTGTTGTTTCTTAATAAATTCATTACCAATCTTACTATCACTACTTGTTGGTGTTTTCGGTTCATTATCAGTTGTTGATTTCTTTGATTCAACACTTGGTGTTTTCTGATATTTTATATCATTAATTGTTGGTGTTGTTGGTGTTAAGAGACCGAAAATTGTTGATTTCTTCTCTAGAATCGGTGATGTTTTTGTTGTTTGATTCTTATCTTTTTTACCTTTAAAATGTATCGAAACTTTACGACGTATACTCAATTTCTCTTGTTGTTGTTGTTGTGATTGTGGTTTATTATCAATTTGTACTGTGTTCATTTTTAAATTTTCATCATTCTCACTCGATATTATATCACTATTTGATAATTCTAATAGATTTGTTTTGGAACCTTTATCTTGTTGTTGGTGTTGTTCGAAATTTTCGAAATTCTCCGGATTATAACGTTGATTGAAATAATCATCGAATATAAATGGATTTTCTACATGTTGTTGTTGTTGTTTTTGTTCATGTAAATCTTCTAAACTTTTCTTCAAATCTTCATATTTTTCAAAACCGATTAATGGCATCGGATTTGGCATCAAAACAACATTTAATTCACTTTTAAACGGTTTCTGTTGTTGTTGTTGTTGTTGTTGCTGTTGTTCTAATTGTTCATTACCAGAATCATTATTACTCTGTTTCTGTTGATTGGTTATTTGTAAAATGTCTTTAGATATAGTTTCGATGTCATTTAGTAATTCTTCTAAATTACCACCATTACTGAATGTGCTACGACTGGGTGTTGTATTATTATTACTATTATCATTATTATTATTATTACTATTAAAACTTTTATTATCAGTTTTTACAATCAAATCAGTTGTTGTTTTATTGATAATTTCGTCACTTTTTGGCAATTGATAGAAATTCGTCCAGTTCTCATTATTATTATTATTATTATTATTATTAATGCCACAATTGTGCTCGTGATAGAATTGATTTGGATAAATGATCGTATCGTGACTTTTACTTAATTTTGTATTAATTATCGATTGTTGTTGTTGTTGTTGTTGTGTTGATGGTAGTGTATTTGCTTTGACATAAATTGGATAACTTTGATCCGGTTTAATTATCATTGTATTATCATTTGTTGTTTGTAATGATAATGGACGTTGTGGTGATGATGGTGATAGATGATTTGAATTTGAATTGGAATTCTTATCGGAATTTTCCGTTTCTTCAACAACAACACTTAAATGATCAAAATCATGTAAATAATGATGATGTAGATGGTAGTTTTGTAATTGTTGCATATTTGTTGTTTTTTGTACATTTTCTAAATTTTGTGATTGTTCAACTTGTTGTTCATTATTATCATCATCTTGATCTTCATCATCACTAGTACAAGAACTGCAACTTTCCTATAATTAGAAATTTCTAATTTTAAAATAATTAAATGATATTAGTTATTTTTTTTTAATATAATTTACAGTATCACTTGTACAGCTTGTATCACTTGAACCTGTTGTCGATGAGAAATCGATTTCTTTCTCTTTTAATAATTTATCTAATTTCTCGTATTCATCACGTAAACACCAAATCTCCTTTTTCAACATTTCATTTTCACGTTTCAATTTTTTTATATCATATTGACCTATAAATTATTTGAAAATATTAATAAATAACAAATAAATATACCACAATAACCACAGAATTTACAATATTAGATAAACCGTTAACATGTCGATAATTTACCTGTTTTATTATTTGTGTTATATAATTTTTTTAATTTCCGAAGCATTCTTATATATTTTTTTATTTGTAAACGTTCGGTTATATCGAAAATATATACATGGTGTGTTTTTTAAATAAAGTCGTTAGTCGAGATATCTCATTAATCATGAGGCAATGGAAATAAAAGTCTCAATTGTGTATATAGCGTCAAAAATAAGAAGGATACAGTGCTCTATACACTTTTTAGCTAATCGGGAAATTTAAGAAATTCAATACAAATATTAATACGTCATTAATTTACTTGTTTTGTTATTTGTGTTATATAATTTTTTTAATTTCCGAAGCATTTTTATATATTTGTTTATTTATAAACGTTCGATTATATTGAAAATATATATAGGGTATGTTTTCTGAACAAAATAGATAGTTGAGATCTCTCATTAAAGTATAGCGTAAAATATGAGGAGGAACCAGGGCTCCATAGACTTTTTAGTTAACCGGGAAATAGGGAAAATTCAATACAAGAATTAATGCGTCGTTAATTTACTTGTTTTGTTATTTGTGTTATATAATTTTTTTAATTTTCAAAGCATTTTTATATATTTTTTTTATTTGTAAATGTTTGGTTATATAGAAAATATATACACGGTGTATTTTTTAAATAAAGTCGATAGAAGAGATCTCTCATTAGCCATGAGGCAATAGAAATAAAAAACTCAAGTAGGTATGTGTATAGCGTCAAATATAAGAAGGATCCAGGGCACTATAGAGTTACTAGCTAATGGGGAAATATGAAAAATTCAATCCAAGAGTTAATACGTCATTAATTTACTTGTTTTTTTATTTGTGTTATATAATTTTTATAATTTTCGAAGCATTTTTATGTATTTTTTTATTATTTGTAAATGTTCCCTTATATAGAAAATATATACATGGTGTGTTTTGTAAATAAAGTCGATAGTCGAGATATCTCATTAGCCATGAGGCAATAGAAATAAAAATCTCAAGTATGTGTATAGCGCCAAATATAAAAAGGATTCACGACTCCATAGAGTTTCTAGCTAATCAGGAATTATGAAAAGTTCAAACCAAGTGTTAATATGTATTAACACTTGGTTTGAACTTGTTAATTTACTTATTTTGTTATTTGTGTTACCTATATATATTTTTTAATTTTCAAAGCATTTTCATATACCAAATATACGGATCCAGGGCTCCATAGACTTTCTAGATAATCGAAAATTCAATATATGCGTCTTGTAACTGCTACATCAGAAAAATGTCATCGATAATCAGTTTAACTTATAAACCAGTCTGTCTGATAAACTTTTTATTTGAGAAATTTTGAATGTGATGTACGGAACACTTCAAAAGTCTCCAAATATGTAATTATGGCATTTGCTATATATCACGGCTCGAAGCGCTAGCTTTGTTGCCTAAGTGCCTCATTAAAAATTTATCGTTATGATATATATTAATTTGAAATTAAATGTTCTGTTTTTTATTACTATGTACTATTTGTGGTCTTTTGACATACGAAAAACGACTGCGGCTTCATGTCTTAGTATGTCCCACCCCTGCTATATGATCACGTTTTTGTCTAATTAATAGTTGTGTTGCCATTTGAATAACATTTGCTATAGTCTGTGCGGTCTTTATTTGAGAAGCACCAACTGTTAAGATTCAACTGAAAGTTTCAAAAGTCCCTACACATTTTAATATTAACTCAGAATTTGTTAATGTTACAATTGTGTCTTGTGTCTTTGATTTTGAACTTTTTATATAGGTATATATTTTTTTTTGATTTTTGCAATAATTTCTGTTGGTGAATTGTAATGTCGTTTGGGGATCTTTGGAGCGTATCTGGCATTTGATTTTTTTCAAATAATAAGTATACAGACTTTATTTTTTTTAGTTTTGCTGGTTTTGCACAATACTCTTTTTTCATCAAATGAAGATACAATTCTCAGTGTTGCCAAGCTACCGGATTTTTTTAGTTATTACAGGACATCAAATTTTAATTAAAAAAAAGTTACTATAACTTTGATTAGGATTATGTTTTCTAGTGATTTTTCTAGTGATTTTTTTTGTAAGTTTCAGTTTATGTGGTTATTATGGTATTACCAACTTTATAATAAAAAGTAACTATAAAGATGATCATAAATTTACCTCTTTCGATTTCTGCATTAATATTAATCGTACGTAATCGTAATTCTTCATTTTCGTAAATCATACCCCTTGATGATTTCCGATCTAACCTAAATATTGAATTTTACAATTAAATTAAAATTTATTACATGATTAAAAATAAATTAAAGCAAATCATTTGAAAATTTCAAAATTTAAAAAGAACTAAAATCCTAGAAATAACATGGTCATATTCATATTTTTTCCATATTTTTTTTTGTTGATGATGAAATCAAAGTAGAGAAACAAAAGAAAAGTTAGTACAAAGAAAAAAAAATCAATAAGCAATCAATTATTTTTATTTGCATCCATGTTAAAACGTAACGCTATTCATTTGTCTTTTCGATAGTTAGCGTTAGCATTAACATTACGGATGCTTCTTCAGTTGCCAATCATCGTTTTTTTTGTTTTTATAATTTTACTGACCTGGAAGGCCTCGAATCCCTGGAAAAATTAACAAATTAAAACTGAAACGACTATTGTAAAACAAAATAGATAAAAATCAAACAAGAAAAAAAAACAAATAGGTCTACTCTGCCCCAAATTCAAGTACTACTTTTGTTATTCTATTTATTTGTAATTATTGCTATTCTAATACCTTCTGTTCGGTTTGATATTTATGTCGCGTCGTCTTGTTCGCAACATATTTGGTGATTTGTTGGACATCATTTATAAATCGTTTTTGTTGTTGCTGGTGCTGTTGCTGATGATGAATTGTCATTAAATTTGATGACTAGACAAAAGAAATTAATTAAATTAAAACTACATTGATTAATTAATTCAATTTGATTCATTAAAGCAGAGTACGCATTGTGATTGGTTGATAATGATGTCATATTGCGCCTACTTTGATTCAAATCAAATTGATGGATAAAATGTATAATAAGAACAGGGTTTATTTAAGAATAAAAAACCGTCTCTAATAGCCTGTTTTCTTTGTTTTTTCGTGCTGTTGGATTTATTTTCAAATAAACAACATTTTCGTTAGTTTTGTCTTGATTTCTGTTTAATTTACTGTTTAAAAAGAGACTTTTATATAAATAAATCGTATCCAAATTTAATTTCAACAAAGCTATTAGTAAATGGTTTAATTTCATCCACTTGTGATTAATTCTTTTTTACATACCTACATTTGGGACAAGCTGTATATTTCTAGAATTTATTATACAAACAGGTATTAAGAGGCAGACAAAAAAGTGGCGTTCAATTTTAGTTTGTTCTAAATTTATCATTAAAAAAGGCGGAGAATTTCAAAAAAAAAAACGACAATGATAACATACACATATAGACAGGATCCACCTAATTAAAATAAATTAACGGTATTTGTTTGAGTAGTGCAATTTGTTTTGATGGGAACTCGATAGAAGAGATTTCCGGATCAATCAAGTCGATTGTGTCTTTTTTCAATTATTTCGTTTATAAATAATAAGACACAGTAGATATTCAAACAATCCTAGTACACTTTGATCCATTGATAGTGCATATACAGTGAAGGCAGTCAGGACTGGCTCAAGTTGCAAATGATATTTTTGGGGCCCAAAGTTCCTTTCCGAAAAGGAAGTCAAAAAAACTTTGTATAAGAAGATGAGCAGAGTTTAAAAAGAGAAGCGTGGGGGTGCCTTGCACTCTTTGCACTCCCTCTTGTAGCCACATCTAGTATCTTAATAACAATTACATGTTGTCGCCATAGAAAAGGTGCTTAGATCGTCTGCCGTAACTGTATATACGTACACACGGGGGTGTGTTTTTGTTTGGATATCAGTAATATACTAGATTGAAATCCATTATTGAGAATGTTTTATGAAAGATTTGTTTATTTATTTTATATCCATAATGCAAAATATGAAATAGAAAACTATTAATTTTTTATGGCATATTTTATGTTGCTGTTTTTTTTTTGCAAAATTTCTTCGTTTCAATATTTGGTTTCTTGCTAATTTTAGCAAAATTGACGAATTCTCTCACACAAACATTTTCAAATTGAAAATTGAAAATTCGATTAGTGCTACTTACTTATTTGATTTAGAAACTTGTTTGGGAAAAAACAACAAACGAATACTGAAAACAAAACACTAATATTTACAAAGATCACTAGATTTTTTTGTGTAGAAATTCGTATTTTTACAAATGGAATTGTTACAAATAGAAATTTAGATGATGATGATGATGATACCACAGCACTGTTGATATTAATTATATAAAAGGGAAAAATTTTAGGGGGATAGAAACTACAAAAATCGTTAATAATGTGGTAGTTTTCTTCTATGAACTGTTGAAATCTATCCGTATCACTACTCATACAAAAACTGTTTACAACATCTCATTTTTTCCCGAAATCGCGTACACTGAATCTAAAAATATAATCATGGCTATGTGTTGGTGTGTGTGTGTATGTCCAATTTTATTTCGAGAAATCTGGTCGTTTGTTCGTTCGTTCGTACGAACGTCTGTCGCTTCTTACTTCACACTATCATTACTATTATTATTAATTAATTGATTAATTAATTAATGATGATCTAGGAAAATTATTTGTGATAAATAAATATCTAACAATGGGAATTTCTGTTGTAAAAGTTGCCAGCCATGGAATTACATTATTTTTGTCCTATTTGCTTCTATACAATTTTCTATAGGTCTATGTTTAGTTTATACTGACCAATAATAGTTGATCTTGATTACGTGTGGTTCAAGCCATGAAACAAATGAACTGGTTGTGGTTTTCCGATTTTTGTTACTTTAGCAGAGCAACGAGACATTACCGATTTTCTTACCATTTGTAAACAGAATAGATGAATTTTATGTATTTTTTTTTGGACTGCTAAAACATGTGTGGACACTAGAAAAATGAGGACAGTACCATCCTCAATATGTTCAAAAATTATATAAGAACTGTACCTATCTGGTCAAAGTGGCTCAAATAGGTCAGATAATCCCTAAGTGAATGACCTACAGAGGCAAATATTGAAGAAAATATCAAAGAATTGAAGAAATGGTGTTAATCGACAGAAAAATTAAAGACTCAGTTAAAACGTACAATATATGAACATATCAAAATCATCCGTTTTGACGATTTTGGGTATGAATACTGTGTTAGCAGCTCCACAACTCTTGACTCCTGAAAAGTTGTGGATACCTTTTTTTCAAAGTTACAACCCATTATGGAACGCGGGTGTTTCACTGAGATCCCCTAGTAAAACAACATTCAAAGTACAGAATGCAAAGGAGCAAAAAAGTAGATATCTACGGAAAAGCAAATGATAGCATATATTTGAGGCATCGAAGGCCTTATTTGGATTGAATGTAAAGGAGAGGACTCTACAATTACCATAGAAGGAGGCCTCATAATATTGCACAATGCTGTACTCCCGCGACTTTGTTCGCATACTATATAAGTACGTCACATAATGTGTTGTTATCTGTATTTCATTTCCGTATATAAAAGAAAAAAATACACAGGGCAACGTCGCAATCAAATTGACCGTGGTGACATGTGACATTATCTATGGTGCTGACCATAGATAAGTATAGATCGGACACTCCATGATAAATTTTCCGCCATTTTGTTTTAACCGGTGCTGGGATGGCGCTAGAGAAGGTTACGATTACAGAGCTCTGTACGTCATATATGAAAGGTTTGCGTCCCTTATGCAAAAAGGCGGTAAATTTAAAATATATTTTCAATGTTTTTTTTTATAATTTATTTTGATGTTAAAAGAAAAGAACAAAAAACGTTGAATTCGATTTATTAAAAAAGAAAACAAGATATACATAATTCAAATATATAATTTAAAAATTATTTGTCAACAGTATTTGTTTTCAAATAAATAGAAATTGCATTACTAAATTGTTTTCTCCAATAAAATACAGCGTAGAACTCGTACTGTTGACAAATAAAATTCACAATCGAAGTTGTTTCAAGTATAAAATAAGTTTGGCCCAATAACATGGTGTACCTTCATTAATTTAATGTTCCAACTTTGAATTTTTTCCTTAGAAATCGAATTTTTCAAAATAGCTCTAACATTTTTGTGTACATTTCGAATTAGAAACACTCGACCAGGAATGTGCCATCTGTTCTTTTGTATGAAGGAGCTTTCCTTATAGGAGATAATCTGCAAAACCATTGAAAATGTGCCACAAACTAATAAAATTTTGGAAAACGTTGAAATGGAGGATCATCTGAATTGCAAATCATACTTCCCTTAAAAATTAAAACAAATTTATAAATTGCATTGTAACTAAATTTAAAACTCAACTTACTTAATAAACTCTTAAAAACTCTAGGCTTTCAATTAACAATTTTTAATTAACTGAATAAACAATTAACAACAAAATATAAAGACCAAAAAAAATTACAACGACTTTGATAAATAACTATTTTTTATATTTGTTATCAAGGCAACCAAAACACAGCATAGACAATTTGTGTAAACGACATCTCTTGACCGGATAATAGACGAATTAGTTTATGTCCAGGATAATTTGCGATAGCTGCGCTACCTGACGAGCGGTTAAAAGTCAGGCATTATCCCTTCCATAACAGAGTCCCCCCCCCTGGTGCTGACTACTGACAGGTGAACGTGTTGGTAAAATAATGCCCGTTTTGATCCCGTTAGAGGGTGAATTTTCAAAAATCCTTTCTTAGTGGACGTTTACATAATGAAAGGAATATATGTACCAAATTTAAAGTGTATCGGACGGATAGTTTCCGAGATATCGTGATGAATCAGTTAGTGAGTGAGTGGAAAATCGCTTATATAGATATAGATTACAATTGTCGACCTCATAAGAGTCACCAAGTTCAGGAAGGAATCAACAGTTGTGACTTGGCTGAAAAAAACACTTGCGAGGATGTCCATGTTCTTCAGATGAAGTACTAAAAGATGTACGTTATTCCTATTGAGTGGTTGAAAGAATTTTTTACCGGATTTCGGTTATTGGAAACATATTGCGTTAGCTGTGTAGCTGTTGAAAGGAGATATGTCATTAATTTATGGTTAAGTTCGTTTCAGTTGCAAATGAATTGGCAACAAGTATAAATATAAAATTATATACTAAATTCACCAACCAAAGGGTAACTAAATTTGACAGATGTCTCGTTAAACAAAGTACATACTCCCAGGATTGTAAGCGGGGATATCGACACAAACAATTATATTCAAAAGTACCAACTTAATTCTAGGAACCCTTTGGTTCATGAATTTTGTATAGGTACTTTCACATGTAGGGCCCGTTAAAGGCTGCAGCAAAGCAGGCAGCTGCATGAAACGGCATAGTTTTGAAGGCGGCGTTTTTTAAGTGCGTCTGATTTCTACCTTTAACACCGTGTTTAGGGTATTTTGGAAATTATGCAATACAAAAAAAGATAGTAAAATAGTATTTTTTTATGGAAAGAGAGCTTGTCTGGAGCGTTAGAGAATCTAGGACCTGTTTTTATTATATAGGTAGTAATACCGAAGCAGTTCTAATTAATCCAGATTTTGAAATGTAATAAGGCAAATTTGAGGAGCGAGCTACTTCAAAGGTACATTTTAGTTAATCTTGAGGTTTTTTGTAGGGCACTGAATCCTTATAGTTGCGAAGTCCTAAGAACGCATACAATTCTTGGAACTTTTTCTCTCCTCATATGTATTGTAAGACCTTGACTATTGACCATGTTTACAAAGAAAACCCTGTAAAAATGTGTTTTTTTTTACGAAAAAGGCAACGTCTAAGGCAATGATGGGTCACATTTTATTTATTATTTTTTTGCAATAACCCGTTGATTATTAATTCATTGGTGTCAACTGGCATGGTATTAAGAGGGTGGCTTATGCTAAGCCAGCGTCTTACTCACAAGTCGTCGGTTCGTCACCACTGGTCTGGGGCGCGTCTTTCTGTTAAATGCTCCACTAATTATATACCAACTTTTAACAAAAAAAATAACGACTTCAAGAGTTAGCGTAAGCCACATTTTAATAGGAACATTTATCACTTCAATTCCTATTTCAAAAAATGTAAAAAAATATATAAATATTTGTATATACTATAGTAGATTCATCGAGCAAAGGGTTACTAGATTTGACAGATGTCTAGTTAAACAAAGTACGTAGTCCCAAGAGTGCAAGCAGGATATGGACACAAACAAATAAATCCCTAAAAATACCACTAAATTCAAGCGTACCAACTTAAATGTAAGAACCCTCTATTCGATGAATTTAGTATACTAAATAGTGGGCTACATTTAGATGTATTGTTACTTAGACAACCAACAATACTCGCGATGTTTAAACAGGACCGGCTTACATATTTTATTCATCATATTACAATTACAGTATTTGGTAATGATGATCTTTATGATGAATACGATGATGATGGTTTTAGTATTGAACTAGACGATGATGATGATGATGATGAAGATGTAAAAATGATAAATTCAACAATAAATTCTACAATCGTCTTCGTTCAACCACCAAAAAATCTAACAGTTGAATCCGGTAGGAAATTTGTAAAATTCATATGTGATGTAAAATATCAAACAACAAATGATACAAATATACAGAAAATTCAATTTAAATGGGAAGTGAATTTTATTGAAATTGAAAAATCGAAAAAATTCTCAATACATTATGAACATATAAAACCATCAACTAATCATAATGATATAATATATCGATCAATATTACGTATAAAAGATGTTGAATTCTTTGATAAGAATTTATATGATTGTATAGCTAGTAATGGTGTTGATACAATAAAACAACAATATTTTTTGGATGTTGAACGTGACCCCAAATGGGGTATTACATCATCATTAAATAGTAATAATATTAATAAATTCAATATTGATGTAACAACATTGATACCAGATGGTAAAAATACTATAAATAATGGTAAAACATTTGATTTACCACCAAGTGGTAAAATACCAATACCACAACGTACATTTTCGGATCATAATACTAATAGAGATGGTAGAACAATTGAACCGTTCTGTCAGATATATACAGGACGTACGTGTCGTAATTATCTAACAAATAAATATGTTTTTGTTCAACCACCATATACACAAAAGGAAATTGAAGAGAAACTAAGTAATGCATTTTTAGTTATCTCACAATCAAAGTAATTCTACACGTTTTTTTTTATACAAATTTTCACATTTTCTTGATTAGATTTTGTTATTTTCAGTGATATATCGCCAAGTTGTAATAAATTAGCACATCCAAGTTTGTGCTATTCAGCATTCCCATTATGTTTAGATCCGAAAAGTGTTAATTCCTATCAACAGAAACATTACAAAACTACTACGTTCCTAATAAATAATAATAATTTTACAAGTATACGTAATGAGATTACGAATCATTTACAACGGATATGTAAAGATGATTGTTTATTATTAGAAACGGAATTGTGTAGTAAAGAATATGCTATAGCAAAACGACATCCTGTTATAGGTGAGTTCGGTTATTTTTTTTTAATATATTTATATATGTATCTATAAATAGATTATCTATTTATTTGATTGCTTTAGACTTGACCTGATTTATTTCAAATCTAGATTTGAATTTACATATTTCTAAAATTTGCAAATGATGACATAATTTTAAAAATAAAATATAAAGACCTTAACGTATGTCGTCTTTTAGTTCATACAATATTTGTGTAAGAAATTAGAAGTATACTGCGTCCAAAAATTAAGTACAAAGTTTTACAAGTACCAAAAATTGAATTTTTTGAAGTGAAATTTGTTCGGAAGCGTAACGAAAATGCGTGACCCCGTGAGGAGAACCCTTCCCCTCTAACAGACAGCTGAAAGGGAAGAGTGGGGGCGTTGTCATAGCGTCGCTTCTAGTCTATCTGTCAGTTCTGCCAAATGTGTCAAATAAACACTAGGGTCTAAAGTTGGTATCATTGATCGATGTTAAATTATTGGCGTTAAATTATATATGAATATTGTTTTGAGATAAGTGAAATGTAGAAAAAGACAACTGTAGGAGGAAAGCGAGCTTTCAGGCAACGATAAAAAGAAAATAATTCATTAATTGAAGCCCATTTAACTATATCCTAATCCCAAAAATGAACTTCATCTCTAACCTAAGAAGTTTTACATCTAACGCGCGGCATAATTAACTGAAAATTAATTCAAAAAGACTTTAGAATCTCCAAAGAAATATAGAATATTGAAATTTAAGGTTAATATTTAAAAGTTGCCCCCAAAATATGTAAACAAACGCGTAGGATTTTATTCAACAAGTAGTGTCACAACAAAATCTTCGTAAACATGTAAAAGTTAGGAACTTTAGAAATATTAAGTTGCATATAACCTATCATTTGTAATTTAAAATGTTTTACTTAATTTTTGGACGGAGTATATCTATCGTCAGACAATCAGTTTTATGATTACAGTATTCTGTTTCGTCACTAATGTGATATTTACGCCATCTTTTGATTATCGTTTCACTTGTTTAAGTGATATTATTAGAATTAAGTTGGTATACTCCGTATGTTCGAATTTTAAATACCAACTGTACGCTCCAAATTTCCCTAACTTTGAGGTTGTCAAAATATTGAAACAATTTAGGTTTATATGTGTCAAAATATAGGGCGTTTTGGAGTGTTCCATTGCATATCTGTAGGTGCCAACTGAATTTTTCCAAAAGTCCCTGTTTAATGTCGTTTTTGTCATGTCAAAATATAGGGACTTTTGGAGTATTCAGTTGCCTCCTTGAGATTTAAAAATAAACGTATGTCGGTTATAGGTTCAATCATTACTGTACTAGCGACATCTTTGTACTTACTATTGTCTCAATTGTCGAAATAAGCGCCAAATTTAATTTTGTTTTAGGTCAAACATTAGAATTAGAAGAATGCCAATTTTTACCGGATGAAACTGATGAGAGTTCAAAAAATTGTTTAAGTTTAGGTATTGATAATGGTAGTAATAAAGATGATACATGTTATTGGGATATGGGTATATTATATCGTGGTATAAAAAATATTAGTGAAACTGGACGTACATGTTTAAGATGGTCACATCAAATCCATATACCAATATCAGAATATCCAGAATTAACTGGACATAATTATTGTCGTAATCCTGGTGGTATATCAGTACAACCATTCTGTTATATTGATCAGAATAAACGTGAATTATGTGATATTACAAAGTGTGGTAAGTATGTAATTTTTTAAAATAATTCTGAATTTTATTTGAAATGTTGATCGAAATAAGGTTTTTTTCCCGATCTTATAAGCCATGTTCTGAAGATATTTCTTCTTTATGGCTTTTCATCCACAATTAAAGCAAACGTGTTCAAAGGCGATGCCACAGGAATCGAAGAAATCTTCCAAAATACGAAACTCTAAATGATTGCGGATCAACTATGAGCTTTATTTTATATAGCTCTGTCTCACTCGCTCTCTATGTCCCGTACTTTTACTCTTTGCATCTCTGTGTCTCTTTGTTCTTCCACATGCATTTGCATCTTCCTCTCTTGTTCTCTCTGTCTCTCTCGCTCTTTTCCTATATTTCTTCCCCTCTCCTTCTATAACACCCTTCCATCCTCTTTCTCCTGCTGTTTGTGTCTTTTTCACAACCTGACTTCTATCTCCGCAACTTTCTCCCTCTGTATTTCTCTATCCCTAAATAGATATCTCCTTCTCCCTCAATCTCTGTCTCTCTTTCCTCTTCCAGATGCATTTCCATCTTCCTCTCTTGTTTTCTCTGCGTCTCTGTTTTATTAACTGTACCTCACTTTCTCTCTATCTCTCCCTCTCTTTTTCGCTTTTCCGATATCTCTTCCTCTCTCTTTGTGTAACTCTCTTCCCCCTCTTCTCCTGCTGTTTGTCTCTTTCACACTCTCTTACCTGACTCCTGTCTCCACAATATTCTCACTCTCTATTTCTCTATTCCTAGATCTCCTTCTCCCTCAATCATTCTCAATGTCTGTCTTTCTTTCTTCTTTCACATGTATTTCCATCATCTTCTCTTGCTCTCTCTCCCTGTGTCTCTTGTTTTTCTCACTCTGTATCTCTCACTTTCTCTCTGTCTCTGTCGCTCTTTTTCTATACCTCTGTCTTTCTATATCTCACTTCCCCCTCTTGCTCCAGCTCTCTAACCTGAACTCTGTCTCCACGACTTTCTCATTCTCTATTTCTCTCTCTCATTTTTATCTCTCTTTCTCGCTCTCTAACTTGACCCCTCTCTCTCTCATTTTCTAATTCTGTAGCTCTTTCTTCTGACTGTTTAGCTGTTTTGCAGCGTTGAGCTCCTTTGATGGCATGTTGTTAGTATCCATTATCCAGTAAAGCTGTTTGTTTTTCAAGTACTGAGGTTGCCATTTTCTTGCAGCACGTACTGTGAATGTTTTGATTTCATATAATAACTCTTCAACTTCTGCACCCCACCATGAAAATAATATTTCTTCCATGACAGTCAGTTACAAATAAAAATTTTATAACGTAACAACGACTGCAACTCACATACGGTACGTTCCAGCCGTGCGACTAAAGTCGCGCGCGACTCTCGCCGCACTAACCTACAATTTTGTTGTTATAATGCAAAACCCTCATGACCACAGTGGCTTTAATGTAATTACACCGCCAAAATCTTATTTCGATCAGAAAACCAGCCGTCAAGCTCACATTCTTTAATTAATATCTTGTAATTTTGTAGCCCATGTCGTTGCTGTTTATATAATTGGAATAATCGTGGCTATTGGTGCTTTTGTTTCAATTATAATTGCCGTTTTCTGTTGTCGAAAGAACTCAAAACCAAGAAATATACAAAATGTAAGTTTCACCCATATACAGGCTGTCCCAACTAAGTGTTCCACCTCAAATATCTCGTCAATGTTATGTTTACAAGATTTTATTTAAAAACAATTGCAAGGCCAATAGTATTTATTAAATTCCTTCTGTTGTAAATAACATAAGAATAATAATTCGTACTAGAGATAGAATTTCTAAAGTTGTTTTTTCGATTGTACTGTTTATAAATACTATTGGCCTTGCAATTGTTTTTAAATCAAATCTTGTAAATATAACATTTACATTGCAAGTATAGAAAACAATTCTGACGTACGCCTTATTGATCAATGAATAGGTTATTGATCCCAGAGAAGTTGTAATTTTTTTCAGCAGTCAATGAGATATTTACCAAAAGAAAAAACATTATTTTCATATCAAATTAACCCGCAGTATTGGGGCAATTGGTTTCATAATATTGAGTAATTTTCGAAACCTTATAGGACGTTTTGGCATTTCCAAAATAGCTAGAAAGAAAAACGTGTCGGTCAGTTGAAGTAAAGACGTTGTAGTCTAATTTCTTTAGATACTTTTCCATTTCAATTCACACAAAAAACGAGATATTTGAGGTGGAACACGTAGCTGGGACACCCTCTTTGTATATAATACTAATATATTGCGACTTATGACAAAATACAATGTAGAAACGGGTCACGATAAAAGAGAGATAGAAAATACAATATTGTTGGTCTCTATCAATACAAATCGATTTTGTGCATGCGTGAAAAGTCAAATATGAAATTAAAATAATTAAAAAATTGTCCTGATAGAGAAGTCCGATATTGCTATACCGTTTTGATTTCAGCCCGTTTTAGCTCAAAACTCGCAATATATTATATACAGACTATCCTAGCTAAGTGTTCCACCTCAAATATCTCGTTTGTTTGTGAATGTCATTATTACAATTGTTTACAAGATTTTATTTGAAAACAATTGCAAGGCCAACAGTATTTATAAAATGCTGCATTCAAGTAAACAATTGATATTTCATCTGTTGTAAATAATATAAGAATAATTATTCTTACTAGAGATAGAGTTTCTAAAGTTGTTTTCTCGATTGTATTATTTATAAATACTATTGACCTTGCAGTTGTTTTTAAATAAAATCTTGTAAATATAACATTTACATTGCAAGTATAGAAAACAATTCTGACGTACGCCTTATTGATCAATGAATAGGTTATTGATCCCAGAGAAGTTGTAATTTTTTTCAGCAGTCAATGAGATATTTACCAAAAGAAAAAACATTATTTTCATATCAAATTAACCCGCAGTATTGGGGCAATTGGTTTCATAATATTGAGTAATTTTCGAAACCTTATAGGACGTTTTGGCATTTCCAAAATAGCTAGAAAGAAAAACGTGTCGGTCAATTGAACTCTAGACATTGTAGTCTAATTTCTTTAGATACTTTTCCATTTCAATTCACTAACAAACGAGATATTTGAGGTGGAACACTTATCTGGGACACCTCTTTGTATATAATACTAATATATTGCGACTTATGACAAAATACAATGTAGAAACGGGTCACGATAAAAGAGAGATAGAAAATACAATATTGTTGGTCTCTATCAATACAAATCGCATGCGTGAAAAGTCAAATATGAAATTAAAATAATTAAAAAATTGTCCTGATAGAGAAGTCCGATATTGCTGTACCGTTTTGATTTCAGCCCGTTTTAGTTCAAAACTCGCAATATATTATATACAGGCTGTCCTAGCTAAGTGTTCCACTCAAATATCTCGTTTCTTTGTGAAAGTCATTATTACAATTGTTTACAAGATTTTATTTGAAAACAATTGCAAGGCCAATAGTATTTATAAAATGCTGCATTCAAGTAAACAATTGATATTTCATCTGTTGTAAATAATATAAGAATAATTTTTCTTACTAGAGATAGAGTTTCTAAAGTTGTTTTCTCGATTGTATTGTTTATAAATACTATTGACCTTGCAGTTGTTTTTAAATAAAATCTTGTAAACATAACATTCACGAGATATTTGAGGTGGAACACTTATCTGAAACAGTCCAATTATTTGATAAAATAATTAACATTCTAGATAAGTGTCCCTAATGCTGATAAGAATATTTATGGGAATCCCGGACCGAATTCACCGATTGAATTAAACTCGTTATTACCACCGAATATACCACCAACACAACAACAACAAAAACGCTTAAATAACCAATCGAAGAATAACTATCAGAACGTACCACAGTATACGTATAAAGAAGTGAATTTCGTTGAAGAATTAGGTGAAGGCGCTTTCGGTAAAGTGTATAAAGGTGAATTAAAAACACGTACAAACGGTAAAATCATAGTTGCTGTCAAATCATTGAAAGAGAATGCGAGCGCTAAAACCCAAGCCGATTTTCAACGTGAAATCGAATTAATATCAGAATTAAAACATCCAAATATCATTTGTTTATTGGGTGTTGTTGTTAAACAGGAACCGATGTGTATGCTATTTGAATTTATGTCAGAAGGTGATCTGCACGAATTCTTAATTGCTAATTCGCCGAGTGAAGGCAAAAGTTTAACACAAAATCAATTCTTACACATTGCCATACAAATCGCTCAAGGTATGGAGTATTTATCGGAGAATCATTACGTACATCGTGATTTGGCAGCACGTAATTGTTTAGTAACAAATGATCTAATCGTAAAGATCAGTGATTTCGGTTTGAGTCGTGATATGTATTCGTGTGATTATTATCGTGTCCAATCGAAATCATTATTACCGGTACGTTGGATGCCACCCGAATCGATATTATATGGTAAATTTACCACAGAAAGTGATGTATGGTCGTATGGTGTTGTACTATGGGAGATCTACAGTTACGGTCTACAACCGTATTACGGTTATAATAATCAAGAAGTCATCAATATGATACGTTCACGGAAATTATTACCATCTCCGGATGCGTGTCCGAGTTATTGTTATTCATTGATGATTGAATGTTGGGCAGAATTGGCGATACGTCGACCGAGTTTCCCCGAAATTACGCACCGTTTAAAAGTGTGGAAACAAAGTGGTAATTCGATGCAAAACGGTGCTTATTTCAAATCGATTCTTCCCCAACAACCACCACAAAGTTCCACACCATCATCAACAACAACAACGATAGAATCAAAGAAATTCGGTCATTGTTCGAAAGATACAAATCACGAATCATTAACAACACCACCATCGACTTGGGAACGTAATTGTCGTTTGAATGAAAGTCAGACGAGTTTAACGTCACGTTCATCGAGTCTCGGTAATCGTACGCAAAGCACCAATTTGAGTACCGAACAGAATAATTCGAGGCATTCACAACAATTACGACATACTCGTAAACGTAATAATGATGATTCGTTGGATCGATCGAATTTATTGAAGAATACTATAATCAATTCGAATGGGGATAATTTTGAAATTAAGATAACAACACCGACAACTTGAATTTGAAATTTTTGGAGATGGCAGCTCAAACATATCCGTTTTTTGAGTGTTCCTAGTTTTACCGTCTATTAAATAATGTTTTTGGAAGGACAATTTGATGAATCCAGTGATTTTATACCAAATTTTTTAATGTTTTTTTTTGTGTCATTTTTTTTTGTAATTCTTCGTTTCTTTTTTTTTTGATATATAATTGTGTGATGTTTATGAAAATTCGGAAAATGTATAACATTGTGTAAGTCTCTGTGTGTTTATATTTAAAATAATTATTACAACAATAAATGATCTTTAATAAATATTTGGCTGTTTTTGAATATTTAGCGCAGTATATTTGGTTGCATAACCTACATTTGACAATTTGTATGTATAGTTTGTTCAAGCTTTGAATTATAATTTTGGCCAACTAAATGGCTAAAAAGTCCCTAATTTCTGGTAAAATTTTGTATTTTAGTGATATTTCTGTCATTTCGTGCATTTTATGGAAATTTTCGAGGAACTAGTGGAAAATAGTTTTCCATTTTATTTACTAAAGTACTAGTCGAATAGCAAAATTTCATTAGAATTGATATACCAGGTGATTTAATCACAACTTTACTTAAAGTAAATTCCGGTAACTCGGGTTATTTTGATTGGAAATTTGGTTGAAAATTCGATTTTGTATCAGGATATTAGGAGTTGGTTGGAGGTGACAGGAATTGATTTCTAGTTTGATAAAATTCCGCAAGATGGCAATGTTGTGTACCGACTGTCTACAATTAAAGGAAACTGTAATGAAATGGTATAGTTTAATTGAATATTATAAGATGACGCTATAAGTAATTTCAATTTCTTTGAAGTAATCAAGTTTTCTCTCTAAATACCTTCAAATAACTCCTAATATCCTAATACAAAATCGAAAATTTTGTGAAATTTTGTAATGAATGACGAACTTATTACGTGGCATACTTTTTTCTTCATTAAATAAATAAATAAACAAATAAATAAAGGCTAAATTCAAACGAGAAATTTACTGCTTATTATTGTATTGTATTGGATATTATATTAAAATTTTGCCAGATTTAAAATAATTTTTTCTATTTTGCGTCAATAATAGCGCCATTATTAAACTCGCTACTGTATCGAAATGTGCACATTTTTTAACTAGTGCTGAAAAGTAAAATAGTAGGAATTTTTTTTTCCACTAGATTGGTAATATTTTCATTGATTTTGACAACTGTCAAAAATCATAAAAACAAGATACTTAATATACCGTTTTTCGTACTGATCTTTGGATTTATCGGGTAGTAAATTGCTTCCTGCATTTTCAGCAAATTCCCTTATTTCAGGTGGAGTACATGAAAATTCTTCACTCATTGTTAAATAAGCAATTTGGCGAAAAAAACAATTGACTAAGAGTGAAAAATAAAACAATCGAAGTTTCCTAGCTGAATGTTCAATTGTTTTTTTTTAGTAACACCAACTCCCACCAATTCCCCTAAATATTAAATCTCGCAATTTTTTTGTAAAAAAGGGCACAAAACATGCAAAATAGAAAAAATAGTATAAAGAACTCGTGTCAGAAGTCGTATATTGCACTCGTCCTTTAGAAAACTCGCGTCTCCGCCGCTCGTTTTCTAAACTTGGACTCGTGCAATAATAGGCGACTTCTGACACTTGTTCTTTAATATACTATTAATTTTCACAGAATATATTTTCATTTTTTTTTGCTGTAAATTAAATCACCTATGATATGTAAAAACCGTAAAAACGGTAAAAACAATCGAATAATTACTACCAACCTAATTTGGATAAGCCTTAAATATCACTAGACACTTAAAATCGCCGCGCGTAAGAAGTGAAACTTCTTAGGTTAGACATGAAGTTCATTTGTTTCTAGGTTTATTTTCTTTCTTTCGTTGCCTGAAGGCTCATTTTTGTTCTGCAGTTGTATTTTTCAGTATTTCGCTTATCTCAATTTAACGCTATTAATTAATATTGTAAACAAAAAAAATATATAAATCGGGGTAAGCCTTGAAATGTTAGTTTCGTTCCAGAGGGCGCTGTATATCGATCAATAACACCAACTCTAGACCCTAGTGTTTATTTTACACAGTTGGCAGAACTGACAAAGTATAAGCAGCGCTATTGGCAACGCCCCCACTCTTCCCTTTCAGCTGTCGTTTAAAGGGGGAGTGTTTCCCCTCACGGGGTTACACATTTTCGTTACATATTTACACCCAAGCGCGGCTAAAGAAGTTTCACTTCAAAAAAACGGAAATCTACTACCAACATAATCTTTGTAGCACTCAAATATCTCCAAACATTTAGAGCAGCATTGCAGAGATGGCGTATTTAAGAGCGGGTAATTTGAATATCATATAAAAAGTAACGATTTATGTATAAAAACTATTTAGATGGCTAATTTAGTGGAATCAAATTAAAAATAGAAAAAAAATTAGCCTTTATTAATGACTTACTTACGGATATATTTGGAAATTTTGAGTTTTTTTAACAGAAACAAACGGTGGTGAATTTTACGGTTCGCGCATACACAGATTGTATTTAAAAACAAAATTTTACGAATAATGGCATCTTGTCAATAGTCCCTTCTTTGTCTGATGCGTTTGATCGGTGATGTAATTTCAGGAAATTCGGAGATACTGTGTGACAAAGATACCGAATCTCTAACATGTGGATGTTGACATTTTCTAAAAGTGTTCTGTTTGGTCAAGGGACTAAGGGTGGATGGTTGCATTTTTAATTCTTTCACCACCTACTTTCTCTTTATTTCATATGCAAGTGCTACAGATGGGAGTGGCGAACGTTTCGCCCATGTACCTAGGAGAGCCGCCAGATCTGTATATAATCTCATTAATTAACGAATTTTATCATCATTTATTTCCAAATAAACACTTTCATCTATTAGTTTATCAAGATTTTCCACATATTATCGATTTATTTTTTAGAAAAAAATCAATTTACAAAACAAACGAAATTCTACTACCAACGTAATTTTACTACCACTCAAATATCCCTAAATACTTAGAGTAGTAGATACGAGATGACGCACTAGCAAGTAAGAGGCGGGTAATTTGAATGTGTTACAATAAAATAACGGTTTTTCTTTTATAGAAATAACTAAACAACTAATTTATTGAAATAATATCAACAATAAAAGCTATAAATCAGTCTTAATTAATGATTTATCAACTAAATTTGCGTGTGTAGCTGTGCGTGCATGTAAACAATTTGAAATTCGGACGGATTTGTCTTTCATAGAAAAACAATTATAAGTAAATTAATTAATTAAGTAATTAACAATAAAGCAACAAAAAAAAAACGATTAATTAAGATTCAACACTATTTTGTCGCCGTTGTAATGGTCGTATACTATTTGTACGTTCCCATTTCTGCCAGCGATTCTTCACGTACAAAATAATCGCCAAAAATGTCACAATCGTCGTCAATAAACAACCATATTTCAGACCGATTTCAATACTTTTCACCGTAAACGTTGTCTGAAATATAATACTAACCATATCTTCTGGTAATGTCTTATCTTCCAAATCCAATTCGAACCAGGCCACCGGCAAAAACATATCATCATCGAACATGTTCACCTGTGAAATGCCGAACGCCTTCTTCACTTGCACATTCAATTGGACACGTGTCTTGCCGGCCATCACATAGCCCAAAGTCGGATGGATATCGATGTAGCTTTCGAAATTCTTCGGATTCAAATTCAAACCGTTCACAGTTGTCTTCAATTCAGGATCGGCATTGTAGAAATGGGGAAACGATAAGAATGTTGGTGCACCGAAATTACACGCTGACACATTAAAAACACCCTGTGGCGGACAATCGCCCAAATCCAAATCGCAATAGCATTGATTCGATGGTACACGATCCGGATTATCGAATATATTAAATGGTATCGTATACCGGACAGCTGGTACTTTACCATTCAAAATTTTCACTTGTTTCTGATAGTGTAACGGTATTGGACGACAGAATTCCTTTAAATAGAAATATACCGGTTGTTTATTACGTATCCGTTTCGGTGAGTAAATCGAACCATCTGTGGCCGCATTAAAACTATTACATTCACGTGTCGACCATACATCTAGTTCACTTTGACCATTGAATAGTTCAATTGTTCCAACACGATTAATATCATTGGCGCCTGTATTGATGGTGATGACGTCACTAGACACGCCCGCTTTCTGTCAATTGTTTACACAAATAACATAATGACGTCATAATGTAGTATAGATGTGACTTACCGACGATACTAGACCGAAACGTTCGACTAAGCTGTGATTTTGTAATTTCATGACACTCCTTGATAGTTTGTACAGATTATCATCGTAACCGGTAATGAATCGGTGGGCTGGTAAGGTTAGAAATGGCCGTGCATCGATCGTATTTAACAGACTTGACACACCCAGACGTGTCAAAAAGTTTGCATGTTGATTCTTAGCCGTGACAGCCTGTATTTTATCAAATTAATTCAATTAGAACGTTTTTTTAAATTTGGATTGAGTTACTTACAAATAACGGCAAATTCGGTACGATTAGCCGATCATTCTGTTTACGACCCTTGGATAATTCCGGCATAAATCGGTATATGCGCTGTTCCTGGTAATCAACACGGCTACCATTAAAGTGTAGATTAACACGTTCCATTGATATCCTAGCACAGTAATATTGAATATTAACGAAATGTTCAAATTTAAGATCACCCGTTATACGTACTCGTACACATACGGTCCCAAATCGATGACATTCAATTTCTTATCGATGCCACGTTGGAATTTATCCACATTTGTGTAATTGAAAATGTACAGTTTGATTAAGGGTTTCGGTGAGGGTCGTTGCCACATATCGAAACTTGGCGAATTTGGGGCTATTTCTAGACACTAAAAGATCTCAAAAATTAACCGAAAATATTGCGAAATTTTCGGGGTGACTCACCGAAAATACGGCATTATCGAAAATATTCGTGAACCACATTAGAATTGTTCCGGTCGAGCTCAGCAGGAACAACAGGAATAAGCCGGCTAGCACTGCAAAAACAAATTATACATCACTAAGTGTCTAGTAGAGTTTCAAGAGATGGTTTGCCAATGGGTCATCCTTTTGACACCAATCTAAAGTCGTTGTGTTGTGAAATCGATATAGAAATTGCTCGACTATATTTTGGTAGTGTTAAAATGGCGGCATTTCCGTTAATTCACATCAATTAATAATAGTAATCGTGATAATACACATTGAAATTTGTCGACTTGAACTCGCCGATAACCCTTAAAAGTCTAGACGATTACTCTTGTAATAATAATAATATTAATAATAATAATAATTTAGTACAAATCGTATGATTTATTTGATTTTAATTAGAAAATATTGCAACATAACCTCAAAGAAGTCAATAAAAATGGCGGTCACAAAAATGGCGATTGTTCCAAAAATTCATAGGTTATGACGTCGATTAAAGGTTATGTCAGCACAATTCGATAAGCTTTTGTTTTTATTTTTGTTCTCTTCGAAATACTCAGAAATCACGCCACTTATATACAGGATGTCTCCAAAGTTGATTTTATGTATTTTTTAACGCTAAAAACTCACCCCAAAATTGCCGTGTCTTCAAACCGTAGCCCATAATGTAGGTGGTATCGGTGCCGATTTCCACGTTTTGCACCTTTTCGAGTATGTCACGTGTCAGGGCCGGTCCCTTCGTGAAGATTTCGTTACAATTCCGCTCCAAATTACTGAGCCGTTTCGGCATTATTCTTCGACTGTTACGCGTTGTTGCCGTTTCAATATCCGGATAAATTGACATTAGCACAGTAATTTTACCGGTTGTTGTTCAGTTACGTTGTATCGAAACGAATTAACACTCAAAACTTCTTGGCGCTTAGATTTATAAGAGATCTCCGGTTGAATTCTTATCAATAATATGTTAACCCCTCGTTATCAACCAAATGCTGTGCTTGTGTGTGTGTGTGTGTGTGTGGCTGTGTGTCACAATGATGCTGTAAAATCAGACGATTTCTCTGTGTGATTATCGCTATTATCAAATTATTTTGAAATTGTTTTATTTTTTTTTTGTTTGCTGTGATTAAGACAAATATTATTGAAAGGTTAGGTTTTTGTAACCTTTAAAATTTTAAAAATGTACAAAAAATCAGAGATAGTAGGCTGTGAAAGATTTACGCTACATTTAATTTTTTGGGCGAAATTCTATATCTCTCTCTCTCTTATTATTGTTATAGTTCTACTTTCCAGATGATTTCGTAAAATCAAGTAGGCTGTGTGTGACGTATCAGGAACTTCCTCTATAGTTAAAAATAAAGATAGATAAATGTTGTTATTTTTATTTTATCTTTGGGATAGAAAGACAATACCACTCGTCTCTCTCTATTGTTATCCTGTCTTAGAAAGAGACGTACAATAATTATTCTGTATTGTAAGAGAAAGAGAAAGTTATAGATTTTAGCAATTTCTTGATTTGCATTAGAGAGAGATATCAATATACTTAAAGTCTATCTAGTAGGCTGTAGTTTGCTCGAATTATCATAGCCTACTACAATTCTTTTTAATTGCAAAGGGCCGGAATGGTGGTGTATGGTCGGCTTTACCTTCAAATCACCTACAATAAATCCACGATTTGCACGATTCTGATTGGCCAACAAAAATTATGTAATAATTCTGGATAAATCTAGGGCGGTCATGATTGGTGTATCTATCATATAAGAAAAACAAATACGCATCAATCACCGAACAAATGAAGGTCTTTTTATTATTATTGTTACTATTTATCTAGTCTTCTATGAAAAATATCGTCTAGACGTATAAAATCCCTCTTTAATTATAAATTCTTATCAATTTTTTCGTCCCTAAAAAAAGCGAGTTTCAATAAAATTATTTAAAAAAAAAATATATGATATAAAATTCTAGATAACCCACATAACCTCAAAAAAATAGGTGTGGTTATGATTGGATGTGACAATTGTGATTGGTGAACGGTTGGAAACAGGTGATGGTTGTAGGCGTGGTCTGTGTTCACGATTACTTGATTTGTTTTTTTCGGAGTTATCAAATTTTTTCCAGTTTGTTGCCTACGAGGACACCAGACAAAATAATTCTTATTATTATCAATTTTTCAGACTAATTAGGCTTATTTTCTGTTTTATTGCTTATATAATTTATGTTTGTTTATTTATTTATTTATTTACCTAATTTGTTGATAAATTATTTATAAACAAAATTAGGGATTTTTCGGTGACTAGTTGGAAATTTTCGGTAATAGTCTGTCTGGTTGGCACACCAATTCTTAGAATTTTATTTTAATTGATAACGATAATAATAACGTTAATTGTGTGATAAACAACGAGAGCACAACAAAATTTTATTAATTGCTTGTTTTACAAACAAATATTTGTAAATGGTTTTTTGATGTTGTTTTTCGATTAATCGACACAAGATTAATTACAATTTTCCTCTACTTTATCTTTTTTTTTCTGTTTTTTTTTTATCAGGAGCACGCAATCAATCAGAGATCGTCTGTACGTACATACAGTGGCGTAGCGAACATAACTGGCGCCCGGGGCGTCAGACTTTATTGGCGCCCCCATGTTAGAGTCATTATTAATTTAAATTACGCTTCAAATTTGTTTTGGAGAGTAAATGGCGGCCCTTCATGAGTGGCGCCCGGGTCTACCATGGTAGACCCTCTTACACCACTCTTGCTACGCCACTGCGTCTATGGACTTGATGACGTGCTAAGTTGCATGTTGCATGTAGTGTGTGCGCTTCCAATTTACGTTAATTCTCAAATGCGTGTTCAATGTGGCTTACAAAATTTTTGTTATTTGTTTATATTTGCGTAAATGTAAATTTCTAGTTTGTTTGCTATTTTTTATCATAGTCGGTGCGATTGTGATGATTTGACCCCAATTTTTAGCCAAAACAACCGAACAAAAAAAACATAATTTCTGTTAAATTTTGTTCAAAAAAAAAAACAATCCCCGTCTTTGATCACTGAAAATCCGCTCTATTTAAATGTAACTTGAAGAACAACTGATAAGAAGGATTAGGTATATCTCTATCATTGTTTGATACATAAAAATTATCGGTCTATTTCTCTTCAATAAATACACGTTTATGTTGGTAATACATGAAATTCTCTAATGATCTAGTAACTTTTGCAAATTGTTGGCAACACTGGAACTTGACAAGTGACTTAACCTACATTTGGGTTTTTCCCCGTTAAATCTTACAATTAAATTTACTTTAAATAATAATAAAATCTGATAGTAGAAAATGTCTTATAATCTTATTCTTTCTTGAACACAGGATCTACAAAATAAAAATAAAAACAGCTACACACTTAGGGATTTTTGGAGTGCCTAGTTGCGTACCTGGCATTTGAAATTTATCGCATAAAAGGTGAACAGAGTATACACTACTTTTTTTTCAGTAGCACAGAAAAAGGTTTGCTGATCATAAGCTAGATTTAGTGACTTTTCGAACCGATTGTTGGCAATACTGGAAACCTGTCAGTTGGTTTAAGCTAGATTTCGGGTTTCCCCTGTTGTCGGTTAACTTTTTATTGTAAATATCTAGTAAAAGGTGGAAGACAGAGATAGAATTAGGAAGAAACTCACTGTTTTGCTTTCAATTGTAAAAAAGGAAAAGGTTCAATCTACCTCTGTGAGAAAAAGATAGAACATTGGTAATGTTGAAAAACGAAAAGGACTAAAAGAAGTACATTTTTGTTTCTTTCTCTTACCAGGCGAGAAGAACTAACAAGAAAGAAACAGACAGAATATTTCTTATAAACCTTGTAAACTAGACAAAGATGGGGCAATAGAATTAGTTTTGTCACAAATCGAGTAAGATTCACTATTTTTCCAAAAAACAAAAAAAAAGTAGAAGAAAGTAGAAGTTGCACGCAATTTATCCGTTTGTAGGCGTTTCCTGCTCTGTATTGAAGGTGAGAGAAGAGAAATGACTGCTGAATAAGTTTTAAGTTTTTTTTTTAAGTGACGCTTCCTTAGCCGCGCTTGGGTGTAAATATTTTTCAATGTATTTTTCCTATGTAACGAAAACGCGAGACCCCGTGAGGAGAAACACTTCCCCTCTAACAGACAGCTGAGAAGGAAGAGTGGGGGCGTTGCCAATAGCGTCGCTTATACTCTGTCAGTTCTGCCAACTGTGTAAATTAAAAAAAAATTGATCGATGTACAGTGCCCTCTGGAACGAAACTAAAATTTCAAGGGTTACCCCGATTTATATTTTTTTTTGTTTATAATATTAACTAGCGAATACCCGCCCGCCTCGCTGGTCGTCCAATACAGTCAGTCAGTCAGTTATTCAGTCAGTCAGTTTTTATATGTATAATTCTATATACTTTATTTTATGATGGTTGATCACATTTCATTATACTTATCACATGTCATTATACTTCGTTTTTGTTTTAAAACAAAAGGCAGTCGATTAAATGACAGTTAGATTTTATTTTCGTTTTCAAACAAAAGACCATCGATTATAATCAACAAAATGAGCGTCTTTTGTTTTTAATGGCTGTATACAAAATACACAAAACTAAATAAAAGAAAAAAAAATAAAGGAAGAATGGAATCGAAAAACTAAATAGCCTATAACCATCTACGAAAAATTCTGCATCGAATGGTCAAGGTCCCATGTCGATACGATCAGTAGTTTTTACGTGATCGAGCCTCAAAAAAATAGATTTTGCTTATATATGTATAGATTAATAGCGTTAAATTGAGATAAGCGAAATGCTGAAAAATACAACTGCAGAACAAAAACGAGCCTTCAGGCAACGACAGAAAGAAAATAAACCAGGAAAAAAATTAACTTCATCTCCAACCTAAGACGTTTCACTTCTAACGCGCGACGTTCCATGCACTTTCAATTTTCTTTTAATAACAAGAAGGTTGGCCACGCTACTAGTGATGGTGTCGCCACCTAATGGAACGGAAATGAAACACTGCATCGTATTTCCTACTTCCAATTTATCGGAATCCAATGATTCCGCGTACCCAAATTTAGTGACTTTCCAGCTGATTATTGGCAGCACTGGACACTTCACAAATAACCTTGACGATATTTCGGGTTTCCCCCTATTGACAGTCAACTTCTAATATCGACAGACAAAGCTAAATTTACAAAAAGAAAGGGGAAGCATTCAATCTCTTTTTGCAAGAAAAAGACAGAATTGCCATTTTCGGAAATACTACAATTTTTGACAGCTGACAGCCTACTATTCATTTGTTTGCGCGCGTTTTATGTATCTTTATTGAAAGTGAAAAACAGTTAAAAAGGGACGTCATTATAAAGATTATAGAGAGAGAGAGAGAGAGACGACGACGACTGTCGAACAACTTCCCAGTTTCTTTTTCAACTGTTTTTCAATTGCCTGGAGGTTGGCCAAAAAACGACGATCCCAAGCCAACTGAGTCGTTAATTTTTTGAACAGACCGTTGAAGGCTTCAAATGTTATCAGAATCGAACAAAAATAGATTTTTGCACGAAACGGTCACGTATTCATGCAGTATTTGGTATTTTTCGATGGATATTAATACAAAAATAGGATCTTATCAATCACTTGTACAATAAAAATTAATTAATTTATGGTCTGATTAATTTGATATAAAATTTTGTAATAATATTAAATAATAACAATAATAATAATGATAATAAGAAGAAATAATAGTATCTATGTGAGATTTGTATTAAAAAGGATATAAAAGTGAAACACTTTATAAATAATAAATGATAATATTTTATTTAATTTCAATTTTTTTTTATTATTTATTCACTATAATTATTCAATTATTTCAGTTAAATATGTTTTTTTTATTATTATTATAATATAATGTAAAGTCGATGATTATAAATCAAGATACCAGAGAGTATTGATTAAAATAGAATAATAGAAAAACAAATGAATTCGATTAAAAATTAAAGACGGCGCTTATAACCAATTTTATAAACAAAACAAACAAACAAAAAACAAAAGAGGATCATTGGAACTCTTTACTGGGCGTTGAAATACCTACAGCTTCTTCATAACCGGCAGATTTCTTCTTTTTACCATGTCTCTTACTATCACCCCCACCACTACGTTCCTCTTTATCTTTCTTCTCTTTTTTCGCCTTCTTCTTTTTCTTCTCTTTTTTCTTCTTATCAATACTATTCTCATTATCTTTATCTGTATCTTTATCGGTTTTCTTTTTGGTTTTCTTGATTTTTCCATCATTCTTATCGTGGCGTTTCTTATCGATATCTTTCAGTTTTTGCGCTGATTTCGTATTCTCATATACAGGTGGTCTGAAAATTCAAAAAAAAAAAACAAACATAAATATGTATCGATTGTTTTCTAGATTATTCCATACAATTCTAAATCGATATTTAAAGCACGATGCGGATCATCTTGTTGGTCATGATTTGAATCGGAATCGGATAGAGTTGCGCCTTCTGGTAATTCCAAATCACGTTTCACCTCAATTATCGGAACATCCACGATATTATCATCGGAAGAACTACAACATAACGATTAGAAATTGTAGCGATACGCAAGTTCGATCCCCATTGGAGACTACACTTTTTTTCTACAAAAATTTCAATAACACACCTTTCTGATTTGTGTTTCTTCTTTTTATTCTTCTTTTTCGTTTTCTTCTTATTTAATGCCATATTTAGATATTGGTCGGATCGTTTCTGTCCGATAATCTTCAATTGTGGCACATCTTTTAGTTCAGTTATTGGAATATTTTCAATGTTTTCGTGTTGTTGTAATTGTAATTGTGTCGGATCTTTTTGATTTGATTTCAAATAATGTGGATTATTTTGTTGTTCATATTTACGTGCATCACGATACTTTTGTAATTCCTCTTCTGTTAATTCGGTTGTTTTATGATCATTACGTTCGGATTTAATAAATAGATTCTCGCTAATATCCTGACAACTATCATCCGAATCCGTATCCGGTAATGGTTCATTGATCCAAGCATCCAGATCCAAACTAGTTTGGGGACAAAGAAATCAACAATAAATAAATAAATAACACAACAAGTGGAGCTACAATTAGACAATCATATATGACGGTCTTCAGTCAAGTCAGGTCAGGTCTCTAGAGCAGTCTCAGCTGGTAAGGACGTCCTTAGATCATATTAGGAGTGATATTAGGTCCCATCCTGTGGAAGTGGGGAGACATGGCAAATGACGTCATTGGTCGGTTTGTAGGGTAGATCAAGAAGTAAGTCGTCATGGAGGATGCGATTTTGAAGTAATTCTTATCAAAAGGATTCCGTCAACTGTTTTAGGTCTCAGAATTAGGGATCCGACACTATACCAAATTTGCTGGTTGAACGTGAATTTTCTAATGTCAAATGTGCAACTGCACGCTCCAAAAATCCCCAACTATGTGGTATGACGTTTGGAAAATTTATAAAATAACATTCTAATTCATTACAAAAATTATTTTGAAAGTCACAAAAGTTCTTAAAAAAGCCAAATGTACAAAACAATCGTAATAATATAAAATTTTGAGGCTACAAAAAAATATGTAAACAAACTCCTAGGGACTTATGGAGCGTGCAGTTGCACATTTGACGTTTGAAAATTCACGTTCAACCAGCAAATTTGGTATACCACTTAGACTGGGTGACGTCAGTTACAAAATAGAGCTACAATTAGTAAGCAACTTGAAAATTGCCTATACCCTATTCACTGTTGGAGAACGGACTTTTTTGACAGCCTGTTGAACAACTTGATGGAATAAAATTTCCAATATTTAATTCTAAACTCAGCTCTTTGTAGCTGTTCTAAGTACTTAGCAGCCCTTTTACCTAACGCATTGAAGAAGGCAAATTTTTTTGTTCTATTTATTGAATATCGAAATGGCTTTCGCTATTACCAAAGATTTTTAGATTATTTATAATTTTGTTTTCACCATTTTCGTATTTTTCAAGTAATTTTGAATTTTGTGCCACAGAACTAGTAATTTATCCAGTAACAAAAAAAGTCCATTTACTCGTTGGATTTACTATACAAAATTCACCGACCAAAGAGTTCATAGATTTAAGTTGGTACCCTTGAATATAGTGATATTTTGTTTAACGAGACATGTGTCAAATCTAGTAACCCTTTGTTGCTCAATGAATTCACTTTATAAATTTTGACCAATTTTGTCAGAACTAGAGCTACAATTAGATAACCGACAATTTTTGACATAACGCAAAAAGTGGGCTACATATAAAGACTAAAATCACAATTATTTCAACACAAAATTTTCCGTTGCTATTTCCGATAAATTTTTTGAAAATATTTTCGACTCAACATTATTCTTATCGGTAAAATTCGATTATTTTCATTCAATTACTAATTAAACTAAAAAAGAGCTACAATTAATAAGCAACTAGAAAACTATGGAAATTTTGTTTTTCGAACTAGAGCTACAATTAGATAATCGACAACTTTTGACATTCACACAAAGTGGACTATTTCCGGTAAATTATTTGCAAATATTTAAGTCAACATTATTTTTACTGTTAAAACAATAAAAATTTGATCATATTCAGAAAATCACGCAATAAAAGAAAGAGCTACAATTAGACAATGCAACAATTTTGACATTAATGTCTAAATATACCGAGTGTCTTTGAGTGATTGTCGTATAACTATAGAGAACGTCCCTCATGACTTACCCGTCAGGTATCGGCACTTTTTTCTGCGCCTTCGGAGCAACCGGATTCAATTCACCATCAAATAAACTCAATAATTCATCAGCAATTATCGTTTTTATTGGTGGTTTTTCATCATTCTTCAACGGATCATCATCATTATCATCATTAATTAACGGAACATTATTATAATCGAGAATTTTCTCATTACTGAGCGCCTTCTCGATCTCTTCACGTACAATCTGTACAATTATCAATGATGTACTGGAACGTTCCTGTACTTCTAATTCACCACTCTTTAAACTATCATTTAATTTATTCTCGATTAATTGACACAATTCTAAAATATCATTATAGCGTTGTTCGATCTCGTATTGTTTCAATAAGAATGCAAATAATTTCAATATATTATGGATAAAGCAGGCTTCAATATGTTGTGGTAATAGTTTATAATTTAATATTGATTTTAATGTATCGAGTGGTTGTTTTAATTCATCGGTATATTCACCACACAACCATACAGCTGCATATAAAACATCTTGCATTATAACGAATTGTTGTTGTTGTTGGATTTGTTGACTATAAATTTGTAGGATTTGTGCCATTTCATTTATAGCAAATTTTCGTATTGCCTGTACACGTATACAAACATCCATTAATTGTTGGCAAATTATTAAACCTTGTTTCGTATTGAATTCCATTTGACCTAATTCAATTAGTACAGTAATATACCATTCGAAATTCGTGATAAATTGATAATTGTTTTGTGAACAAATTAAGATGATTTTATTTAATAATTCATCACGATAGATTGTACCTTCGGCCTTATCCATATGTACCATTAATTTTTTAACAATTTCCATTAGATTCTTTTTGGATACCATACCGTATAAGAGATCTAGTGCACGTAAACGGATCGATTCATCTTTATCTTCTAAACATTGCAAAATTAGATCTTTATGAGCTTGTACACTCTTTGGATGTGTCTTGAGTATCTTCGACATTGCTAACAGGCCCAAATATTTCACTGGAATCGATAGTAGGCTCTATATCAAAAAAACAACTATGCCATGCGTACAGGGTGTTTTTTTCATGCATCGAGAACATTCGACCGATCATGTTTAGAATAAACACCCTGTATAAAAAGTCGAATTTGCTTACAATTCTGGTCGGAGTCTTCGATTAAGATTCGCAACTTTTGGACGCACAATTGGATACGTGCCGCGTGATTTGGCATGCCTTCTGATATACTGATCAATACAGCAATAACGGTGTTTATGCATTCGTACAATAGACTCATAGCTGATGTGCTAAATTCGTTTGATTTATATTAAAATTATTGGAAAATTTCGTTGTTGAAGTGAAACTTCTTTAGGCGCTCATGGGTAGGAAATTTTTTAAAAAGCGTGAAGAAGATGCGGGATGCCGTGAGAGGAAACACGCCCCCTCTAACAGACAGCTGTGAGAGAAGAGTGGGAGCGTTGCCATAGCGCCGCTTATACTCTGTCAGTTCTGACAACTGTGTAAAGTAAACACTAGGGTCTAAAATTGGTATCATTGATCGATGTATAGCGCCCTCTGGAACGAAACTAAAATTTCCTCGTCTACCGCGATTTATGATTTTTGTATTTGTAAATTAATTAATAGCGTTAAATTATATATGTATTAAGGTGAGCCAAAATGACTAACCTATCGAATTTATGGTCTATATGTTGGGAAAAAAATTTTTTCCATTGGGAAAACTTTTTAGCTCAATTTTAGAGGGTGTCGGTGGGCATTTAAAATTTCCCATTTAAATAACACGCAAATAGTTATTAACCTTACAAGGTGGGAAAGTGACACTTTTCACAAGAGTGGATAGTGTGAAAAGACACTTCCCACCGTGTAAAGTACAACATTTTTCTTAATACTAACGACCTTTGATTTAATCTAATTTTTTAATATATTATTTATATATACAGGCTGTCTCGTAAGAAATGGATTACCTCACGCGCTTGTGTTTTCAATTTTTTCTCTGCTACAGCACGCACCTGAATGGTTATTGAATTTAATTAATAGTAAATTATAAAAGACATTTCGAATCAGGATTTAATTTCATATCAGACTCTGCAAGGTGGTTCATTACTTACGAGACATTCTGTATATATTGAATCTAGAATTTTATTATATATAAAAATAGAAACATTTGTTTACATTTTTGACATTCTCGACAATTCGAGAAGGCCATTGTTATTATTGTTATTTTTTTTTGACCCCGAACAGCATCGAACAGCACAGTCAGACCGAGACAGTTGCCGTGTACAGTTGGGGTTGTAGACGATCTGTGGTATAATAGACGCAATTGTTTTTAATCGAAATTTAAATTCAAATTAACCGAAATTAATTTAAATTGAATCACTGGGAATAATTAATATATAATTTAATTGAAGATAGAGGCATTTTAATTCTCAGTTTTTTGTTTATTTTTTTTCTTATATTCCAAAATTTAATCTGTGTATTTTTGAATTGCTAAAAATGTGTGGTATTGAGAAAAAAAAGAATTGCGTCGATTTTGTCCCACAAAAAAACTTGTTGAACATCATTTTTAGTGCCCCTAATAGAAACTATAAGTCAATAGTGAAGAAAAGTCACTTTTCTTCACTAGTGAAGAAAAGTGTCACTTTACCATTAAGATATTAGTAAAGTAAAGTTAACTTTCAACTGTTAGTATTAATAAAAAATTTTTTGACCATTAAAAATGCTATAACTTTTGAACTATTTAAGATAAAAATATTATTTAGGCATATTCTTGTAGGGCATTAAATTCTCTAAAAAATGCTTCAGAGTTGATTTCTTCAACTCAAAAATTCATATACTTACGGGCTATGAAAGTTGATGAAAAACAGATATGTTTAGTTTAAAGCTATTCTGGAAATTTTCATTAAAAATGCTATAACTTTTGAATCGTTCGAGATAAAGATTTTATCCAGGCATATTCTTATAGGACATTAAATTCTATAACAAAATACTTTGAAGTTGATTCTTTTAACTCAAAAATTCAAATACTTACGGGCTATGAAAGTTGAAAACAACATATCTATTTTTCATCAACTTTCATAGCCCGTAGTATATGAATTTTTGAATCAAAAAAATCAAATTTAGAACACCTTTTTAGAGAATTTAATGCTCTACAAGAATATGCCTGGATAAATTTTTTATCTCAACCAGTTCAAAAGTATTTTTAATGGACTGACCTAAAAACTTTTCTCAATGGGAGAATTTATTTTCCAACATATAGGCCCTTTTGAGGCCATAAATTCGATAGGTTAGTCATTTTGGCTCACCCTAATATGTTTTGAGATAAGTGAAATGTAGAAAAAGACAATTGCAGAAAAAATCGAGCCTTCAGGCAACAACAGAAACAAAATAAACCGATAAAAAAAATTAACTTAATCTCTAACCTAAGAAGTTTCACTTCTAACGCGCGACGTTTTTTTTTTTGTTGTGTATAATCCAACAATAAGCCGACAACTTACCTGTGTATCAAATTTGTTAATGGTTCAATTAATTTTTTGCCTAGCCTAGGTTCTAAAGGTGTCAAGGCGCCAAACTACAACAAATTTCCAAAAAACAAAAACAAAATTAATTTATACCTGATTACAATATTAATTAATGGTCGACTCAAACTACGACCGACTCCCGGTTCGACAACAGTAAACCAAGAAAACTATTTTTTTATGAATTATTATTAATAAAATAGATAACGACTTACTAATTTGATAATTTTGATTAACATCCAATTATTGGTGCTAGTTGTCATCAATTTAAAAAATACGGGTGCTAGACTTAGATAATTTTTCGGATTTTTACGGGCTAATTCGCATACAACATTAACGGCAGCCGATTGTACACCTAAAAATCCAACAAAAAAGTGCGATTTTTATACACAATTACAAATTTGTACGATTGGGAATCGAACCCACGTTCTATAGTAACCGAAATATAGTGTATCAAATAGAGGTGGTGGGTTCGATTCCGGATCGGTGTCTAATCTTTTTTGCGTTATTAGATTAACAAAAATGATCAAAATTTGTTTAATATAGAAAGTAAAGATAACTCACCAGGATCTGGATCTTCTAATTTCTCTTTAAGTCGCGGAAAAGCAGGCCGTAAAGCTTCCGGATATTTCAAAAACACTTTATACATCATTAATACAGCTTTCTTACGAATATACGGTTTAGTTGAGCTCAACTATAATAGAAAAAACATCAATCAAGCTCACTACGAAAAAAAAAGTAGATTCCTGTAATTATTAATTACCAAAGTTAGGATATCATTAGATAGATCTCTGGCTAGATCCGTGCTAATATAGCAACTCAATGATGTTAAAGCCAAACCGGCTTCGTATTGATTTTGTGAATTCAATTCTTTCCGTATCATATTTGTTGTTAACATCAGGAGCTACAATTAGACTGTTTTTATTGGTTATGATCATTATTTTATGTTGGTGGAAAATTTGTAAAAAACAACCTCTGAATCGGAATGGAATGATTGACTGGCAGCTAAATAACCGATACGTTTCAATGTGAATTTACTTGAACTCATCACTTCGATAATATTGAAACCAGCCCATGAGATATCGTAACCTAACATTTGGAGCTACAATTAGAACAACAACAGAAAAACAAATGAATAAGCCGATTCGATTTTAGTTGAAATTGTTTGAATAAATCCGAATATACTAACATAAGTTAATTTAGCGATTGCATTGCTCTTTACAGCTAAATTATCCTGTTTTAATTCCTGTTTAATATCCTCCATACATTGTGATATATATTTTGCCTAGAACATCGAAGAATCAAGTCACCTTTGGTGATTGTCGTTTGTTAATGTCAAAAAAACTAACCTCATTCTCTTTGTTATTACGGATTCCACGTACTAGATCTGTTAGGTTTTTATCAAACATTCGCTCAATATTGCCTTTAACCTTCTTTAAGGCCATTTTTCTTGCGGTGTATGTGAAATTTTCTTCACCAAAATTGCTAAATTGGTTGTCTTTCGATTATGGATGGAAATTCACTTCATATCACAGATTTTTAACGAAATTTTGATTTTACTGAAATTATAAAGAATTTATTAGCGTTTCGACGGCGTTTTTACTGCAAAATTACAAAAAAAATACACCAACAGCCACGTATCAAATGACAGCTGCTTGTCGCGCCATCTATCCACAACCACCCCAACCTCTTATCAATTACTTTCTTCTATAATTTATCCCAATTGTACGATTTTATGATAGCTATCACGAATTTCCTTGTAATTCTGCCGATTGTGGGGTCACAATGCGATAATGATTCGTTTAAAGGTGCATTTTGAGGTTAGAATTTTGACAGACTAACATAACCTCAATTGATGCGGTAGATTTTCGTGGAGAAAATGTTGAAAAATCTCTCGAAATTCGTACAACGGCGCTCCGTAAAGTACGGTTTACCATTTCTATTGGTCGTGGTGGGTGGTTCGTTTGGTTTACGTGAATTCGCCCAGTTGCGTTACCAATTCAGTAATACATCACAAGTGTCGCGGAAAGATCTAGAAAAAATGGGTGTTAAAATGAAGAAACCCGAAGAGGTAACGCTGGAGAGTGAATATGAGAAGATTAAAACGATGGATATCGATAATTGGGAACAGGTACGCGGACCACGACCATGGGAGCAACCGACCGATGTCAACAAATAATTTCGAATAATTATTGAACGTTATCAGTTTTTATTGTAAATACATTAGGAATATTCGAGAATATTTTAGGATTTATGTTGAAATTCAATAAAAAAACATTCTAACCTATAAAATTGGTGGCTGTCAAAAATTGACTATTTGTAGCGCACTATTATGAACTGTATCAAAAATAAAGCGGATCTTACACGTTGGAAGTTGCGTTCGTTCAAATTTAAAGAATTCACAAAATTGTTAAAATTTATTCATTTTTATTGTAAATATAACAAAAATATTGGAGAGAATTGTATAATCCTAACGAAAAATCAATTCAATTTGGAAATATTGATAGTTATCAATATAAAGATAAGTTTGACAACTGGATTTCCGTATAATCAACAAAAATTCTTTGATTTCACCAAAAAAATAATAGAAAATACAAAAAAAAAATATACATATAATAAGTAATTAATGTCTACGTTTCAATGGACACCCATTCGCCCAATGTCCATGATCACCACAAACATAACAACGTCCATAACCGCCATAATAATGACCAGGTACACCATTATAACCATCATAAGCATCATCTTCATCCTCATCTTCATTATCAGACGCTTCATAGATATCTTGAACTATATAAGAATCATAAAGACTATCATCATCATCATCATCCTCATGATCCGGATCTTCATCGTCATCTTCATCATCTGTAAGGAGTTCTATAACTGATTGGCCGTCATCGTAATGACGATGATGTGCTGATGATGTTCGTCGACGTTTACGTGATTGCTGTTGATGACTCGGTCCGGCTAGTTTTTCTTCACGCAACTTGATCTGTTCGTGGCGTTGTTCTTGTTCGTCTTTTGAACGTTTTGTTATTAACTGCAAAGAGAAAATTTGAAATAATTGCGGTTGTACGCTATTTTTTCTACGATCGTTTGTAAACATAATCATTATATTGTCAAAATTGACAAGTAATGATTACTATTGTCAAATATGTTGCCGTATTTTTTGTTGTCTCAAGCGTGCGGAAAATGACCATTTTCCGCATTTATGCAGAAAATAAAAATTTACACCAATCAGGATCATTTTTCCGTGTTATTTACTAAGGTTGCCATAGCAACCGCGAAACCTACTGCAATCGGGTACTTTCGAAAATGGACGCTTACACACGATAGTAGAAAAACACTTTAAACTGTACAAAAACTTAAAGCTGTTCATACACTCTCAATTAAGTTGTCTAGAACGATCGTTGGTGTTGTTGTAATGATACGTTGCCGGCATATCGGACATTGTGTACGATTCTTACGCCATTCTTGTATACAATATTTACAAAATGTATGAGAACATGAGAGTGTTACAGCCTTAATGAATAATTCACTACAAATACTACAAGTTAATTCTGTATCCATTGCATTATCAATTGATTTATCCAATTTCTGATTGTCTTCGTTCACATCATTTTTATCTACATTCTCATTATTATTTGTACAATTAACAAGTTCAAAGGATACTTCAAATTCCTCAGCAACCGGTAATAATTCATCAATAATTTCAGCTGTTGTTGATGTTGTCATCGTTGTTATTGTTGATGTACTCGTTTCCAATAGTTCTGTACCATTATCATCTGTTTTTTCATTAATTTGTGATGTTGTTGGTACTTGTTCGGATTTATCATCAATTTTTTCCATTTTTTTATCAATTACACTACCATCATCGAATTTATAGGACAGATTACCGAATTTTATTAAATCACCATGATTCAAATCAAGACACCCGTTAAATTTGACCAATTGATCGTTAACTGTCGTACCATTAGTACTCTACAATAACAACATAAAGTAGATTTTGAACTAAACATAACCTAACATCGATGCGATTTTGTTTGATTCTCAATTGTCGAACAACAAAAACAAGTAGGCGTAATTGTCGACATAACCACACATCGATACGTTTTTGTTTTTAATTAATCGTTAATATTTCGAAACTTACACGATCAATTAATGTGTATTTAGTGGGATTTTTCTTAATGAAACAATGTACACGTGATACACCGAGACATTCAATAATATGATTACAAGTCAAACTTCTGCCTATAGAGAACTAAAATTCGACTTAATTAATTAATCTTGTAATTAATTACGTTCACTTACACAAGAATTGTTAATTTGAATGGTTGTATTGTCATCTTGATTAATTAATTTTGGTAAATTTTCCATTTGTTTGCATTAACAAAACACATACACAAATTAGAGGATAAACAGTTGAAAAATGTCAAATATCAAAAATTCTACCAACCTTAGAGATTTAAATTACTAAATTTTTTAACAAATTTCTATATTAATTATTATTGATTTTGTGAAATTTTATCGATATACTGTTGAATAATTGGAAGTTATTCTTAAAATTAGTAGAATCGTTGCGCAATTATGCTTTTATTACAATTTATTTTTTGTACTAAGTTGGCAGCAGTGATTTTTACGATTATCCAGATTTATACAGTGTAGGCGGACCAAGTAGGTGCACATGCAAATTATTTTTTGCCATTTTTTTCATATCTTCAAGTTTAATTATATTACAAATGTTCGTATCTTCATCAGAACGATCCCGATAGTGACTAACACTCTCGCATTTATTCCCATCAGAGATAGGTTGCGGCTGATATAACACAATCAGGCGTAAGCACAGCGGAACAAGTCAACGAACGCTGGATACAAGCACCATAATCACAACGAAACGGATACAGCAGACAGGGGATTTTCGAGCAATCATTCTCATCGCTACCATCACAGCAATTTACCTTAATTTAGCGTTACAATAGGCGTACCAATCGTCGCAGATTTGACGTGGCGTCCGTATCGAGTTAGAGTCGACCAAGGATTCCCATGATTTATTTGCACGTCTAAAATAGTAATTAATCGAAGGTTAGCCGAGTTTGCAGCCCAAATTCTTAACGTCGGCCCATTTGTGTTAAAAAAACACTTCCAAAAAACTTCTTTACAAAGGGCCAGTGATTCCCCGATCATTCTTTGAGCCAGCTGAAGTACAGGTAAGCCGAATCAATTCAAATTTAGTGGTTGAAGGGAACTTAATAATGAATAACAACACATTTATGATTGATGCCCTACATCTCTTCTGTTTTACTGTGCTTACACCGCACGCTCGATCGATTTTTTTTATTGTATATAGAACAATACGTTCTCCAGGCTTTCCTAAACGAAAAAATCCTACTTTTACGACATGTGGTGAAAGGTAGAAGGTTAAGACTGAAATCTGAATATATAGATGTCTCTGTCGTTTCTATAATTATCTTCGTCTCTCACTTACGACTACAACACAACCGCTCATAAGCCGCACTTTCACACGGTTAAAATTACATGAAACGAGCTTTATTTTCGATCTTGTGAGTGTATTTTGTGTTGCCTACCCAACATTCCATCATACGATTAATTTATATTTACGTGTAGATACAAGCCAAAATGTGATCTGATGAAAATTAATTGATGATAAATATTAAAAAGGGCGTAAATCTTTGTATTGTGTGGAAAATAATTGAAATTTTGTTAATAATTTATGAACTAGAGTAAATAATGGGTACGCAACTAGTTTAACACTAGCCGTAATTGTAGCCACATCCACTCACTGTCATTGCGTCAATTGTTTGTCAAATCAGCTAACCTCAATATTTCCAACCGGATAATCACCGAAAACGCGGAAAATTGTAAGTTTTCCAATAAAATTCGATAATTTTCAATAAAATTAACAATCAACAATCATAATTTCAATCAATTTTAATAATAATTGTAGTAAATTATTGATTTTTTTTTTGGAAAAAAAGGGAGTGGCTCTTATCACTCGTAATTGTGATTTTCCAGCAAATTACACGACAATGTTGGATGAAATTCTATTGCAACAACGTTTAGACGCCTTCAATCCATCACCACTAATCGACGATGACAACACCGCACCGGTGGAGATTGAAATGATCAAAGAGGACGGCGACAATATCGATTTAGCCAAAGCGAATTATTTGAATTTATTGAATAATGATGCAATCAAACGGGCATCCGAGGAGATTATCCGTAAATACGGTGTCGGTACGTGTGGACCACGCGCCTTTTACGGTACAACCGATGTACATCTGGAACTTGAAGAGCGTCTCGCCGAATTCCTGCACGTCGAAGAAACGATCATTTACTCGTACGGTTTCGTTGCCATCTCCAGTTCGATTGCTGCTTACTGTAAGAAGAACGATGTGATCTTCGTGTCGGATCAAGCGAATTTCCCAATAGAACAGGGTATATTGGCGGCAAAAAGTCGAATTATCCGGTTCGCAAATAATAATCCTGACGATTTGAGACGGAAAATAGATGAATTCTGTGCGAACGATAAACGAAAATCACGGAAATTCCTGATAGCTGAGGGTATCTCATGGCAGACGGGTGAATTGTGTCCGTTACCGGAATTTCTTGAGATTGCGGAACGATTTAAATTACGCGTTTTTCTCGAGGAATCGTATACGATTGGTATTTTCGGTGCAACAGGTCGGGGCTTAACGGAATTCTATAATATCGATCCGTACCGTGTCGATATGATATTTGGTACGTTGGAGGGTGCGATCGGTTCGATTGGTGGGTTCTGTGCTGGTGCTAGTCTGATAATCGATCCGCAACGTCTAGCCGGCTCTGGTTATATATTTTCAGCATCGTTACCGACGTATTTGGTTAATGTTGTGTTGAAATCATTGGAATTAATCAAAGAACAACCGAAACAATTGCAAAAATTAACAAAAGATTTCCATAAGTTTTTGATTGATTCGTGTGGGTTTAATGTGATCAGTCACGAATTGGCGCCGTTTAAAATCATTAAATTCGATGATAATCATCTAAAAATGAAGATTTATCAATTTTGTAAAGATGCAGGCGTTCATTTTATACAGCGCGAGAATGATTTGATGATCAATTTGAATGTGGCATTATTTGAGGATAAGGAACGTTATCAGAAAGTTTTAGATACGTTCAAAAAAGCTAGTGAACTTTTGGCGTAATTAAATCAAAATATTTTATATTTATTTCAGCATTTTTAATTTAATCTTTTATTTAGATTTAGTTAGGGATTTATTCTATTTGTTAAAATATAGTTTATTTTAGTAAATTTGTTGTTTTAATTTTAAAATTGGCGCCATAATTTGAAGTGTTATCAAAACTATCTTTATTTAACTTACGACTATCTGAATATGTTTATCTCTTTCTTCATGTTTGTTTACAAAGATCGATAGTCAATTGAAGCTTAAGAGACTTGATATGTTAGAAATTTTAGTGTCTATGACTTGTATGCAACCAACAATACGTTTTGAAGACTTTTTGCAAATTACGAACTCTTATAGAGAAACTGGAATATTTTTCGATTATCAACTCCTTTTTGAATATTTACAGTGTTACTGTGATAGTCCGAAATTGGTGAATATCGATATTCACCGGTGAATATCGATATTCACCGGTGAATATCGATATTCACACAGGCGCTAGGTGTATATCCGAAATATTTCATTACATTTTCTACATTCGGCCCCTCACCGGTGTATGTCGATATTCACAGATACGCTTTGGTGGAAATACGAAAGGGGAGGAGCCGATAAAGAGGCCATTAGCTCTCTCCCGCCAAATCCTTTGTTTTATTGGCAATATTGAAACGGCGACAGTTCAGCAAAGCGGGAGTTTCAAAATTGTCTGTTTAACTTACGATTTCTAGTTATTAAAAACAAAACATGAGAAAAACTTATCCATTTTGTTATTACTATTATTTTCTTTTCTCATTTAGAATATACTATGGGATTTAAATCCTTGGTCACTCCTCTCAGAAAGAGAGGCAAAAAAGTTACGTCACCCTTGTGACGTTTTATAGCGGGTGCATTTCGGAGAAAAAATATAAATCTCGGACATGTTCGACAGTCACCATTAGTGCATCGCGAATGTCGACATAACCGGTGGAGGTCGCAATGTAAACAATATAATGAAATATTTCGGATAAACACCAAGCGCCTATGTAAATATCGATATTCACCGGTGAATATCGATATTCACCAACTGTCGGACTTTCACAGTAACATATACAGTATGTCCACGGATCGAGTTCCAAAGAGGAAAAACTTTTTCATTTTGCGTTTTACAAGAAAAATGTATTCTTGATAAAAGTTTTTGCTTGTCCCGAAACGACCATTTCAATTTTAATCTTTTTAAATTTACTTTTAGTTTCAGAGAAAATTCTAAAATTGTTTCAGTTGAAAATTTTTCTAAGTCCCAAAAAGTAAGTTTGCGTTGTCATCGTAACTGCCATTATTTATTTATTTTTATTAGCCGTAATTGTTAAAAATGTTGTCAAAAAACCAACGCATTTACCTAAAAAAAAACTTTTGATTAAATTCTTCGAGAACTCGACGGATCGATTTATTACCTTTGCCATAGCACTGAATTAGGTAAATGCGTTGGTTTTTTGACAACATTTTTAACAATTACGGTTAATAAAAATAAATAAATAATGGCAATTACCATGACAACGCAAACTTACTTTTTGGGACTTAGAAAAATTTTCAACTGAAACGAACAATTTTACATTTTTATCTGAAACTAAAACTAAATTTAAAAAGGTTAAAACTGAATTGGCCGTTTCGGGACAAGCAAAAACTTTTATCAAGAATACATTTTTCTTGTAAAACGCAAAATAAAAAAGTTTTTCCTCTTTGGAACTCGATCCGTGGACATACTGTATATATCAGAAAAATCGACTATTTTTTTTTTCAAAAGGCACCCTGCAAATATTGTTTAGGATGTCGAAACAATGGTCCTGTGAAAATATCAGCTCTTAATTTTAATATCTACAGGTGCCTCATCGCGATTTTCTATTTCCCATTTGATTAACATGGGAAATAGATTCTCTTGCACTTTGGAATTTTATAGCTCACATTCGAAACAATATTTCGAAATAACTAAAATACAGGCTTATACAAAATTTACCGCTCTACAAAAAAGGTCTCTTAGAATTTTTTGATATATTTAGTCCTTCAAAATTTATTCAAGGTTAATGGTAAATTTTTACATTTTCCCAATTTTTTGACGTAACCATCAACTTTATGGAAAATTTTATAGAACATTTTTGTAGAGCATTTTATTCTCTATAACTTATCTTTATAAAAGTTTTTGATATTTTTTACAGGTCGAAAGTTATTTGACTCACAGTATTGAATGCGAAAATATTACTAGAAATTTCTAGAATAAAAAAAATCAGTTCATTGCAAATAACTTACGACCTGTAAGAAATATCGAAAACTTTTAAAAAGATAAGTTATAGAGAATAAAATGCTCTATAAAAATGTTCTATAAAATTTGCCCAAGAAGTCGATGGTTACGTCAAAAAATTGGAAAAATGTAAAAATTTACCGTTAACCCTGAATAAATTTTGAAGGACTAAATATATCAAAAAATTCTAAGAGACCTTTTTTGTAGAGCGTTAAATTTTGTATAAGAGCGAAGTTCAATTATTTCGGAACATTGTTCTCAACGTGAGCTATAAAATTCCAAAGTGCAAGAGAATCTTTTTCCCATGTTAATCAAATGGGAAATAGAAAATCGCGATGAGGCACCTGTAGATATTAAAATTAAGAGCTGATATTTTCACAGGCCCATTGTTTCGACATCCTGAACAATATTTGCAGGGTGCCTTTCGAAAAAAAAAATAGTCGATTTTTCTGATACAGTCTAATGTTCATATAGGCGCTTGGTGTATGTTTTCAAGACAGTTAAATATGATCCATTGATTGAATTACAGATTTAAATTTCACCGTTTCAGTACTACTTTTCCTATAGCGGATTAGAGACTTTCTAACCATAGAGTTGCATGAATTTTGACATCGTGTCTGGCGAAATTTTATATTACAATAATGTACCAAGTATATGGACTTAATTTTTTAGACTTTAATATTTTGTGTAGCTACCCAGTTGCCGACTGATTTTTCGGACACTTGTTGTGGGTACAACATTAAGTATTTCTTAGGTATTTTGTTTGATTTCGTCATAACTAATATTAGGATGACGTATAGATAATACACGGTACATTATGTATATGTTACTGTGAAAGTCCGACATTGGTGAATGTCCGAAATATTTCATTACATTGTTGTACATTCGGACTTTCGATGAACAATTTCAAATTCTGCATCGCCACGCGTCACAGGTCATTATTTCAATACAAAATTAAGACTTCAAAGTTCCTAAATTGCATACCTGATGGTGTAACTAGAAAGTGGGATTCTAGAAACCAATGTAGATAAAGTGGGGAATATTAGGCAGATTACCTAAATCTATATTAAAAATAACCTAACTGAAATATATTCTGCGCATCATAGTAACCGCCCTAACTCAGAAATAAGGGTATTTAGCAAATATTTCGGACATACACCAAGCGCCTATGTCAACATTCACCAAATGTCGGACATTCACAGTAACATATATATATATATATATTAGACTGTATCAGAAAAATCGACTATTTTTTTTTTCGAAAGGCACCCTGCAAATATTGTTCAGGATGTCGAAACAATGGGCCTGTGAAAATATCAGCTCTTAATTTTAATATTTACAGGTGCCTCATCGCGATTTTCTATTTCCCATTTGATTAACATGGGAAAAAGATTCTCTTACACTTTGGAATTTTATAGCTCATATTCGAAACAATATTTCGAAATGACTAAAATACAGTCTCATACAAAATTTACCGCTCTACAAAAAAGGTCTCTTAGAATTTTTTGATATATTTAGTCCTTCAAAATTTATTCAAGTTTAATGGTAAATTTTTACATTTTTCCAATTTTTTGACGTAATCATCAACTTTATGGAAAATTTTATAGAACATTTTTGTAGGGCATTTTATTCTCTATAACTTATCTTTATAAAATTTGTTGATATTTTTTACAGGTCGAAAGTTATTTGACTCACAGTATTGAATGCGAAAATATTACTAGAAATTTCTAGAATAAAAAAAATCAGTTCATTGCAAATAACTTACGACCTGTAAGAAATATCGAAAACTTTTATAGAGGTAAGTTATAGAGAATAAAATGCTCTACAAAAATGTTCTATAAAATTTTCCCAAAAAGTTGATGCTTGTGTCAAAAAACTGGAAAAATTTAAAAATTTACCATCAAAGTTGAATAAATTTTGAAGAAATAAATATATCAAAAAATTGTAAGAGATCTTTTTTGTAGAGCGTTAAATTTTGTATAAGAGCGAAGTTCAGTCATTTCGAAATATTGTTCTCAACGTGAGCTATAAAATTCCAAAGTGCAAGAGAAACTTTTTCCCATGTTAATCAAATGGGAAATAGAAAATCGCGATGAGGCACCTGTAGACATTAAAATTAAGAGCTGATATTTTCACAGGCCCATTGTTTCGACATCCTGAACAATATTTGCAGGGTGCCTTTTTGAAAAAAAAATAGTCGATTTTTCTGATACAGTCTAATATATATATATATATATATATATATATATATATATATATATATATATATATATATATATATAGATATATATATATATATATATATATAGATAATATAGATATATATATATATATAGATATATATAGATATATATATATATATATATATATATATATATATATATATATATATATAAAATTTCTTGCTGGTGCAAATCAAAGGTTTGTCGGCACTTATAACAGCCGTCTCATTGTGAAAAGATTATTGCTTCAAATTGTAAATAAAACAAACGAAATAACACATATACCTAATCGATTTATTTTCATTATTCCCTGATTACACAAAAAATTGTTTACGTCGCATTTTTCGTAATTTCATTTCTCTCTTGTAATGGATAATTTCGTATATAAAAGTAATTGTAGCAGCTATTAAACCGTACAACCAAATGATAAAAACACCAGAAAGATCAAACACCGTTAAAACAATCACTGATTGATATTGCTCCCTTTTTCTTAGAGTACGTTCTAAATCTCTGATGAAACTGACATGGTAAAATTGCAACCACCCCATTTCATCAATATTTCTAATATGGTAGTCTATCAAATCGTTCAAGTGGAGACGTGGTCGATAAATAAACATAGTGTGTTCACGAGGATCCTTTTTTCGACATAAACAAATCAACATTATCAATCATAAAAATAGTAGTAATACAAAGAAATGGTCTCTCTACTTACAACAGGTAACACTAGAGAATGTTCGACCATCGGCGAATTTACTATTCCCCATATTGTTGCATACATTTTAGATTCCATTAAACGTTTGGAACGACCTATTATAATAAATTTGTCTTTAGGCCATGGTCTTCTTTTATTTTCAACGACTGCAGACTTCAAAAGTTCAATTTGTCGTTCAAATGCCATTAATGGTACATCGGAATCAAAAAATTCTTGTAATGTTTTAATCTGCGGTTCTAATGATGGCCGTGTGAAGACACCACTTAAAACACTCAAATAAGATGCTGATATAATCGTAACAAAGAATAATAGAAACATCACATAAAGACGAAGTTTCCATTCTTTTGGTAAAAAATTGAAAGACAATTGTAAGCTTAGTTGATACATTTGAAAAAACGATTCCATTATTGAATGTTTTGTCATTAATGCGTACACTAAGCCACAGATTATTATTGTAATTGTTATGAATATTATCATTTGATTGGAGAATACTTTGAATTCCTTATATTTTGGTATAACTCTTCTTGAAGGTAAGATCAATGCTGTATATACATCTGAAATTTATATTTAACAGTTGTAATTAGTGCTATTGATATTCATTAACAAATAGTAAAGTTTAGAATATATCAAATTGTAAAATGGTAAATCAATGGAAAGCTCATCAAAATACCGAGTGCAGATTGAATTTTATATTTTTTAATTGAAATTATTTGTTGAAATAAAATGAATAATTTAAGTTGAAAGTGTAAAGTGGACAAATTCAAATGCGCTAACTATTTGAAAGGAGTTTATAAAATAAAAAATACTTGAAATTTTCTGATAGGAGTCCACGAATTTATTTTAGAACTGCAGAGGCCCTTAACAATACATTGTTGGCTGCATTAAAGTGTATTTTCACTAATACAGCTCCATTAAGGAGACCCTTAAGGTTCAGTAACGAAAATTGATTAGATTTTTACAAAATATTGATTTGAAGAATTGCAAAATTTTCTAGGTAGGTACCCTCGTTATGTACGAATTTTAAAATATTTACCATTGAAAACAAAAGTTGAATATTGAAAATTATTAGTCTTGGCGTCATTTCTACCACTAAAAACCATAATAACATTCTTTCTTTTCAAATCATTATTGAGCCCCTTATAAAAACCATATTTAATCCATAGTAATAGAGGACGAAGATCATTATCTCTTATATAAGTAAAAGTTGCATTTAGACATTCACCAATTTGATTCAATAAGGGAAAAATTGCAGGTGGATCGTCATAAGTACGTGCTATACGTAATTCACATTTATTTAAATTTTTAGGTAATTTATTTTGAAAATTCTTCAACAGATCATTTTTCTCAATTTGATGAATTGTAATATTTTTATTACAATGGCCTTTATATGGATACCAAGTCCAGAATGTTTGATTATTCATTAATATAATATTATAAATTTCCACATTTTTAAATAGAAATTCAAACATAACAGCAATATCTTCTCGATCAAGTAATTCTTGAATAATCAATAAATATTTTCCGTGCACATTTAGATTATTGATTGTTAATAATTTGTAAATTGTACGATTCAAACTAGCCCAATCTTTATCAATAATTACATAATAATCGTAGTTAAAATCATTTGAATCTTTCAAAGCAGGTTCATATTTGATAAAATTATAAACGATATGCGGTTGGTGATTTTTAATTATTGGATTAAATGACTCCACACCGACACTTGATGTTGCATATATTATTTGTTCATCATCATTAAATTTAAGTGATTTATTTAGCGAATTCATTAAATCATATGAATCGACCGGATTTATTCGGAAATTTAATGAGAATTTCACACAAATTATTAAAATCATAAAAAACGAACGCATTTTGTATTTAATCGAAATTTCTGTACCCAAGACGACTATTCACGGTTAACTGGAATATTCCAATCGCTTCTTCTCCCTTTTCTACCCCAATTTTTGTTTGTGTTTATGTTTCCTTTCTTTTGTTGCTAGCAATTATATGTGAATTAGCCGTATGACATGTCCGGTATCAATTCTCATGAATCCTTAGGACAAATTATTTCGAATAAAGTTATTAGTTTCCATTAAGCAAATAGAGGAAATTCTCATAGGTTCAGTTGGTTTCTTTAATAAACAAATTGATTTTTAATAAGCCACGATTAGGTAAACCTGTACACCTGTGGTAATCAAATTAATGTAAGATTATTTAAAAGGACATATTGCTGTGTGGGCGCGAAGAATAAACGTTCGCATATCGATTTTTAATAACAATTTCACAATGCTAGTATTTAGGAAACTCTTATGTTATTGAATGTACCTACATGCATAAAACGATCAAGTCCACAATAATAGTTCACAAGGAAATGAAGTTCGGAACGAGCTCTTGCAGGCTTGTAGTATACCTTTAGGTTAACAACATATTAAAATACTAAAGCGCAATAGCCAGCCAATCTTAAGAAAAAAGCATTTAAAGTTCTTTGCATCCAGTTAGTATTATTAAGTTGTGCAGTTAATTGTGACTTTAATTAAGGTGCAGTGTCAAGAGCGCGGCTGGAGTCGCGGTAGGGTGCATTGTCAAGCACGCGAGTGTAGCGGCTGGAGCAGCGCGGCTGAAGACGTGTATCCAGAGTCGCGCGACTGGAGCGGCCCATATGAGTGTCAAGGACGCGACTTCAGTCGCTATTGCACAAGCGCATTTGTAAACACGACGAATCAGTTTGTTAATTGACTACGATGGAGAAAGCATTGGTTTCGTGGTGCTCTACCGAAATTGAAGAAGAAAAAGAAGAATAACTATTATTACAATTAAGTAGAAACAATCCTCACGAAATTTTTTCAACCCGAAGAGACGAGGGTTTCCAGAATCTTATGATGAAAAGACATCTTTAAGATGAATCAAAATTTCGAAGTTTTTTTCGCGTTAACATTAAGGCCATTTCTTGTTCGTTTCTACTCTGTACTATTATCGACTTGTACACCGATGAGTTTCTATTATTATTTCATAAAGGGTTGAATATCCCAAGAAAAATTTTGCTGTGTTTTCAATTGCAATATTAATCAGCTCTTAGTTCAACTAAAGCTCTACCCGAAAAAAATTATAGTTTTCCCGGAAAACCGTGAAAATTTTGTATTTTGCCATATTTTAATCAATTTTGACGTTTTTCTCTTTCCCTAATCAACAGAATTGAGTGAAATTTAGAGCAAATGATAGAGGACAATGTAATCTGTGTTTGTATGATATTCATTTTTCCATATTTTCATCCATTTGCAATAATTATTGATTTCCGTGGAAATTGCAGCGTCTCCAATTTTGACATAATTTGTTTTTCCTAATTAATGGAATCCATTGAAATTTAAATGATTGGATTGAGAAAAAGCTGTTCAGTGTCGGTACGATCTTCATTTTTTAATCTTTGCTGTAGTTTTTGGGAAAATAATTCCGAAAGTTCTTTTGATTCTAGATTTTTCTTGATTTTTCGATACATATCAAGAATCTCCTATAGGTTAGGCAAGCCAGAATTCTCTTAGAGAGAGAAGCATATATTAAGCAGTATTTGTGTGTAATAAAAAAAATCCGCCTTCTAAAAAAAACACCTAGTAACGAACGGTGTTTGGTGTTTTTTTAAGACAGACCAGTGGAACAAAGGAATTATCATAATCGTCTACATTGGTATATCAAGCATGTTTCTATATGATCCATTATACAGCAGTTGGAGAATCAAATTACAATTGTGAGACCTTCACTTGAATGAATATTATTCTATTTTATGTGTAATGGAATTTATATAGGTATTTTTTTATTTATTTCCGAATAATAACAAATAAAAGATAGAAATAAAATCTAGGATGTATGTAAGCCAATAAGAAAATTCATTTTCCAAAATGAATTTCAATGTCCATGGAAAACTTCGTGTGCCTATGTTTCACCTACTGTTATCTGTTACAACAAAAATTATGCATCTACAAGTTTATTTGTTACATTCATACAAACATATAAGAAAAATTGCAATCAAAAAAATCTTTGTTTATCATTGCAATCTTTTATTTGAACATATCTAGTGTATAAATGTCTCAGATATCATTACAGTAAAGTAACCACATTGTCATTGAAACAAAGCGGGACAAATGGAATGAAATGAGAATTATAATCTATACTTATATAAGCCATTTCCCACTCACTCACTCACTGACTCATCACGATATCTCGGAAACTATCCGTCCGATCGACTTTAAATTTGGCACACATATTCTTTAGGTGATGTAAATGCTCAATTAGAAAGGATTATTGAAAATTTATCTCCTAAGAGGGTTAAATCAGGTATTAAATTTTTAATATGTTGGAATATAGGCGGTTGTGGAAATAAGTTTTGATAAGCGGGTACCCGTCCGCTGCATCGCTGACCGCTTTTGCAAATAAGTTTTGAAATGTCATTTAGCAGTTTCATTTTGAAACGTAATAAACAGAAATCTAACAATTAAACAATAATTTGTTCAAACATGTTTAATTTTATATTGACTTTAATTGAAAACAATTTGAAGAAACAATCATGTGCATCAATTAGATTTTCTTTAGGTTTTTTATAAAGCCAAGACGAAAATAAATCAATTATGTACTACATTACAAACTTGTTAACAAATATATGAAATATAAAATACAGTTTTTTAAATTCTTCTGGGCTTATTGGGTGTCTAGTTGGCGCACATGATTGTTTCTTCAAATCATTTTCAGATTCGAATCTTTGGTATCATTCCACATTAACCCTAACGTTTTAGCCTCGATGTCATTATTAAAATCAATTATAATTTGATTGTGATATACCGGTACTAATGCAGGCTCATTTGAGGCCCATTTGTAAGTACAACTTGAAGTTCCCTTGCTCTAATATTTTGCTAATGTCATGCCTCAAGGCAAGAGCACCCTCTAATGTATTGTCTCCGCTTATCAAATCACCCATATAAAAATTATTAAAGACGGTCGTTGCAGCTATCGGGTACTTATTTAAATTTTCTATGTATTGCTAATTGTTTCAGACAATGCATCGCGAGATAGGGGACTGGACCCGTTCCGTACGTGACCGTTTGCAACTGATATACCTTGAGCGAATCATTAGTATTTGCTCGCCAAAATATTTTTTGAAAATTTTGATGGTTTTCACTTACGAAAATTTGACGATACATTTTTTCGATGTCCACTCTAATTACTTAATTATATGTTCTGAATTTCAACAAAATTAAGAATAATGCTTGTTGCAAATTAGGTCCAGTTAGCAGGTTGTCATTCAAGCTTAGCCCATTAGAACTTTTCATAGACCCATCAAAAACGACACGGAGTTTAATACTCTGACTTGTTTCCTTAACAACCGGGTGGTGGGGTAAGAAATAAGAATAACGGTAAATTCTGTGTTATCTTATTGAGCACTAAACAATTGACAATTACGTTAAAATTATTAATCCGCGACGATATCTGTACCTCTATCATTTGATTGACTTTGTTAGCCGATAAATTGACCCCGGAGATTATGTGATTAGTGCGTTTAGATTTTAATTGTAGTCTTTCGCATAATTCCTTTATGATAAAATTCGACTGCGAACCGCCGTCTAGCAAAGCCCTATATTTATGTTTTTTCCTGTGAGACGGGGCTCGAACGCCCCCAACTTTAAATTTCTAATATTTAAATTCTCAACCATACGACAGATTTTTCCAGTTACGAAACGAACTGTAGTTTTGATAGTAAGCAGCGTCTAAACCAGTGATTCCCAAAGTGTGCGCCGCGGCTCCCCGGGGAGCCGCGATGCCGTCATTAGGGCACCGCGAAATATTCAATTTTCCAATTCTTGAAATTTTGCGCTTCTAAAAAAGGAGTTTTCCAATTTTTCAAAAAAGTCAATAATTTAGAAAAAAATCTGATGTATTGAGGGTGCCGCGGAAAAAATCTTATTATTTAGGGAGTCGCAAACCGGAAAAGATTCGGAACCTCTGGTCTAACCGAATGTTCACTTGTGACCCACCGGTGATGCACGCCGTCAGATGAGACAGTCGAGCGTGCTAAAAGCATTGAGTGAACACCGCCTGGTCGAGCGTGACCCACCGATGATACACCCCGACGTGAATGGGTTAAACAATTAATAAATAATTTCAAAGATTTGATTTTGTCATATTTATTATTGTTATTCGATTGAAAGTTTTATGAGGTCGTTACATGCATAGATATTGTGATTTGCACGCTTGCAAACCGGAAAGGTTTTCTTTCCCGAAAAATGATTAACTGAACTCCTTTGTTTGATCTTTGTATTATTTTCCGAGCTTGTATTATATTGTGACGCGCTGTCCAAAATTTGGCATCTAATGTTTAGAAGTCCAAGTAGCTCGCTTACTTTTGGTAGATCATTCTTGATAATCGAATTTATCGCAAATAATAGCAATCAGAATCAACAGTAGCCCTTGTTATAGCGGGTACATCTAGTATATTTCATACATGAGCGTTCACAATTAGTTGCGTATTTTCAAACCGCTTATTCAAAAGGTCCCATGCAACGTAATAATTCGATTCGACTGGTGTGAGCGATTCTACTGCACGTAATGCGTCTCCTTTCAGCGTGGATCTTGAATAGTGAAATTTTTCTATGTTTGAAAGTGTCTCGAAAAGGGATCCATTCAGAGTAATACGGAAGTGTTATTTTTGGATTGTTGCAATTATCAGACCCAGTGAAAACATGGGACTGAGTTAGGGATTCTAACTTGGCAATAGTATCAAAATGTAGTGTTTCAAAGTCAACGCGTTGTGCCTCCTCCTGTGGCAAGGCCGTGAGCGGCATATTTTCCTCAATTTTGCATTAAACGTCCTGGAATTGCTTGAATGCGCTAAGTGCGATTGGTTTCCGCGCGTTAATTGAAATGATATCCCAATTTGGCGCGAAATTGGATGCATAATCAGAGATACGACCTAAAGTTGAAAGAATCTGGTCTCGTTGGCGTTTCCATGGTTTAATACGATTCTCTAGATCAATCTGAGCTGCGATTTTGTCAGATTCGTTACCCATTTTGAACTTAGGTATTTAATCGAGGAAATGCTTCGGATCTTGATCTTCTTTTTTATTTGTGGATCTGCGCAAAAGTCTCTTAGTGTAAAGGCCCCTAGTAAATGACAACAACAACTGTAAATATGCCCCTATTTGGGCATCAACTGTAAGTAGTAGGGGTTGAGAAATAATAAACAAAAATCACTACAACACACCTTGCACTAATAATCTTTTAATCCAGTTGCAAATACAGCATAGCTTAAATTATATTTCTAATAATTTTTATGTAACTTTGCAATAACACAATTTAAAAATAATTCAATTGTATTGGTTAGCAACTGATAATAACACATGTAAACACATCAAATCATAGATTTGTAAATAGGGGCTAGGGGGGGCAAGACGGGGTCCTTAACGTTTGGAGTGTAATAAAACACACATTTTTAAGTATTTTGAATATTTATTTATTTGTAAGTACTCTTACATAAACAGTCTTTGGAAATAAGGAACTAAAGAAACTTTAAACTTATAGAAAAAGAAAATATGAGCAATTTTGTCAAAAATGTCCAACACCCCATCTTGCCCCGTAGGTCGGGTAAGACGGGGTACCCTATAGGGTAAGATGGGGTATGAGAGAAATATTCTAGTTTTGAGCATCCGGGCTCAGGCTCTGCTTCAATCTCAGATGGTATCATGACAACAGGCATGCGGCATATCAGCGGTTCGTCAATAGTTACTTTGTCAGAATCTTCAACTCTCGAAATTGAAGTTATCTTTGCAGATGTTGTTGCAGCCGTTATCGTCTCAGGGACACATGAAGCATCATTTGATGCTAATGGTCTATTTGGAGTTATTGCTCCGTTGTCTGACGTAGTGGTTTCTGGTAATGCTGTAGTTTGTGGAATGTCTGTCGTCAATGATGGAGCAAAATCAATATCCGAAAAAACTGTTCTATCGTATGGCCAAATCCCACATTTTTTGAAGCCATTTACCGCCGTTGCCATAGTAGAAGCCTGAATAAAGATGGGGTACCCCATACCCCATTTTGCCCTCTCATGCACATTTCAATAAAATAATATGTCTTAAAAAAACAAATCAAAATATGGAAACAAACATGCTCTTACCTGCTGGTATAATCATTCGTAAACAAGAATAACTTTTAGTCAGTTCTAGAAAACTAATGTTGGCGTACAAAACACGTGCGATGTATAACAAAAAAATCACAATGAAATTGACAAAAACCTAGTTTTTGGCGTTAGGGCGAAAACGCATGGACTCACAAGTCGGTCACAGCGCTGACTAATAAACAACAAATTGGCGCGTTATTATGAGTCAGAGCGGCTGCGATGGGTCGTTCGTGCGTCTGATGAGATCCGGTACCCTGTCTTGCCCGCTACCCCGTCTTTCCCCCCTCACCCAAAACTTGTAACAGTCGTTTCATCGTACAAAATTTATAAATGAAACAAATGAAAAAGAAAAAAGAAAAATAAATCATTTATTTCGGTTATGAAGTGACAATTCAAAATTATTGATTGATTACACAAAACATTGTTTACGTCGCATTTTTCGTAATTTCATTTCTCTCTTGTAATGGATGATTTCGTATATAAAAGTAATTGTGGCAGCTGCTAAACCGTACACCCAAATGATGAAAACACCAGAAAGATCAAACACCGTTAAAACAATCACTGATTGATATTGCTCCATTTTTCTTAAAGTACGTTCTAAATCTCTGATGAAACTGACATGGTAAAATTGCAACAACCCCATTTCATCAATATTTCTAATATGGTAGTCTATCAAACCGTTCAAGTGGAGACGTGGCCGATAAATAAATACACAGTGTTCACGAGGAGTCTTTTTTGGACACAAACAAATCAACATTATCAATCATAAAAATAGTAATAATACAAAGAAATGGTCTCTTTACTTACAACAGGTAACACTAGAGAATGATGGACCATCGCCGAATTTATTATTCCCCATAATATTGCATAAATTTTAGGTTTCAATAAATTTTTGGAACGATTTATTACAATAAATTTGTCTTTAGGCCATGGTCTTCTTTTATTTTCAACGACTTGAGACTTCAAAATTTCAATTTGTCGATCAAATGCCATTAATGGTACATCGGAATCGAAAAATTCTTGTAATGTTTTAATCTGCGGTTCTAATGATGGCCGTGTGAAGACACCACTTAAAACACTCAAATAAGATGCTGATATAATCATAACAAAGAATAATAGAAACATCACATAAAGACGAAGTTTCCATTCTTTTGGTAAAAAATTTAAAGACAATTGTAAGCTTAGTTGATACATTTGAAAAAACGATTCCATTATTGAATGTTTTGTCATTAATGCGTACACTAAGCCACAGATTATTATTGTAATTGTTATGAATATTATCATTTGATTGGAGTATACTTTGAATTCCTTATACTTTGGTATAACTCTTCTTTGAGGTAAGAGCAATGCTATATATCCATCTGAAATTTATATTCAACAGTTGTAATTAGTGCTATTGATATTCATTAACAAATAATACAATTTAGAACAGGTATATCAAATAGGAAAATGATAAATCAATGGCAATCTCATCAAAATACCGAGTGCAGATTGAATTTTATATTTTTTAATTGAAGTCACTTGTTGAAATAAAATGAATAATTAAAGTTGAAAGTGTAAAGTGGACAGATTCAAATGTGCTGTGCATTTGAAATAAGGAATTGATATTGATAAAGATATTGATTTGAAGAATTGAAAAACCTTCTACTTTCGTTATGTTTTCGATTATTAAATATAGAATACATTAGAAAATGGCAATATTGGGAATTGTTAGGATATTTACCATTAAAAATAAATGTTGAATATTGTAAATTAGACTGAAAATCATTTCTACTACTAAAAACCATAATAACATTCTTTCTTTTCAAATCACTATTGAGCCCCTTAAAAAAACCATATTTAATCCATAGTAATAGAGGACGAAGATCATCATCTCTTATATAAGTAAAAGTTGCATGTAGACATTCACCAATTTGATTCAATAAGGGAAGAATTGTAGATGGTTCCTCATAAGTACGTGCTATACGCAATTCACATTTATTTAAATGTCTAGGTAATTTATTTTGAAAATTCTTCAACAGATCATTTTTCTCAATTTGATGAATTGTAATATTTTTATTACAATGGCCTTTATATGGATACCAAGTCCAGAATGTTTGATTATTCATTAATATAATATTATAAATTTCCACATTTTTAAATAGAGATTCAAACATAACAGCAATATCTTCTCGATCAAGTAATTCTTGAATAATCAATAAATACTTTCCGTGCACAAATAGATTATTGATTGTTAATAATTTGTAAAGTGTACGATTCAAACTAGCCCAATCTTTATCAATAATTACATAATAATCGTAGTTAAAGTCATTTGAATCTTTCAAAGCAGGTTCATATTTGATGAAATTATAAACGATATGCGGTTGGTGATTTTTAATTATTGGATTAAATGACTCAACACCGACACTTGATGTTGCATATAATATTTGTTGATCACCATTAAACTGAAGTGATTTATTTAGTGAATTGATTAAATCATATGAATCGACCGGATTTATTCGGAAATTTAATGAGAATTCCACAAAAATGATTAAAATTATCAAAAACGAACGCATTTCGTATTTAATTTCTGTACCCAACGACTGTTCACGGTTAACTGGAATATTCCAATCGCTTCTTCTCCCTTTTCGACCCCAATTTTTGTTTGTGTTTATGTTTCCTTTCTTTTGTTGCTAGCAATTATATGTGAATTATTTCGAATAAAATTATTACTTTCCATTAAGCAAATAGAGGAAATTGTCATAGGTTTAGTAGTTGGTTTCTTTAAGAAACAAAATTGACTTTTAATAGGCCACGATTAGGTAAACTTGCACACCTGCCGTAATCAAACAAATGTAAAATTACCTGTTGTTGTGTGGTCGCGATCAATGAATGTCCCCATATCGATTTTTAATAGCAATTTCACAATGATAGGAACTTCTTGTGTTATTGAATGTATGTACATACATAAAATGATAGTTTCTTAACATTTCTCTAAAGCAAAACTTTTTTATATTTTGGTTTTAAATAATTTGAGAATTTTACTTCTACATTCGGTTATAAAATGTTATGAAAAAGACAATCTATTATTCCATTTTGTTGAAATTTTTTGATAGGTATTTTATAGTGCTCATTTCACTTTATTTGACGTTGCGGTTTTCGATAACTTACAATAATCCTTTACTTGTCATAATTTTTTCTCATATGATGGGTTGCATAGATCCAAAACCTTAAATAGTAATTAATGGAAAACTGTTCATTTTGATCGAATAGTGTCTTTTAATATTGCAGATTATATCTTTGTCTTAAATACTTTAAGAAAAAAATCTGTTTCACATGGTTTATATGGTAATGAGGTAAAACCTGAAATAAAAATTTATTGGATTTCCATACATTTTTGACAAAAAAAAATGACTTCGTTCGAGCTCCTTTTGTTTATCAAGTTTTCTGGAAACGGATATATGTGACGCCTTTTTTTAATTTCTTGTCACAGGGTATGAGATCCAAGACACGTCCATTTGAGAAATAATAAACAAAAATCACTACAACACACCTTGCACTAATAACACAGGTCTGCGACATAAAAATTGTTTCAAATTTAACAAGTGATTTTTATGTTGTTTTCAACGCTGATTTCAGAAAACAGATCAAAAAAATTCCATCACGTACAGTTATTTCACAAACTGCTTGTATAATTTTAGCCTTTTTCGATATTTTCATACATATCTCTGTACTCTAGTGAGTTTGAATTTTGGTATTTTGGATCTCCAGTAACTATTATTTAGCCTAAAGTACTTTTAAAAAGTATTAAAAAAACTTCAATGCATTTTCAGTTGCATAGCAATTTTTATACTACATGAGTTATACGCACCCCCCTATAACTTCAATAGACCTTTTCACCGTGTGATGTGCGCAAGCGCAGTCGCCATATTGAAATAGCGGTAATTCAAAAGTTTCGTACAGTTTTGATCAACAATGTATGTAAAAGCAATATTATCTGTACAAACAAATAATTTATTCGAGAAAATCATGGATGGTGTTTCACTGATTGATAACTTTGTGAAAGCATATAATTGTGAATAATTAAAAAGGTGGTTGAAATGTCATAGACGTCCACAAAAAGGGGAAAAAGGTGACCTAATTGAGAGTAAGGTATACCAGTAATTATGTATTATGAAAAAAATAAAAACAAATAATAATTATAATTATATTCTAATTAAAAAGTAAATCAAAAATTGATAAAATAATATCTATTCCCTTTAAATGATGATTTATACCGTGCACCAGTCTTACATCCTCCATAAAAACACTGTCTCATTGTTCCTTTTTGTAGAGATAACATTATTATATTCGACCGAAAAGATTTATTTTCCAATTAATACACTTATTCCTTTAATTAATATATTTAATCTTTAATTATTCATACACGGGTATTTTAACGTGCTTATTTCGAAAAACTGTACGAAAAAGATGGCTGAATCTGACGCATGCGCACAAAAAATTTTATGATGAAAAGGTCTATGGGCGAAACAACACAAAAAGCGAACGAATATGTCCCGTGATTTTAGTTCTTCTAGAGGGCGCTGATGGTCCTTTGCACCGCGTATGATGACCGCGGTTTACTAGTTATTATTATTATATCGGATAGATATCGGACAGAAATTATTGATTTTGATTGGTGATTATCATTTTATTATTATTGTTGATAAAAAATTAATAATTATAATGTTATAATTAAACTTTTCTTAATAAGTAAAATTTAATAAAATTTAATTCAACGCTCCCGTAAAGGTGATCGGTGCAAAGGACTACTAGCGCTACCTGTCCGGTGTCCCGACATCGAACCATTTTTTGAAACATGGAGTGATAGAGGGCTGGTTATACGTAAAATAAATGGTAATTAGGAGAAACCAGCAGTATTTTCATGACAGTGCTTGTCCTTGCTCTCCCCCCTCCCCTATCCACACAAACAGTTTGTCAAGGCATTGCCAAAAGAAGGAGAGTGTTTCAGATATCTTTGTGGACAGTTTCCTGGTTTATCCGAGGCAAAGCTGAAGGAAGGAATCTTTGTCGGGCCAGACATTAGAAAACCAATGAGAGATCCCAACTTTGAGGACAAAATGGAAACAAAAGAAAAAGTAGCGTGGACATCTTTTAAATTGGTTGTTACCGGTTTTCTAGGAAACAAAAAATATCCAAACTACAAGAAAATCGTCGCAGACATGCTCGACAACTTTAAGAAACTTGGTTGTAATATGAGCATTTACTCCACTCACATCTTGACTATTTCTCTGCAGACCTTGGTGATGTAAGTGAAGAGCAGGGTGAAAGATTCCACCAAGATATAAAGAAAATGGAAAGAAGATACCAAGGAAGATGGAACGTCAACATGATAGCGGACTACTGCTGCATGTTGAAAAGAGATGATCCTCAACGAGTCCACAGCCGGAAAAGCAACAAAAGGAGCTTCAACAGCAAGAGAAAACGTTATTATGATGACTTATAAACTTAAAGAGAAATAGAAGTGTACTGGAAACGCAGTTTAGAACCTGATTTATAAATAAAATAAAATGTAATAAATTTGGAAAAATGTGAAAAATGGCTTAAATTTTATTATTATACCCAAAAATATTCCCTTTTTTGTAAGAAAACCTGACGTGATAGAAAAAAACGGATTGCATTTTTGAAATCAGCGCTGAAAAGTACATAAAAGTCAGTTATCAAATTTCAAACAATTTTTTGAAATTTTTTTTTGTAGACCTGTGTAATCTTTTAATCCAGTTGCAAATACAGCATAGCTTAAATTGCATTCCTAATTTTGATGTAACTTTGCAATGACACAATTTGAAAATAATTCAACAATTCAGATACAGTTGAACCTCGATAAGACGAATTTTCAATAAGTCAAACTAAATTTGATGGCAGTAGCACTTGGGCATACCAAATCCATGTAAAACTTATTCTATAACTGGAACTTTGATAAATCGAAATCCTTAATATCTCAAATTATTTCTGTGGCATCAGATTTCGATAAGTCGAATTTTCCTAGAAAAGCAATGAATGCATTCTGCGAATTCATTGTTTGGTCTTTCCACCGATCAGTTTCAGTTATAAATTTACTGCTGGTGGTTGTGTACCTAATTTATTCAAAATGCCTCCAAGACGAATATTAAAAACTTTAACAATTAATGTAAGGTGACCAACTATTTTTCGTTCAAAAAGAGTACAACTTTCATTTTCATAGGTTAATAAAAAAAAACATCAAAAAAAAGGTAAAAATTTTATTTATCTTCAAACGTCACAAAAGTGACAGATTTTGTGACTCAAATGACAAGGTAAAAACAGCATTTTGTGTGCCTAGGCGCTTTTTTCTTTTTTTATAAGCTTACTAAACCAAACATGCGCACTCTGCCACTCTGCGAAAAAATTGAAGTGTGAGCATAGTCGCGAAGACAAATAGCCTACTTTATTTTATTCACCCGAAATCGGCATTCTTAAGGAAATCGAATTAGAATAATTTAAAAAAAAAGATTTCAGGAGTACAAATGAGTACTTTCGGAGTACAGAATTTGAAAGGAGTACGACTATCGAAAAAAGAGTAAAAAACTCAGTAAATGAGTACGGTTGGTCACCTTAATTAATGATAAATATAAACTTTTAAAAGATGTCGAGAGTGGAATACGAAAAAAAGATGTAGCCGCCAAATTCAATATTCCAGCCAGTACAGTATCAACAATTCTAAAGAAAAAAGCGGAAATTATTAAGTTAGTGGAAAATTACAGTGAAACCTATAATAACAAACGGTTGAAAAAACCGACATACGAAAACGTGGACAAATTATAGTGCTAGAGTGGTTTAAAGTTATGAGAGGAAAAAATCTACCCGTCTCAGGTGCAATAGTGAAACAAAAAGCACTAGAATTTGTACACCGGTTAAAACAAAAACATTTTAAGGCTAGCAATGGATGGATTGGTAATTGTCAAAAACGGTTAGTTCAATCTTTTTAATTTAATTTTAACAATTTCATTATGAGTTGATATTTTAGTTGTGGAATTTGCTAAAAAAAATCTTGTGATGAAAGTGCAGATGTATCGGAAGAAGACTGTACTAACTGGAGACGTAATGTTTTGCCTAATTTGTTAAAAAACTATCGGGAATGTGACGTGTACAATGCTGATAAAACTGGGCTATTTTTTAGATGTCTTCCCGACAAAACACTGACTTTTAGGCATGAAAAGTGCCATGGCGGGGAGCACAGTAAAGAAAGAGTAACTTTGCTATAGTGAATTCATCCACCAAAGAGTTCCTAGATTTAAGTTGGTACCATTGAATATAGTGACATTTTTAGGGATTTATTTCTTTGTGTACTAATTTAGTGTACTAGCAACCAACATGGATGGCAGTGAAAAGATTAAATTATTGTTAATCGGAAAAAGCAAAATTCCCCGTTGTTTTCGTGGAGCAAAATGGCTCCCTGTGGACTACGAATCAAACTCGAAAGCCTGGATGACCGGCTTTCTCTTTGAAAAGTGGCTGCTAAAGTTAGACAGCAAATTTGAGGCAGAAAACAGGAAGGTGCTAATGTTAATAGACAATTGTCCAGCTCATCCCCAAGATGTGCAACGTAAATTAAAATTCATTGAACTTAAATTCTTCCCTCCAAACGCAACATCCAAGTTGCAGCCCCTTGATCGGGGTGTAATAAAAAATATAAAATGTTACTATTGATGAAGAATTTTGATGAAAACCATGAGTGCTTTCGAGAAGAATCTACAAATTCCAAAATTAACTTTAATGGACTGTGTAAATTAAATTTCGAAGGCATGGGACATTGATTTGAAGGCCGAAACAATTATGAATTGCTTCAATAAAGCACATTTTGGGGAAGTATCCTTGTGGGATGAAGAAGACAAATTACCATTAGTAGGTATTCTTTAAGGACAATATTCCCAATGATGATAATGAGGAACTGCCTAGATCTGAATATGATAAATGGGTAACATTAACTGGTTCATGTAATGTAGAGAATTATAGAGATTACCTGTACGTAGATGATGAAATTTATACAACTGACATTCGGACTGACGAAGAAATAATTGAGACACATATTATCGATAACCATCAAGAAGATTTAAACCCCGACTACTCAGACATTGAAGAAACGTCAGAAGAGACGACACAAGCATCAACAACAACTATGGCTCTAGATGCATTAGAAACCAAATGAGACTTACAGACACTTAAACTCGTTACAAGCTGTTGTTGAACAATGCTGCAACAAGTCTAATTACAGACTATTTCCTCCGAAAATAATTAGCCATGTATGTAATTGTGTTAATAAAACAGTTGATAAGTCGAATTCTTTTTGTGGCAGATGCTAGTTTGACTTATCGAGGTTCCACTGTAATTCAATTCAATTGCAATTGATAACAACACATGTAAACGCATCAAATCACAGATTTGTAAATACTTGTAACAGTCGTTTCATCGTACAAAATTTATAAATGAAACAAATGAAAAAAAAAAAGATAAATAAATCATTTATTTCGGTTATGAAGTGACAATTCAAAATTATTGATTAATTACACAAAACATTGTTTACGTCGCATTTTTCGTAATTTCATGTCTCTTTTGTAATGGATAATTTCGTATATAAAAGTAATTGTGGCAGCTGCTAAACCGTACACCCAAATGATGAAAACACCAGAAAGATCAAACACCGTTAAAACAATCACTGATTGATATTGCTCCATTTTTCTTAGACCACGTTCTAAAGCTCTGATGAAACTGACATGGTAAAATTGCAACCACCCCATTTCATCAATATTTCTGATATGGTAGTCTATCAAATCGTTCAAGTGGAGACGTGGCCGATAAATAAATACACAGTGTTCACGATGACTCTTTTTTGGACACAAACAAATCAATATTATCAACCATAAAAATAGTAATAATACAAAGAAATGGTCTCTTTACTTACAACAGGTAACACTAGTGAATGTTGGACCATCGCCGAATTTATTATTCCCCGTACTCTAGCATAAAGTTTAGGTTTCAATAAATTTTTGGAACGATTTATTACAATAAATTTGTCTTTAGGCCATGGTCTTCTTTTATTTTCAACGACTTGAGACTTCAAAATTTCAATTTGTCGTTCATATGCCATTAATGGTATATCGGAATCGAAAAATTCTTGTAATGTTTTAATCTGCGGTTCTAATGATGGCCGTGTGAAGACACCACTTAAAACACTCAAATAAGATGCTGACATAATCATAACAAAGAATAATAGTAACATCACATAAAGACGAAGTTTCCATTCTTTCGGTAAAAAATTGAAAGACAATTGTAAGCTTAGTTGATACATTTGAAAAAACGATTCCATTATTGAATGTTTTGTCATTAATGCGTACACTAAGCCACAGATTATTATTGTAATTGTTATGAATATTATCATTTGATTGGAGAATACTTTGAATTCCTTATATTTTGGTATAACTCTTCTTGAAGGTAAAAACAATGCCACATATCCATCTGAAATTTATATTCAACAGTTGTAATTAGTGCTATTTGTATTCATTAACAAGCGCAGATTGAATTTTATATTTTTTAATTGAAATCATTTGTTGAAATAAAATGAATAATTAAAGTTGAAAGTGTAAAGTGGACATATTCAAATGTGCTGTGCATTTGAAATAGGGAGTTGATAAAACAAAAAATACTTGAAATCTTCTGATAGGAGTCCACGAGTTTATTCTAGAACAGCAAAAGGCCCCTAACAACACATTGTTGCTGGCTGCATCAAAATGTATTTTCACTAATATAGGTAATTGCGCCATTAAGGAGACCCTTATGGTTAAGTAACGAAAGTTGATTAGATTTTTACAAGATATTGATTTGAAGAATTGAAAAACCTTCTACCTTCGTTATGTTTTCGATTATTAAATATAGAATACATTAGAAAATGGCAATATTTGGAATTTTTAGGATATTTACCATTAAAAATAAATGTTGAATATTGTAAATTAGACTGAATACCATTTCTAGCACTAAAAACCATAATAACATTCTTTCTTTTCAAATCATTATTGAGCCCCTTCACAAAACCATATTTAATCCATAGTAATAGAGGACGAAGATCATCATCTCTTATATAAGTAAAAGTTGCATTTAGACATTCACCAATTCGATTCAATAAGGGAAGAATTGCAGGTGGATCCTCATAAGTACGTGCTACACGCAATTCACATTTATTTAAATGTTTAGGTAATTTATTTTGAAAATTCTTCAATAAATCATTTTTCTCAATTTGATGAATTGTAATATTTTTATTACAATGGCCTTTATATGGATACCAAGTCCAGAATGTTTGATTATTCATTAATATAATATTATAAATTTCCACATTTTTAAATAGAGATTCAAACATAACAGCAATATCTTCTCGATCAAGTAATTCTTGAATAATCAATAAATATTTTCCGTGCATATTTAGATTATTGATTGTTAATAATTTGTAAAGTGTACGATTCAAACTAGCCCAATCTTTATCAATAATTACATAATAATCGTAGTTAAAGTCATTTGAATCTTTCAAAGCAGGTTCATATTTGATGAAATTATAAACGATATGCGGTTGGTGATTTTTAATTATTGGATTAAATGACTCAACACCGACACTTGATGTTGCATATAATATTTGTTGATCACCATTAAATTTAAGTGATTTATTTAGTGAACTCATTAAATCATATGAATCGACCGGATTTATTCGGAAATTTAATGAGAATTTCACACAAATTATTAAAATTATCAAAAACGAACGCATTTTGTATTTAATTTCTGTACCCAACGACTGTTCACGGTTAACTGGAATATTCCAATCGCTGCTTCTCCCTTTTTTACCCCAATTTTTGTTATGTGTTTATGACATGAATTATATATTACAAATTACAACCCAAATAAGTACGCTTGTAATAACAATGGTAACTAGGCAACCATAATAAATAACGATCTGATAAGTTCTATTAACAATTGCTTCATAACACTGTATAGTGATTTAAATATAATTATCGGAATCAAATAACTCTCACATTTTTGAAAATAACTATAGCAAACCATATATATTTGAAATCAGAAAGAAATAAGCAATTTAATAAACAATAAATTTAATATAGGTACCATTTAAAAAAAAAAACATAAGTTTGTGTTATATCTTGAAAATGACAAATGCTGCACAAAATTCAATTCAATAAATAAAATCAGCATGAAAAACTGCACTAGTAACAATAAGAATATTATCAAAATTTTTAATAGTTTAAGAGATATAGAGCACCTTCAAAATAGCGAAAAAATGAAAAAGCGGCCATAACTAGAAAACAAATGAATGTATCAAAAATCTATTTACACCATCTGATTACTCTCAAAAAACTATTCCAGGAATGTCTTATCACTACAGGGCGGATTTAAGGTCATTTGGCAAGATTTACAATGCTCGAAATGCACCATTGGCCCAGTTTAATTTTAATTTTTAATTTTAATGCATATATTTACATAAATTTATAAGAAAAGACCCGTAGAACAAATCAACAAAAATGTGTTCATAATTTTAAAGTTTTTTTTTTAAAATATATTTTTGTCAAAAATTGTTGTTTTTTTAAATTTTCTATGGGAGTGTCATCAGTTTGTTGTCCATGACGAGCCGCTTATTAAAGAATAAGAGAGGGCGACCAGAATTTCATAGAAATTCGGTACAACAAGGCACCTGTTTTTTCGCCGTAACATCACGACGTCACGGTAGCAGTTCAACTGGTCCATTGCCTCTCTACGTTCGGACACTATTTGTAAAGAAAAACGTTTCACAAGAAAAGATAGACTATGTATGTACAACGGCTGTGGCCAATACGCTTTATACGAATTTGTCAGGAGACTAGAATTTGCCTTGCTCCATCTTGAAGCTGATATCCGCCCATTGCTTATCACTTATTTTGTACGGACTCTCCTTATAGGAGATACCCTGCAAAACCGTCGGAAAGTAGCCACCATGCACACCTGCTGTAATCAACTAAATGCAAGATTATTTAAAAGGACATGTTGCTGTGTGGGCGCGATCAATAAACGTTCCCATATCGATGTTCAATCTCGTGCGCTTATCCCCACTCGCCTCACGGCTCGTGGGGATACACAGCGCACTCGATCTCGTTATGTATGCGTCAGTCTCTTAGACTCGTGCTTCAATTTCACCCTACTCGAAAACCTCACTTTACGCATACGTATCGAAAATAACTATCAATGTATTTTCCCTATGTAACGAAAAATGCCACGCGGTGAGGGGAAACACTTCCCCTCTAACAGAAGAGTGGGGACGTTACAAATAGCGTCGCTTATACTCTGTCAGTTCTGCCAACGGCGTAAAATAAACACTCGGTCTAAAGTTGATGGCATTGATTGATGTAGAGCGCCCTCTGGAACGAAACTAAAATTTCAACGCTTACCGCGATGATTTTTGAATTTATAAATTAACTAGCAGAGCCGGTAGACTTCGTCCCGCCCGTTCGTTGGTTTATATTCGTAAAATTAAGAATATCGAAATGTTTGAACAATAACGTCAAAGAAAGTCAGGTTAGAATCACTGTTGTTAACTTTTTAAAATGAAAATTTATAAATTAATTAATGACGTTAAATTATACAGTTGCGATCAAAAAATTTCGAACATCAAGGACGCATCTAATTGTCACTTGGTGTAGGACAGCCTTTAATATTTTATATTCAAAGAGTCAGTAATTTTAACATTAAACGTTAATAATAACAGTAATGTTTGGCCCAGTCTAAATATTTTTAGACGTCAAAAAAATTGTCCAAAATTTTTGACCACAACTGTATATGTAAATACAGTACGTAAATGTAAATACAGAAAAAGGCAATACAGCAATAAATACAGCAAAAAATCGAGCTTTCAGACAACGACAGAAAGACAATAAACCAATCAAAAAATAAAATAAACTTCATCTCTAACCCAAGAAGCTTCACTTCTAACGCGCGGCGTTCCACGCACATTCAATTTTTTTTTTAACTGGATAGGTAATTGACATGCAATTGTGACCTGTAAATATAAAATAAAGAAAAAAAAAATGTCACATTAATTATAACATTTATTTCTCTTATCGTTTTCCACAAATTGCAGAGATTTGAAAGGAATAACTATTAATCATAAAACAATAGACAAACAAATTACATCAAACAATATTTATTATAATTTCTTCGAAATGTTTCATGGGCAGAATGAAAATTTTTCGCGAATCGCATTGATCCACGTCAAACAAAAAGGAGAAAAATGTGCATGTAGCCTTATAAACAAACTACACAACCGATTTTCATGATTTTTGGTATATAGGTAGAGGAGACTATTTTAAAAGACAAATATATTTTCATTCGAGCCCATTCTCAAGTTTAAAGGAGAAAATGGGGGTTGAAATTCACTTGATAAAATTAGTTTTTTCAAAATATCTCCAAAACGTCTTATTATTTTTCAATGATTTAAACAGTGAATGATAGTAGCTTTTAAGGGCTATCAAATAAAATAAAAATCGATCTCCTTTATCTAACTTGGGGCTGGAGCTATATAATCAATAATTTTTTATTGTTAATTTGCCAAGCGACTTGTGACGTCATTAACAAGAGTTAATGGGGGTCCGATGGCAGCAACAGGATCTACTTTAGTAACCGTAATAAAATCTATCTTCCTATCTAATCTACAGTATTTATACATCTCTTTTTCTATAGTTCTAGATATAGCGATCGATAAGAGATGACGCAATTACTACAAAAAAAAACTACCGAAATTGTTTGATTTCTTTAATTACATCCAAATCGAATTACAATAGCTCCAATACACTTTAATTTTGTTAAACATTGGAATGGATTACACTTCACTATCACTATTATTATTAATAATAATAAACAATAATATATATATAAATGACAAAAGAAAAATCGCAAAAAAAAGTTAAGCATTCTTAATGATAGAATCGTACGCTTGAAAGACGAACGGTGCAACTTCTACACTTCTCGTCTTCAAACTTAAAGTAGCATGATTAACACCGGGCTGTAACTTTAATTCCAACAATACCCAAATATTATTCGTTAATTTCAATGATTGATACAACATATCTTGTCCTTCAACATTACGTTTAGCAATTGTATAAATATTATTATATTGCATTTTCGTTGAGATCTGTTCAGCATTCAATAATTTTATATCATTTAATGTATATTGTATCTCATTTTGTGATGGTATATCACGCCATGTTGTTAAAAAGACACGTTTATCCAATTGTCCATCGTCAACAAACAATATCTGTATTGGTATTTGACATGCATAATAGAACACATCAACATTATTCTTGATAGCTACTTGTAGTGTCATCAATGGTTCCATACGTTGTACGGGACCATTCGTTTGTAATGGTAGATTATATTCAAGACTTTGTCCCGGTTGTAGGACACTTAATGTTAATGGAGCACCCGGTGCTATACCGAAACTATTCTTATTGAATTGTATCGCAAAATTCGACATTGCTTGCATCGCTTTATTCGTAAATGTTAAATCCATCGTCGTCTGTCCGGTACGTCGTGAGAACGTACCATAAATCTCCATCCCTTTACCTTTTTCAGCTGGCAACCAACAGGTTTTCGGTGGAGTGTACATAGTTGGAGTTGATGATAAACCGAAAATATCACCTAATAGACCTGTTGTAGATGGTGCTACTTCTGTAGTTGTTGCTGTACTACCACCACCACCACCTAATAAAACATCTAAACCGCCACCAAGTAAATCAACATTACTTGTGGCAGCCGGTTGGGTAGTTGTAGCAGCTACTGGTAGATTACCACCAATATCCATTGATAATAGATCACCAATTAATGATTCTTGATTGGGTATGACTGTTGCCTCTGTTTGGATCTGTGTTAGATTCTCTTCATTACTATTCTGTTTCGCTGGTAATGTCTTACGGATACCAGCACTGCGGCCTTCAACAAATGCTGTGGGCGGTTTATGGTAGACACTCGCCAATGATGAAATATGACAAATTAACTCATCTAATAGTGTGGGTTCTAACAGATCTGTCTCTTCGGATATTAACGGTTTATCAGCTAACACAACTTCTTTAGCCGCTGCTGGATCGGTACTCAATAGACGCCAATAGATAAAACCACGATCACGCAAATCGGGATTATCACTATCTTGAGTTGCAAGACTTAAAACGTGTTGGACGAGTGTTTGTGTGTGTGTGGGACGTTTTAAAAACAATTTTACAACTGCTGTTAAGAGTTGTAGTTGGACTTGTGGATTTTCATCGGTGAAGCCTTCCAAGAAACTATCCAATAATTCATCTGCATTATCGATACGTTCCGCATACTCTCCAATAATCCAAACCATACTGGCTCTAGCTTCTGGTTCATCTAAAGTATCCAAATTTTCACATAACGTACTTATAATACTCTCGTATTTATTCGGATATTTCCGGAAGATATCTTTAATAACTACAATAGCTTCCTGTACCACATAATTGACTTTTGTTTGTATTAAATCGAGTAATGTTGATACACAACGTTCAGCGGATGGTTCAACTTTAATAGCACACCGTCCAATAGCTCGTACAGCTTTCCGTACAAAATCCACATCAACTTCTGTTGCATACTCTTTTAATTCACTTAGTACTTGTGCAATATTCGCTTGTGATGCTAAACGTATCATAATATCTAATTTTTCTAATTTCACATAAATTGGATCGTTATATTTAACGAAAAATACTTTCATTTCATGCTTCAAGATATCCGGTTTCTTTTGTACAATTAAATTGATATTACGCAATGCTACGTATTGTACTTCCGGTTCTGATGATAGTAATGTGACAAGTGGTGGTGCTAATTTCTTACTTAAAGTACCACAGAATTCTTGATCGTTAGCTAAAATCTCCATCATTTTCATTAAAACTTTCACTGCTGATAGTACAACAGCTGCATTAGCATGTGCTAAACGTGGTGTGATACGTTCACAGATACTTTGTGCTTCACGATCATCTTTTGGATTGTAATTTGATAATGAATCTAAGATGAAGACTTGGCCCCATTCGGTGCATTCATTTAGAGCCGTTAATAATTTATTAATTGTTACAGTATTCAATTCTAAAAAAAATGCCACAAAATTAGCAAAATTATCAATAAATTAGTACTAAAAAAAAACTAACCAACTAAAGGTTGTCCAGTTGGACTACTTTCATTAATCTCGGATAGTGCAGCTCACAGTCCTAAAGAGTTTTTTATATGCCAAAAATCAAAATTATTAGTTAAACGATAAAACTAATTAGAAACAGGCATGGTTGTGTTGGAAATAGCAATTTATTATGGTATATACTAGTTGTAGCCGCGACTTTGTCCGCGAAGATTATAGCCATGGTACAGATTTAAAAAATTGGTCTTTTTTGCATTTTTTCTTGATACTGATTGCTGAATAAATATATGCTTGACAAATAATTTAACAAAATCTCCTGCTTATAATGAGTCATTGTCATCAAAATATAAAAATAAATTTTTTATCCTCAAAGCATTTCAAAAAATCCAAAAACAGGTAAACTTTATTTCTCTTTGCTCTAACAATTGACGTTATTTTTATTAAAATCAGATAATGTAACAGTTTTTTTTCAATACTTGCTGTTAAAGTCGTACTTTATTGACTAAAAACCCGATGGTAAAATAGCACTTTACCCACCTCAACGGTAAAGTGTTTACTTTACCGTTGAATAAACACTTTACCATCGAGCAACTCCAATACCAACATCATAGCAACCAACAGAAAATAAATAAAAACAATTGCTAGTTGCTTAGAGAAATCCAATAGCAACCAACAACCATTGACAGCTGTATGAATGATTAATGTCATAACTTATTAGAAAATTAAAATAATTAAATAAATTAAAAAAAAATTAACGGCAAGTATTGAAAAAAATCTTGTACTGCACACGGTGGTAAAGTCCCTTTATCTTCTCGCGGATTTGTCTCTCCCGGCCTCCGGCCTCGTTAGTCAAACTTCCGCTCGTGGATAAAGTATGACTTTACCGCCTTGTACAGTATTATCGAGGATTAAAGTTTTTCAAAGGGTGGTTTACCCCTTTATAACAGGAGTAGGAGGTATTTTCATTATTTGATGCCACGAATAACGTAAAATAGGTTTGGTACTGATTACTGTATACAAAACTACATAACTACCCCTATTTTGACGAATTTTTGAGGGTCCATTTCACCCCTCAAAACGACTTAAGAACCGCTAAGAAAAAAATATGCATCACTTATTTTTCGATGGACAACAACATATGAAAAACCGCAAAAAAAATCGAAGTCGGACACCTCGTGTGGTTCCCTTGCGAGAAAGATTCGACTTTTTTCTTTTAAGCGGCCATGTTTGAAATTCAAGCTACAGAAATTTTAAACAATATTTTAGTTAATATTTCGAAGATTAATAAATAAAATAAAAAAGAAATAAATAAAGAAAGAAAGTCAAAATAACCTTTACACAGTGAAACATCTATTTACGGACACCTCCCTAAAACCCAATCGGTACGGACACTTGCCAACAAACATACCAAATCTTATAAATGGAATTTTCAACTTCCAGAACCTCCCTAATGCGGACACTTTCTATTCCGGGCATTTTTTTCCAAGGCCATATTCCAATCCAAGTGTGTCAGCAATACGATGACGTCTCTAAAGCTTGACGTATTTCCCGTCATGCTGGAATACCTTCTTATATCTTATCTTGACGTACTAGTACTTCTGATACACGCGTGGTGGCGCGACAGCTTGACACATTTCCGGTCATGCGTTGGAGGATTCACATATCTTCTATTTTATCTTAGCCTATAGCTTTCAAATACGCAAGAATAAATCAAATTTCATTAGCCTATATGTTACTCCATTGATTAATCTACAACTACACCAAATGTCATAAAAATCTGTGCAGTATTTTGGGCATGATTCGCGGACAAGAAATCACAATCTAAAGATTTATTATCTATGCAGATAAATGCGACAAGAGCGATAGAAAGAAGTTTTCTGAATATGAATTTTGCTCGCTTCCCGATCAGTTAGAAAGCCCTTAGTACCCTAGATTTGCCTTATTTTTGATACTATATCTATTTTTGAGGCTTTTGTTTTAATTACTTTGAGGCTAATAAGAAATTTCGACTATCAACTCTTTTTAGAAAACACACCCTGTATATAGTTCAAATTGTTTACCTAACCGGCAGAGTTTTCGGTTGCCTAGTTACTACTATTAAAGTATTTGAAATTGCCTATATTAATATTAAAGTATTTTGAGTTGCCTATCTATCAACAATTGCATTATTTTTACGAGTTTTGATTGGTTGAATTACGTCACATCAGGTCCGTATTGGTTATAAATATTGAAGGGCCACTTGCTATTTCCAACATTTACCTAATTTGTTAAGTGTTTTGCAGAAACTATAAGAAAATTATGGAGATTTACCTTGATTAGTCGTGATGTAGGCAAATCCTTGCATAATTTTGGAAAAATTCAGAGAATTGCAAAATGAGCAATCTCGTCTCCGCGTTTTTTTTGTTTTATTTAAAAAAAGAATCGACTCACCTTAACGAATGTATTTACGGCCATAATAGCCATATCCGGTTGTGATTTGGCATAATTCATCAAATACAAATACACCAATTTTTTCAATTCTAAATTATCGGTTTGCATACAATTCACAACATCCGGAAATAGAGCGGAAACATCTTTACCGACCGTCATCGATGCAATCACCTACAAAACCGACAGTGTTGATTTTTTTTTTGGTTAATTTTTTATAATTTCTATTGAATTATTTTTACTTTCTTTACAGCCTCCTTCTTTTTCTCCTTCTTATCATTGTTTAATTCAGATTTCAATTCGAATATTTCACCTTTTTTGGTGGTTGTAAAGTATTTGGAATCGGTCATTTTGACCTGTCCTAAAATTGATAAAATAAACGTTATTACTCTATAATTAATCGTTAATGGTGGAATATTTACAGTTTTTAGTTTATTTCGATGGAAACTGAATGGTTTTCTTTGAAGATTTTCACCGGAAAAACACCCACCAGCCACTGTCAACTGTTTGACAACTTGACAACTTCTAGGGGATTTTCGTTTGTGCGCATTGATTGTGGTAGTTAGAAAAAAAGCGCCAAATTTAAATCCATACGTTGTACACTTATTGTGTTATCATTATCATACAAATTTGAGATATTTGCAAAATTTCAAGACTATTTGTTGCATTCTACTTTGAAAATTCCACCGATAAGTCATCAAATTTATTTTTTATTCTGTAAAAATAGCAATAGCTAGGGGATTTTAATATGATACTACTGGCTGTCTTGAGAAAGCTGACCGCTTTACGCGCCATCTGTGATCAAATAGCTGATACTCAAGTTACAGCTTTCTGCAATGATTTTATGGTCGAGTTACGCAGGTTTTTCTTTAAATTTTAGATTCCCATCAACATTACTTATGTTTTCGTTTAAATTCGTAAGACTTCTGGCAAAACCGAACGGAATTTATTAGAAATAGATAAATCGGCCATGAAATTCGCACGTGTTTCCAGTCGAGTTACGGTAATTATCCTTCTGAAATCTATTTCAGGCCGACCACAATAACAAATCCCGACTAGAAAAAAAGAAACGAACAGGTATACGTACAGAGAATGGACCGGAAATCTTTATTTTATTATTATTTTTCAATAAAACTCGGAATTTCCGGCTCTATTCAAGTCCAATTTTTGTCGTTTCTATTACACAGGGGAAAACGGTCAATAGAAAACAAATTTATCCGGCATTATTCAGGATTGTTATTGTTGCCTATTATGTATTGTTATTGGCAGTTATGTTTACATTTTTATGACATTATAAAAGGGACTAAGATCGAAACACCTGTTGAAAAGAATTTCGTTCGATTTCGGAAAAAAAAACGTGCGAAATTCTAACGGAAATCACTGCTTATTGTCAATTATTGTCGAATTTATGGCAGATGCTTCCGGTTTTAGAAATTTTCAGAAAAACATCAAAGACGGCCTTGTTCGTTATAAGCGGACAATTGACGAACAAAACTCACAAAAACAAGGCGGCTTTGAAAAACAATTGACAACTAACCTACTATGATGATGATATTTAATAAAAAAAAAGAGACTAATTGACTTGGAATTAATTTCCTTTTCATGCCTGAAAATTAATGGACCGGATATAAGTAATCTTGACTTGAAGGTTTCCTCCCCACCATTACCACTAACCATCAGTCTGTCTCTATTCAACAACCCCCTGAAAACTACAGCACAACCCCTTATATTTGTTTGGATTGAAGGCAAATATCGACTATATCAAGTTGGCTTGTCGATCAGGCAAGATCTAGTGTGCTATAAGTGGTTAGATGATGAAATCTAGTTGGCGGTTTTGTTGATTTTACAAACAATCATCACAGGTGAGTTAATTGATACTAATTGTAACGTTATCAAAGCTATCCTAATTTATCGATTGTTTTCTCAATAAGTTGTTTATTATTGCAATTGCTTCATTAATAATTCGAATAGATAAAGATAGAGAGATTAAGGTAAATAATTGAATAGAACGCAAAAATGATAATGACAATTGAAAATCGGTGATAATAAGTTTCCTTTTCCTGTATATACATGTATCATGTTTATATATACATATATCGAAATATAGTCGAAAACATTACCGGCTTTTTTGTTGTTGTTGTTGTTGTTATATTGAAAAACAGGGTTTTCTGTAAATAAATAATAAAATAGGCAAGGATACGGATATCCTGTCTAAAGTGGACGTCCTTTATATACGAATTATCGTTATCATTATTATTATTATTATTATTCATTTGTTTCGTATATACAGAGTGACGTTTATTTACACAAACAAACAAACAAACGAGCAGCAATAAAAAATTGGTATACTGATTAGATCGGTTATTAGTTGGCGGTGTGATTGGGTGTAGAGTGCGTCAGGTGAGAAGAATGCATTTCAATTGTTTTGCGTTATTGTTTTGTTTCTAATACCTCTCTAAAGCGGACACGTCAATTTCTTCTCCAATTCTTTTTTTTTGGTTTTTTTTTTTTTGGTTTTATGTTATACGAAGCGGCATTTTTCGGCGAACACATGTTCCGATAATTTCTTGATACCGGATAATTTTAAACATATGACTTTTTGGGAAAGGGGCGGAACACCCCGCCCTCCGATCTCCGTTTTACAAGTTTCTTCCTTTTTACGGTGGTGCGTGTCTGTGTGATGAATTAAGTGTTTCCTGACACTTTTCAAATCCGGATATTTGTTGATTGGATTCGAATTACTTATTTCTAATATGTTTTCTAAATGTTGGAAATTACAGGGTGTTTTAAATAAGAGTGGCATAATGCGATTCATGCCTGCTTGATTTGCAAAATGTTGGAAAATTGTTCTAATTTCAGTTTCTTTTCAATATTAACAATATTTAACGGTTTTATCCACTTTCTCAAATTTCTACAGGGTGTGTCATGTAAGAAGGTCAGCTATTATTTTTATGGTTATCTCTAGAGATAATTGAAAATAAATTTCAGGAACTGTTTCAGTGATATTTATACTATATTTTACCACAAAAATCCGACTCTCGATAATCCGGATTCATAACAAAAATCGTGTCACCGTAGACAGAAAATTGATAAACAATTAATGTACATCACGCCTTAATCTGATAATAGCTGAAATCAAATTAATGGGTGTTAAGCCGCGAACACACTGGAGGCAGAAACGATCGTTAATCAAAACTTGTACAAGAATTTTCTACTCTTTCCCATTTCAAAAACTCCAAATGGATTAGTTCCGTTTTATAAAAATAACAAGAGAAATAAATAAAATTGGCAAAATCAAAACTGGAAACAATTGATAATTGCGACAATCAATCTGGGGCTAGTCTTAGCCTAATGACATTACAGAGTAGTTTTTATTAAAATTCGAACTTAACCATGAATTTTCCCAGATTTTTTTTGGATGAAAATTGTCAAATTTATCAATTTAATGGGATTCGTGTTGAAAAATTGCTCTAATTTCGAATATTAATGGAGATGGGGTGTTAAGGCGCGAACACATAGGATACGCGTAGCGTATAATTTCGAGAAAATCGAATAATTTTTACTGTTTATTTCAATACTACAAGACATGTTATATTTTCTCTTTTTGTACTCTTGACATTTGTACAGGGTGTTTCGTCTAAAAATAGCCACCGTCGTTGGGATTTTCTTGGTTATTTTTTAACTGTAATTGAAAATAAATTGCACGTGCTTTACAATGACGCCTACTTTGATGTGATGTTGCAGTAGTAGAAATTCGAGTGTAATTTACGTAAAATTGTAAATTACTCCAATTTGTTGAGTGATTTTTTTGAAAAGTTCTAGTAATTTCTCTATTTTTGCAACTAATCAGAAGGTCAACTATTATCGTTTTAACGTAATCTAAACAGTATTTTTGTATATTTTCGGATTTAGTCCACTTTCTCGAATTTGTACAGGGTGTGCGGTCTAAGAATGTCAACACAGATTTTTATGCTTAGTAATGAAAATAATTGAAAATAATTTTTAGGGACTGTTACAGTGACCTTTAGCTTCAAAAATATGAAAAATTCACACTAAAATCGTTGATAGTTTTCGCGTAAAAACGCGCTAAAAATGGTCGAATTACACAAGTTTTAGTAATTTTAATTTAAATATGTTTATTTAGATAGTATAACAAATGATTTTCTTCACTAATGCGAAAATGTTACAAATTAACACAAAATTTCAGATTTAATGTGTTTTGTAAATAAATTGAGGAGAATTTTTGGCACTGTTGGTTTTCAAAAAAGTCGATTTTGACGTTTGTAAAATTTATCAATTTAATGGGATTCGTGTTGAAAAATTGCTATAATTTCGAATATTAATGGGGATGGTGTATTACGGCGCAAACACACGGGATACGCGTAGCGTATAATTTCAAGAAAATCGAATAATTTTTACTGTTTATTTCAATACTACAAGACATGTTATATTTTCTCTTTTTCTACTCTTGACATTTGTACAGGGTGTCTCGTCTAAAAATAGCGATCGTCGTTGGGATTTTCTTGGTTATTTTTGAACTGTAATTGAAAATAAATTGCACGTGCTTTACAATGACGCTTACTTGATGTGTTGTTGGAGTAGTAGAAATTCGTGTGTAATTTACGTAAAATTGTAAATTACTCGTATTTGTTGAGTGATTTTTGAAAAGTTCTAGTAATTTTTCTAATTCTGCAACTAGTCAGAAGGTCGACTATTATCGTTTTAACGTAATCAGTATTTTTGTATATTTTCGGATTTAGTCCACTTTCTCGAATTTCTACAGGGTGTGTGGTCTAAGAATGTCAACACAGATTTTTACGCTTAGTAATGAAAATAATTGAAAATAATTTTCAGGGATTGTTATACTAGCCTTTAGTCTCAAAAATATGAAAAAATTACATTAAAATCTTTGATAGTTTTCGTGAAAAATTGCACTAAAGATGGTCGACATACAGAGGTTTTGTAATTTTAATTCAAATATGTTTATTTGAACGGTTTATAGATGTAGATTTTGGGAGTTTAGAGAGGAAGAATCCAATTAAGTTGGGATATAACAAATGACTGTCTTTACAAGTCCCGGAAGTGCCACAATTAACACCAAATTTTCACATCTAATTCGTCAGCAAGTTCAAAAAATTCTTGGCACTTTTTGAACTCCAAGAAAGCCGATTGTAGCGTTTAATTCAGATTGATTCCGACTGTGAGGCGATTTTTTGTTTGTATACAGAGCGCACCACCTGAAGTTATTTGTATTTTTGAGGATAACTGAAAATTAATTTCAGGAAATAGATTCAATTCAATTTCAGCAAACAAAAACACGAATCCTACGTATTTGTAAATACCCGAAAACTAGGAATTTCTACCCCATAAATGACACATCCTGTATTTCCAAAGACAGGAAGGGGTGTTTCCGTGTCTTTCTATATATTTTTTTCAAATACTGTCTACCGACAGTCGACATCCGCAAATAAAACTATTTTGAAAACCCACCCCCTAACAAACAACAAATATATAAATACACAAACACAATAGACCACCCCCCACCCTTCTTCCTATATCTATTTTGCTTACTTGTAAACAACCAGTGGCGTAACAGTTAGTTTTCTGTTTACAGTAATACCAACCAAAATAGGTTACTACAATCAATTGATCAAGAACAAAATGGCCCTAATAGAGACCCACCATCAAGATTTACGCCATTATCGTATCACATTAGCGTGGAATGATAACAATGATAATCTACCAAGAGGTTAGTATTACCAACTGTTTTTTTTTAATTTTAATAAATTATTCATAATAAAATAGATCCACGACAATGGTCACGTGAAGATGTCGCTAAATGGTTGATTATAGTAACAGAAAAACATAACCTACCAGCAATACCACCATGTCGATTTCTAATGAATGGCAAAGCTTTATGTTTAATGTCATTAAATATGTTCTTAAATCGTGTACCATTAGGTGGTAAATTACTGTATAAAGATTTCCAATTGAGGTTATGTTCCGCTTTGTACGAATTCGGCCATTAAAGATGGCGGCTAATTTTTGAGGTTATGTTAACTAGTCAATTGTATATAATTTTTGAATTTTAGGATTGTAAATGTAAAATAAATAAATGGAAACAACAAATTATTAGTAGTTTTCTTTATTTTTATAAATGTCGCGAAGGCACAAATCTCAAAAAAAAAAATTGAAATTATAACAAACTTTTTCAACAATTTTCGATCATTAAACCGCTAAAAACAAACAAATCATAATAATAATAATAATAGTAATGGAGCGGGTTATACAACCTAAAATTATGTCTTTTTCGTTTATATCTACGTTACTGATAATCCACCCCCTAGTTATATTGTCAACAAAAAAAAATTATACCGGGGGTGTTCAAAAACAAATCCACTCGCACCTAAAATCCTACCAAAAAAAAACAAAAGAAAATTAATAATAATAACAATGAGCAAATTGCGTCTAGTTGCCAATGGATATAACCAAAAAAAAAAATCAGCCTACTTGATTATTATGATTAATTACAATTAACTGTGAAATAAAACAAAATTTGGATCAGAAAAAGGGCTTGCTAGATAATAAAAGTTTGCATCCGCCCTTTTACATAAATATTCAACAATTTTATCTCATTTAATAACAATTAAATTTATGTTAATTAATCGTATAAAAGAATGAGGTTATGTTCCGTGAGAAACTTAAAAATGGATGATTCTCTTTTTTTTTAATGTGTACGTATGTGTAGAGGGCGCTTCTTCCACAACAATTCAACAACCGTGTGTGTAATTAACTAATTATCAGTCTCTTTAATTTTATTAATTCTCTAATTAATTTAATTCAATTAATTAGAATTCAGTATAGGCTCCGACACTTTCTATACATGATATATAAGTACAAATTAAGGGCAGTGCCGTAATTTTTCTTAATTAATTTCAATAATTATAACAATCAACAATTTCAAGGTTAAGTACGCCATTTTTATATTCAAATTAATTACATGATACTACAACAGATGGCGCGATATGGTAAATTTCCGTTATAGCGATCGTTTTGTTGAGTTTTCTCATCGACTTCAGCCTTAATCTTTAAATAATCTTCATTTTTACCGTATTTACTCTCATAAATTGCTACATCACCATCATCATCATCATCATTAACAGTGATATCATCAATTGTTTTGATATTATCGGATTTTTTATCGAAATCATCCCAACATTGTAGAATATCATCATTTCGATCTTTATTGTGACGCGAGAATATTGTGATTTCATCATCTCCATCTCCCCTCTTACTATTAGTGTGGTTATGTTGTTTACAAGATGGCGCAAGAGGGGAGGTAATTGCGTTTTTTTGATCTTCATCCTGATCTTGATCGTTGAGATTATTTTGTACGAATTGTTCAGCGAATTCTTCAAAGATCATCTGTGGACTTTTCAATATTTCCAATTCGGGTGTAGTCTCACGGGTACGTGTTATCCATTCTTTTACCGCTTCAGTTACTGGGTATTTTGGTTGTTGTAAATTGGTATCATTATTACTACTACTACCCCCACCATGCGGAGGAGTGGGGGTAGTTACCCCTAAAAAATCACCGGTCTTTTTGGTGGTGTTGTCATCATTATTGCTATGATTGAATATGGACGGTTTTAATAATTTACTAAAATCGGGTGATTTGATTGTTTTGGTTGTTGTTAATGTTGTTTTCGATATGTTGTTCAATACAGTTTTGAAGAAATCATCATTTTCACTATCACGCTCCTGACCGTTAGTGTATTGTTGTTGTTTCAATTTGCCTTCTAGATTATTATAAATACCCTTTTGGATGATTTTATCTAATTCTTGTGATATTTCAATGTTTGTTTTATCATTTGTTTTATTATCAATTGTTTCTAATAGGAAATCATACGAATTATCATCGATCGTATTCAAAGTCAGTGTGCTTGACGTTTCGCTATTTGTAGCGCTCTGTACTTTCGATTTCTTTTTCTTCTTCTTTGAGGTCACTGTTGGTAAAACAGTTTTCTTATCATTTACAGTTTCCTGTTTATTTTCAACAATCGGTATTACAGATTTCTTCTCGTTTATAGTTTCTTCTTTTATTTGAGATTTATTCTCAATTGTTTCAACGGTGACTGAGTTATTTTCGATTTTTTTAATTTCTTCAACAGGTGATTGAGTAGTTTCATCAAAACTCTGACTTAAGTCTATGTCTTTAATGATAACCCGTTTCACATTGGTCTTATTCGATTTTTTCGATTTCTTTCGATTGATTGTTTTGAAATCGTTAATTTCGTCATCTTTTTTAATTTCTTCCACTTTTTCTTCTAATTCCACTTTTTCTTCTAATTCCGCTTTTTCTTCTAATTCCACTTTTTTAGCTTCTGTAACCTTTATTGTTTCTTCTTCTTTCTTCTTCACAATTACATCTTCCAACAAATCGACATCGTAAGCTTCGAACAGCTCTTTTTCGTCACTTTCGTGTCCTTCAATTTCTTCATTAATATCGTCATTTTCTTCACTAGTACGTTGACGGCGTTTCTTACGATTCGATACTGAAATCCATTGATTTTTCAATGATTTCTGTTGTTTCTGTGGTGATTGTTGGGGTTTTCTATTCACTTCTTTACGATCTTCCAATTTTCCAACCGTTTCGTCCACTTTTTCCACTTTACTGCTAACGATCTGTAATTTTAGCGGTTTCTTCACTGTTTTCTTCACAGTTTCCGAATAATTTAGGCCATTATCATTGTGGCCATTTTTATTATTATTATTATTATTATTATTATTATTATTATTGGGTTTGAGGTTATCTTCACTCGAAGATGGCGCTGCATTCTTCCAGTTTTTCTTGCGATTACTGTGATTTTCATTGGATTTTTTTGAGAATTTTTTGTGGATTTTCGTCGATTTTTCATCATTTTTCTTCAATACTTCTCCGTGATTCGCATTTTCCTCTTTGATTGTGTTTTCTTGTTTTTTGGCGGCTTCTTCCAATTTCGACACAATTTTCTCAAGATCTATACTATTATTATTATTATTATTAGTTGACGGGAGATTTTCCGATTTTGCCTCGCTGGTTGCACAGTTTTCTTCACTAATCTTCGTATTTTCGTCCACTTTTTCTTCACTATTTTCCAGTGATTCTTCATGTGTTGGTACAACGGCCGGTTGTGTTGGTATAAAATTAATCGGTATACCATGCGGTAAATATGTGTGACCATTAAAATCAATCGGTAATGGTAGGAAAATTGGTGTTGGTGGTGGTGGTGGTAAAGGTTGCCGAAAGGCCAGCGGTATAAATTCTTCAGCATCCGGTTTCAGTTCCGATTTCTTATCCTCATCTTCATTATCATCATTATTATTATTATTATCATTCGATAACCCGTTCATTAATAATTTTTGAGCATCATCATTGATCACGTGATCATCATTTGATGATAACGATGATAAGTCTTCATCTTCATCGTCATCATTATCATTATCATTATCATCATTATCGGCATCACTCGGTTTTCTTCGTTTCTTCTTTTTCGGTAGTTTTCGGTTATTGTCGGTTTTGCCACAATTACCTGTATCAATACGAATTTTAGTGAGCTGTGGAATTTTTTGACAATATAGACTAATCTACGACCTACTCTCACATGTTTAAATGTTGTTTTTTTTTTGTAAAATAAAAATAAATTTAAAATAAAGTTAAGTTTAGAACTTTTGTAAATTGTTATAATAATTGTGTGAATGCATTTTTGGCATTATGTCAAATGACATTTATAAAACTAGCCTTCTAATAGATGTGAAGTCATTACACTTTTCTCACCCTATACTACGAGGTGTGTTCGAAAAGTTCGTCAATACTAACCTTGTTCGGTCGGTGTAGTTGTATCATCTGGATTTGTAGTGGTAGGCCTGTTTATAGTCGTACCATTATAATAAAATCCCGGATAAATCACATTAAAATAACCGCCACCATTTGTACCGCCATCTTGATTCGAATCCGGACTAACCTCCTCATTATTCGGACTAGTTGAGTCGGTCTAGAATTATATTTTTGGGGGAGAGGGGCGATAAACAAAATTTAATCGAAATTGCAAAATTCTCATCGTATTTGTATTCCTTATCAGTTTGTTGGAAAATTTTTCAAATAAACTGATAACGAATTTTATCGCAATGTGGGAGACTTTGTACAACTTACCAAAGATCCAGTACTGGACCGTTTCGTTCGTACATTTGCAAAATCAGGATAATATGGCGCCGCATTGTACACCATCAATGGATACGGTTCATAACCTATAAAACAAAATCAATATAATCTCAATTATGCGGAAATGATTCCATTATTTAAGCGGAAATCGACTTACTATTAATATAATAGACGCCATTTTGATCGACGAAACCGTTCGGGAAGACGAATTGAGACTCATATTCTAGATCTAGAACGAAACAAAATTTTTCTGATTAATTAATTCTGAAGGTGATCGTGTTGGTGAAGTATACCGGTAGATTGGTGGTCGGGTGTACCATTGCCTGTTGTGGATGCTGTCGTTGATGTACCAGTGGATGTTTGCGTTTGATACGTTTTCGGTTTATTCAAATAGCCCTTTTTGAATAATACATCCTGTCTGGGTGTTGTAATTCTCGTATATTCATCTTTAAATGATAATTTAATACAAAAATAGATAAAATTAACGCATAACTTCAACTGTTTGTTTAAATACTTTAAATATAACGATTACATAACCTCAAATGCTTTTTTTTCACTGATAGGATATAAGTAGCTTTCCAAATAGATAATTGTAGGAGACGTTAGAAAAACAAGCAAGAGAAGGTTAAATATTTGTTTTTTTTTTTGTACAGTTCTTGGATTTTTTTATTCCACAACAACATGATAAAGAATGCAATTTATTTAAAAAATCAATATTGATTGATTCTGTGCGCTAGCGGCCATTTTTTTTCACACAAAAAAGTCGATGACATTTTTACCACAATTATCTCATTTTTTCTATTATTTTGTCCCATTTTTTTTGAGGCAATTACAACTATTGCGTGCAACTAATTACATAACAAATGCATTAGACAGAGATAGATATAGTCGCGGGTCATACAAATAATTTGCCATTGAAATTTAGCCGTACAAAGTCTAAATTGATTGCCTAGTTCCGTTCATAAAAATAACACAACAGAAGTAAATAAAATTGATAAAATCATGGTTAGAAACAATTGATAAAAGCGACAATCAATGTGGAGCTAGCCTTAACCTAATGACATTACAAAGTAGTTTTTATTAAAATTCAAACTTGAGCATGAATTCTCCCGGATTTTTCTGGATGAAAATCGTCAAATTTATCAATTTAATGGGATTCGTGTTGAAAAATTGCTCTAATTTCGAATATTAATGGAGGTGGGGTGTTAAGGTGCGAACACACTAGATACACGTAGCGTATAATTTCGAGAAAATCGAATAATTTTTACTGTTTATTTCAATACTACAAGACATGTTATATTTTCTCTTTTTGTACTCTTGACATTTGTACAGGGTGTCTCGTCTAAAAATAGCCACCGTCGTTGGGATTTTCTTGGTTATTTTTGAACGGTAATTGAAAATAAATTGCACGTGCTTTACAATGACGCCTACTTTGATGTGTTGTTGCAGTAGTAGAAATTCGAGTGTAATTTACGTAAAATTGTAAATTACTCGAATTTGTTGAGTGATTTTTTTGAAAAGTTCTAGTAATTTTTCTATTTTTGCAACTAGTCAGAAGGTCGACTGTTATCGTTTTAACGTAATCAGTATTTTTGTATATTTTCGGATTTAGTCCACTTTCTCGAATTTCTACAGGGTGTGTGGTCTAAGAATGTCAACACAGATTTTTATGCTTAGTTATGAAAATAATTGAAAATAATTTTCAGGAATTGTTACAGTGACCTTTAGCTTGAAAAATATGAAAAAATTACACTAAAATCTTTGATAGTTTTCGTGTAAAAATGCACTCAAAATGGTCGAATTACACAAGTTTTAGTAATTCTAATTTAAATATGTTTATTTAGATAGTATAACAAACAACTTTCTTCACTAATGCGAAAATGTTACAAAATAACACCAAATTTTAGATTTAATGTGTTTTGGAAATAAATTGAGGAGAATTTTTGGCACTGTTGATTTGAAAAAAAGTCGATTTTGGCGTTTGTGAGTTATTCAAATTGCACCTGAACGATAGTAGTTAATGTTGTCAGATTTTTAACCATTTTGTTGTATTTATACAGGGTGATGCAGCTGGAAAAGTCCACTTTTGATTTTGATTTTCAAGAACTGTTACAGGAACTTCTGAGTGACTGTTTTCATAAAGTTTTGTTTTTTAATATTTACGAAAAATTCAAAAAAAAAGTGACAAAAAGTGTACGAAATAGAATCTAATAATTTCCTTGATCGATCCGGAATTGTCCCAAAATAACTCTCCTGGCTACCAAAATACTCTATTTTAAGAAACCAAAGCGATCTAGATTATCTCTTATCAATATTACAATGTTTATGCCACTTTCTCCAGTTTTCAGCATATATACAGGGCGATTCATCTAGAAATGTCCACACCGATTTTGTCGTTATTTCTACAGATAATTATAAATAAATTGCAAGAACTCCTACAAGAGCATTCGTTTGTTATATTTACAACGCTAGGAGTTTTTATTTTGAACAGTTCCCAAAACTAAATAAATATTCATAAAAACTAAAAAAATTCGCGAAAAGAAAATGAATAAACATATAGAAAAATTGTCGGAGAATTTCCGTTAAAAATACGGATTTGGGCGTACAAAACAAAACTTTTCCTCCATTAATCCGGAAATGTCCCAAATTAACACGGTAATAATTCTAATTTTAACTCTTTCGACTCTCAAAATAGTCTATTCTACGATTCCAAAGTGATCTAGATTATCGCTTATCAATATTACAATTTTTTTCGCGAATTTCTCCATTTTAGTCTATATATACAGGGCGGTTCATCTAAAAATTGCAGCGCCGATTTTATCGTTATTTCTACAGATAATTGAAAATGACTTTCACGCACTGTTAGGTCAACATTTAAACTATAATCCAACACAAAAAAAAACAAATCAAATTTATAAATTGGTAGAAATTTGTTAGGTGTAAGTAAAATTGTGACCGTTTTGATGTACAGTAACAAATCCAAGGCTGTCTTGATCAATCGTTATCGAACCTTGTGACTTTTCTAAATGTGTTTAAAATCTATCCCATTGATTTTATTTATAAATTTTTTGGCAAACATTCCCCTATACATTTAAATATATGTTATACTTTGTTGTTGTTGTTGTTGTTGTTGTTAGGCATTGTGACAATCCAATTTGTTAATTTCATTATAATAAATTGCACACAACAATGTATACTAACCTTCATTAAATGTAACTTTATTTTCACTTGTTGTACTACTTGATCGTGTCGATTTTATTGATGCCGTATCATTTCGATGATAATCATTCTTGTGATGATGATGATGATAATGATGATGATGATTTGATGGATGATAACGTCGTATCGGTGTTGATTGACTAGAAGTGTTCATATAACGGCCACCGCCATTTTGTTGTTGATAAAACGATTTACCACCATTTTGTTGATAAGATTTGTTCTGATAACGTAATGATCGTTGATGATCGTGTAATGTCTCAGTTGATGTGATTTCTATGGTACCATTTGTCGATTCATCACTATCACTCATTTGTTCATCTGTAATTGGATAAACATAACCTCAATTTAGAAGACATTAGTGACGGAGAGGGCGGGGGTCATGGCATTCTGGAGGCGTGGCTGGTGTGTAGATGAGAGCGTTTCCGGAAATTTGCCATGAAACGCACTCTAACTTGTAATCATTAAGACATAAATCATTGATATCATTCGAATTGTGTCAAATTACACCAGAGGCGAGTGTCGTAATATAGCGGCACACAACGCGTCATATCATTGTTGAGAGTAAAAATGACGTGAATTGATATTGCGCAACACTAACGAAATATTTATTATCATCATGATAATTAGAACGTTTTCTTTGATTATTTCGTCCTGACAATATAATTTAAGAAGGCAACGAAAGCTGACGGAAAAAGAAAAACACAACAACATAATGAACTTTCTAGCTGTGGATTTTTATTTTTAGAAAATCCACATTCACATGAGACACGACAAGAATAGAAACATACCGGCGTGTCCAAACGAACATGTGAATCGAGACTCATGTGATTTTTCATTTACTGGTAATGTAAAAATAGATGATAGTGCGGAAAAAACGGACATAACCGCACTATTTTTGCGGCCATTTTTACGGGAATTTTTTCGCTGATTATCGTGTAAACGTAGTCAACTGTGTGGATTTTTGACAGAAATTGATTGATCAAGTGTGCCATGTTATGTCAAAAATAACACATCTGGGGAGAATTCTTCAAAAATACACACAAAAAGCTAAATTTAACAATTCAATATTGTGCAATATTTCAATTTTTTTAATTTTAAACTTAATTTAAATTGGAATTAAATCGTTCATAGTACAAATACTTCCGTATTTCTCATGTTATTGGATTTGTTCGATTATCCATCTCTTTCTAACCGATAAATTCTATATATATCTATTTTTGTTTATTATTAATAATTTCCAATTTATTATACAGTGATGTGAATGCATGATAAAAATTAAAATCCTCGTGACTTTGTTATTTCTGTCTGCGTCTAATGAACGGTGGCCAGATTGCGTCATCATTGTCTAAACACTACGAAAAAATGCGTAAAAATCCCATTTCAAAGCCAACTATTATCAATTTTTTTCAAAAATTCTATTTCTCTGATTGCCGCTAGAGGTCATCTTATGGTAATTAATTACAAACCAATCGAATTATCGATAACAATTGAAAACCCGTGGCTGACGGGGGGGGGCAAAGGGGTTGAGATTAATTTTAATAATCTAACCACACTTTTACTACGCTGAAAATAAGGGTGGAAATAGGGGATGAATTCTTACCTGCAATCGTTAATGTACGCCATCGCATCCTTCGATTTTTCCTGCCCATTTTCTCGAATCGAACCACCCCTTAATTTCGCTTATCATCCGATGTTTACCACATTTATCACATGTGTATCGATGAAAAAAAAAACAATTTGCAAAAAAAAATAGTCGCGAATTTTCTAGATTTTCAAATCATTTCGTGGGGAATTTGATGGAAATCACTTGAGATGATGATTTAAGATCACAGTCGTTGGTTTTTTCGATAATCTTCAATTGTTTGACCTAGATATTAGCGAAATTCATTTGTTTTACGGCACACGCACCCTTGATTTTTTTTATTTCTCAAAAATTTTACACAAATCACATCACCATTGATTTGATTATATAATTTTTTTTTTTAAATTAATTTTTATACAATTTAAATTCCGGTTTTTGTTTAATTTGATTTAAGGGTGGCTTATTACAATTAAAAAAAAATGATTTAAAGAGGCGCCGCACTCTAGATCTCTAGTAATACTCGATTAATGAGAAAGCATGATCAAGTCGACTTGATGTGAGTGGTGTTTCAACTTAAACAAAAAAAAACTTCTATCTATCTTTTTTCTTAAACGTGTGCGATTTCTTTCTAATTTCAATGATAAATGATAATGATGATGTTTTTTTTTTGTACAGAGTTGAGAATGATTACATAACTTGGAACCGGAACGTTATCGACTAAAATATGTCTAGAAACCCACTGAGACTATTGCGCCGGCGGTTTATTTGATTTTCCCATCCACTATTTATCCCTACTTCTATCATTACCAAGATGACGTCACAGTGATAACTGTGGAGAAAACAAACGCGAATCAATCGGTAGTTTTCGTTGGTAATTCGATTTATATAAAAAGAAAAGTTTGATCTTTAATTGTCGAATTTTCTGATTTGGTGTAATAGCGCGCGCATGCGTTAACATTAAAAATTCATCAATACTCGACGTGACGCATGCGCTTAGTTGCAATGTGCAAACGGCCTAACATTGAATATCTACTAAATGTAGCTCTATTACATTTCAACCATCCAATCAATCAAATTTCTAACAAACTTGAACAAAAATAACATATAATCAAATTATGAACGAGTCACATTTGTTGATATTAAAAAATATGGATAAAATACTTGATAATTATCAGCAATTTTTAAGAAAATTTCAATAAATGAGTTACAAATAGTTGTGCCTCTAGCGGACTAACTATGAACTATTAGAACCGTTGGTAACATTTCACACTAGAGCCGAATCAATTAATTGTAGCTCCAATGTTAAATTATTTTTTGTGAATTTTAGAGAAATTACCGTAAAGATGGCTCTAATCTTGCTATCATTGAGTATAAAATTGGGAAAATTCAAGAATTAGATTTAAAATGTACCAAACTTTCTAGTGATTTCGTCGGAGAGCTACAAATAATCGGACATCTAGCGCGATATTATTGAACTAATGAACGGTTGGTAGTGTTTTAGAACCAAATTCACTAGATTCGGTTAATATGGCGTCGTTGATAAACAAAATGGTGGTAGTTGTTCCAGATTTTGTTTAATTTATCGTTAATTAAAAACATTTGAGTAATTATCTAATAAAAACGTTATTAGAATTCGTTATTACAACAAAATGTCCGATTCGGAAGCCAGTAATTTCTCCGATAATGGTTCCGATGCTGGTTCGGTACGTTCGCGTAGTTCCCGTGGCAGTAATCGTAGCCGTTCGCCACGGTCCCGATCTGGATCACGTTCCCGATCCCGTTCCGGGTAAGTTCTCAATTTTCTATATGATTTTCGTTGATAATTGTTTATATTGTAGATCGGAGGCGCGTGAAGTGCGCTCCGAACAAGAGGAAGACGTTGAAGATGAACAAGAACCAGAAGGTGAATCATTAGACGAAGAATACGACAGTGAAGAGGACGAAAGCGATAGTGGTGGACGTACACGGAAGAAGAAGAAGAAGGACCGTTACGGTGGTTTTATTATCGATGAGGCTGAAGTTGATGATGAGGTGGAGGATGAGGATGAATGGGAGGAGGGTGCACAGGAGATCGGTATTGTGCCGAATGAGGTGGATGAATTTGGACCGACAGCTAGAGAGATTGAGGGTAGACGACGTGGCACTAATCTTTGGGAGTAATTCTTGATTACCATTTATTTAAAACAATATTCATTTTATTTATTTATAGTTCACAAAAAGAGCACGAAATTGAAGAATATTTACGTAAGAAGTATGCTGGTGATAATGCAGCTGCTAAACATTTTGGCGATGGTGGTGAGGAGATGTCCGACGAGATTACCCAACAAACTCTTCTACCAGGCGTCAAGTATGTCTAATTATTCTCACTTGTTATCAAGAATTTATAAAATAATTGCTAAATTTATAGAGATCCGAATTTGTGGATGGTCAAGTGTCGTATCGGTGAAGAGAAAGCGACTTGTTTATTATTGATGCGCAAATTCTTGGCTTATCAGAACACAAACGAACCATTACAGATCAAATCAGTTGTAGCACCCGAGGGTGTGAAAGGTTATATCTATATTGAAGCCTACAAACAACCACATGTTAAACATGCCATCGAGAATGTGGGTAATCTTCGTATGGGTATCTGGAAACAACAAATGGTACCAATCAAAGAGATGACCGATGTGTTGCGTGTGGTCAAAGAACAGACTGGGTTAAAATCGAAACAATGGGTCCGTTTAAAACGCGGTCTCTACAAAGATGATATAGCTCAAGTGGATTATTTCGATATGGCCCAAAATCAAGTACATTTAAAATTATTACCACGTATCGATTATACACGTTTACGTGGCGCTTTACGTACAACACAAACCGAACAAGATAATGAGAAACGTAAAAAGAAACGTCGTCCACCTAGTAAACCATTTGATCCGGAAGCGATACGTTCAATTGGTGGTGAAGTAACATCCGATGGTGATTTTTTAATATTTGAAGGTAATCGTTATTCGCGTAAAGGTTTCTTATATAAAAATTTCACATTAAGTGCCGTAATAATTGATGGTGTTAAACCAACATTAGCTGAATTAGAACGTTTCGAAGAACAACCGGAAGGTATTGATTTAGAATTAACAAATGATAAAGATGATAAAATTGTACAGCATTCATTTAGTGCTGGTGATAATGTTGAAGTATGTGAAGGTGAATTGATTAATTTACAAGGTAAAATAATTAGTATTGATGGTTCAATGATAACAATAATGCCAAAACATGAAGATCTAAAAGATCCATTAGTTTTTCAATCGAATGAATTACGTAAATATTTTAAAATGGGTGATCATGTTAAAGTATTAAGTGGACGTTATGAGGGTGATACCGGTTTAGTTGTACGTGTTGAAAATAATCGTGTTGTATTAATATCGGATTTAACAATGCATGAAATGGAAATATTACCAAAAGATCTACAATTATGTACAGATATGGCAAGTGGTGTTGATTCATTAGGTAAATTTGAATGGGGTGATTTAGTTAATTTGGATGCTGAGACTGTTGGTGTTATTGTACGTTTGGAACGTGAAAATTTCCATGTACTCAACATGCACGGTAAGTCATAAACAAAACAATTTAATTATTAACTATTAGGCTATCAGTAACGTATGTCGTTACCTAACACCGCCGTTACCTAGAGCGCCATCTGTTGAAGTTTAATAAACTCAATAAAAGTTAGGGTGCGTTAACACTGGTTATAATTGTTAAAAATTTAGTATAATAATAATAATAAAACTATTACATATTCATTTCTGCACATTGAAGGAACCTATGTAGGGATTTCGCCCAATCCCTCTAGTTTCTTTCACTTTTTTTCACATTACAATATTGAGATGGTCAACTTTACCAGTTGTCACACCCTTTGCAAAATAGTTACAGCCCATGCCAGAGGTCCCAAACATAACAGTGGAAAAAAGTAATCTTATTGTAAAGTATTTGGAAAATTTCAATTGTTACTTGTTACAAAATTGTTTGAAATCTACCGTAATACGAGATTTCTACTAAATTCCAAGAAGCTAGTCAAAAGTGAAAGGCGTTTGAGAACCACTGGTTTGCTTTTAAAAGTAGGTATAGCACGTGCGACCCAACCATGTGGATTGTGTTCTCTCACTTTAATCATAAGACTCTATTGAACAGAAGAGGAACCGTAACAAAACGTGCATTTGGGATCAATTTTATAAGGAAGTAGTTACGTCTCTCTTGCACTTTACAACATTGTACTATTTTAAAAAAATCTAGTATATTCACATTTTGATTTAATCAAGTGTGCTATGTAAATTATATGGTAAAGCGCCATTTATGCACATTTATTATTATATCAGAATATTTGCAATATGGTTAAAAGAAATAATACCAAAATTTATTAAAATATCGTCCAATTTATCGCAACACTTGCGCCAGTTTCCAAGAGAAACGCTAAATTTCGATGAAATAATGCTACCAAATTATTGAAAATGTTTAGTATTTATCGCAAAATTCGCTCCACTTTTTAAAACAAAAAGGCTAAATTTGAAAAAAAAAATTGAAAGTGCGTGGAACGCCGCGCGTTAAAAGTGAAACGTCTTGGGTTAGAGATGAAGTTCATTTTTTTATTGGTTTATTTTCCTTCTGTCGTTGGCTGAAGGCTCTATTTTGTTATCTTTTTCTGTATTTCACTTATCTCAGAACAATATTCATATATATTTTAACGCTATTAATTAATTTTTAAATACAAAAATCATAAATCGCGGTAAGCCTTGAAATTTTAGTGTAGTTCCAGAGGGCGCTATACATCGATCAATGACACCAACTTTAGACCCTAGTGTTTATTTTACACAGTTGACAGAACTGACAGAATATAAGCGATGCTATGGCAACGCCCCCACTCTTCCCTCTCAGCTGTCTGTTAGAAGGGAACTGTTTCCCCTCACAACATCCCGCATTTTCGTTACGCTTTGAAAAATATTTACTACCCAAGCGCGGCTAAAGAAGTTTCACTTCAAAAAATAATTCTAACATTAACTAAAACCATCAGATCAATTAAAATTCGAAGTTGGTTATTTATGTCAGTATGCAATGAGAAACGTATGTCTTAACTTGTGTAATTTATCGGGTTTTTTTTTCGCTTTTCGGTTCGGCTCTGGTGAATGCAATATGTGGTGATTTATGAGCAATTGTTGCTTCTCCAGCTATATGCTACTAATCCAGTAGACTGTGAATGAAGTATGTCGTGGATTATCGTCTGTTTACGCTGGTGTATTGTACGGTGACCATACGTACTCTATTATACAGTACAGTACTGTATTTCAAAGTGTTGTACTGTATAATTTTTATAACAGAAAATGTACTCTTTTTTATTTTTTTGTACTGTATTGTACTCTATTTTTAATAAATGTAAATTTCAGCTAATTTTCCGATTTTCTCAAGTCGTTTTATGGCCTCTTTACACTCTCGAGAAGTACCTTCGTCGAGGATCCTCGCCGAAGTTGTACGGGGCAAGGACTGGCATTCACACTCTCGTGTTACTTCACGAGTACCGAGAATGAGTGACTGGTACCTCGTTTTCCGTTGATTCGGAACAAAAAACCGCTCCCAAAAAAAAGATAGCATCGGATAGCACGCATCGGAACGAGGAAAACCTTTACACTCTCGTTCCTCGGTCAACTTTGTGATACGTCGCGAGAGTATAAAGGGGCCATTCGGTTTATTTGTGTATAATGTATAAAGTAAAATTTTTTTTCTGTTTTGCGTCCGTAATAGAGCTATTATTAAATTCGCTACTGTATCGAAATGAGCTCATTTCGATACTAGTGCTGAAATCAAAAATTTGGTAATGTTTTTTCCACTAGGTTGGTCACATTTTCATTGCTTTTGACAACTGTCAAAAATCATAAAAACAAGATACTTAATATACCGTTTTTCGTACTGATCTTTGGATTTATCGGGTAGTAAATTGCTTCCTGCATTTTCAGCAATTTCCCTTATTTCAGGTGGAGTACATGAAAATTCTTCACTCATTGTTAAATAAGCAATTTGGCGAAAAAAACAATTGACTAAGAGTGAAAAATAAAACAATTGAAGTTTCCTAGCTGAATGTTCAATTGTTTTTTTTTAGTAACACCAACTCCCACCAATTTCCCTAAATATCAAATCTCGCAATTTTTTTGTAAAAAAGGGCACAAAATAGGCAAAATAGAAAAAAATAGTATAAAAAACTCGTGTCAGAAGTCGTATATTGCACTCGTCCTTTAGAAAACTCGCGGCTCCGCCGCTCGTTTTCTAAACTTGGACTCGTGCAATAATAGGCGACTTCTGACACTTGTTCTTTAATATACTATTCTAATACTAAATGTTAAACCCTCCTTTACCCACTAATATCTCCATGGTACTTTTTGTACAGTGTTTAATACAATTTTTCCCTTATTCTTTAAAATTTTGTGTTTCCCTAATTTGCTACTTTTAACCGATTACGTCCTTTTTTCTACCTTCAATGATGTTATGTATAAAATATATCTGTAATAACTTTTTGTTTGACCTTGAAACTATTAAGGCCAATCTAGTTCGACTTGTCCTGTATTTCGTTAAAGGTAATATGGTCACCGTAGTGTACTGGCTATCTATGGATTTTTATTTCAGAAGTCTGTAGATAAGCTATGGCCCAACCTTTTATAGATTCCCTGTATATTAAAGCCTCTAACTATTGAAATTTAGTAAATTGAATAAATGTTAATATGCGCTCCAATTTTGAATTAGCTAATAGAGTAAAAACCACGGGACTTCGCAAAATGTCCGGAATATGCGGTGTCCTTATTAGAGGGGTTCTTCTGAAAGTTGAAAATTCTATTTATAATATGTATGTTGGTAAAAGTGTCCAAAGAAAGAGGTGTCCATGCCTAGTGGTTGAAGTAAGCACTCTTGGTTTACAAATGTTTGTCTCATCTTCATAATCATCTCTTTTCTTTTTGTATTTTTGCGTGCTCTCAATTACAACACAACCCTTCATAAGCCATACTTTTATACTTTTTGATAATTGGAGTAAATGCTGTGAAATCTATATCTATATAAGCTGTTTCCCACTCACTGATTCATTGACTGACTCATCACGATATCTCGGAAACTATCCGTCCGGTAGATTTTAAATTTGGCATATATATTCCTTTCATGATGTAGACGCTTACTAAGGAAGGATTTTTGAAAATTCAACCCTTCAAGGGGTTAAATCGGGCATTAAAGTTTCAATATGTTGGAATATAGACGGTTGTGGAAATAAGTTTTGACAAGCGGATACCCGTTCGCATCGCTGGCCGCTTTTGGAAATAAGTTTTGATAATTTAGCAGATTAATTTTAAAATTTAAATAACAGAGATTCTAACCTCAATTTCTTTGAGGTTTTACAATAATTTATTCAAACATTTCGATATTTTACCAGATTATGATTTAATTAATAGAATTAATATTGTTAATTTTGTGAATATAAACTAACGAATGGGCGGAAGTCTGCCGGGTCCGCTAGTATTTAAATAAAATGCATTAAGGCGCGTTCACATTTACTATATTTTATATGAGAAACCTAAAATTGATAGAAATCTGTGTTTACAGACTGACACAACTTTTTACAGTTCTTCTATTTATTTATAAGAGCATGAGAAATACATAATGTTATTCGAAATCATTTACAAATAAAGACGCACTATGTAAAACCTATGTCGTAACTCTATTGGAATTTATAATACTGTGCATGAGACAATATTCGGTTTACTAATCATAAAATATCCACGTGTGAACTTAGCTTTAATCAATAATAATATATGGTTATATAACAGACATACGTTTTTGATATTTCAATAACTAATACGTTAACTATGATTTATAATATGTATTTATAAATAGTGATTTGTTTTCACATTCATTGCCAACTTGGATTACTATTATAAAATTAACAATATCATTATTTTTCTTAATGATAATTGCATTTTTATGTTAATTTGATCATAGTTGGCATAAAACTGGTTAATTAATTTTATTATCGTTGAAATGCTTTGTCAAAAAATTCCATTGTTTTACTTACGTTTTTTTTTCTGTTTTTTTTTTCCAATTTCCAGGCAAAGTGGTGGAATGTCGCCCTGGTTCCTTACAAAAACGTCGTTTAAATCGTTTCACAGCCGCATTAGATTCGTATCGTAATAATCTACATCGTAAAGATATGGTGAAAGTGATTGATGGTCCACATTCTGGATTTTCTGGTGAAATAAAACATCTCTATCGAAATTTTGCATTTCTACATAGTGTTGAATTCTTACAAAATGGTGGTATATTCGTATGTAAAACAAAACATTTACAATTAGCTGGTGGCAATAAAAGCAATATACAATCAATGGATATATCGAATGGTATGGAATTTATGTCACCACGTCGTAGTTCACCAATGCATCCATCTAGTGGCGGTGGTGGTGGAGGTGGTGGAGGTGGAGGTGGTGGTGGCGGCGGCGGCGGTGGTGGTGGTGGCGGATTTGGTGGTGGAGGTGGTGGTGGACCACGTGGAGGTGGCGGTGGTCGTGGACGTATATCACGTGATCGTGATATTATTGGTACAACGATTAAAATAACCAAAGGTCCATATAAGGGCAATATTGGTATTGTAAAGGATGCAACACAATCAACGGCACGTGTTGAATTACATACATCATGTCAAACGATTAGTGTTGATCGTAATCATATTGCTGATGTTGGTACACCAAGTCGTGATGGTAGTATATCAAGCTATGGACGCACACCAGCATATTCTGGTAGTCAAACACCATTATATCGTGATACTGGTAATAAAACACCGATGTGTGATAGTGGTTCAAGAACACCATTACATTATGGTGGTAGTATGACACCAATCCATGATGGTAGTCGTACACCAAATGCTTCATCAGAATGGGATCCAGCAATATCAAATACATATCCATCACCTGGTTATAATCCTGGTACACCAGGTAGTGGTGGTGGTGGTGGTGGTGGTGGTGGTAGTAGTGGTGGTGGTAGTGGTAGTGGTAGTAATAGTGGTACTAGTGGTTATCAAATGAATGGACCATTTACACCACAAACACCAGGTACAATGTATGATTCAACATATAGTCCATATCAAGCAAGTCCTGGTGGTGGTTATCAAAGTGCTATATCAACACCAAGTCCAGCAACTGGTTATGGCCAATCACCGGCCAGTAATAATCCATATAATACACCAAGTAGTGGTTATAGTCCAAATATGCCATATAATCCACAAACACCTGGTGCCGGTTTAGATGTATTACCAATGACCGATTGGCATACAATTGATATTGAAGTACGTATACGTGATAGTCATGATGATCATGGTTTAGTTGGACAAACTGGTATAATACGTAGTATATCGGGTGCTATGTGTTCAATTTTCTTACCAGAAGAGGATCGTGTTGTTAATATTATGTCAGATCATTTGGAACCGGTACGTCCACAACGTGGTGATGCATTTAAAGTGATTATTGGTGAAGAACGTGAAGCTACCGGTGAATTATTATCAATTGATTTACATGAAGGTGTTGTTAAAATGAAGAATGATATTAAAATGTTACCATTACAGAATTTATGTAAAATGAGAAAAGAACATTAATCCAACGACAGTAATAATAATAAACAACAGGTAATAATATTATTTAAATATAGCGCTATTTTAATCGTTCAATATTAATTGTAATAATCATATAATAAAGTGGGAACTAGAAAGGTGAATGTTAAAGAAACAAAACCATCACAATACTTGACCTTATCCCACTGAAATCCCCATCACGTGATGTACGTTTATTTCTTCTAGTAAACGTAAGTCTTAACTTTCTCCATAATTTATAAATGTGCCTTTTGTGGGAATTCAAAGAGACAATCTAAAGGTGCATTTACACTAATTATATTAGATACATCAACATGTGTCGTAACTTATATCGATAAATCGAACGCATGTCTTAACTTGTTTATGTAGTTGATATCGGTATTACTTTACTATAACAAACGTATGTCGTAACTTTCTTGACAATTTATTAAATCGCCTACTTTGGAAATTTAAAGAGATAACATAAAGGTGTATTGTATATGGAAAACGTGTGTCGTAACTTATGTAGGTACATAAATCCAAGTACTTCTTGAGAAACGTATGTCTTAAATCGAATATGTAGTTAAATTTGCTTAAAATTGAAATATGTATCGACATTATTTTACTATAACAAAAACGTATGTCGTAACTTTCTTGACGATTGATAAAAATGCATTAAATTATATAAAACAAAAACAGTACATGAAAAACGTCTGTCGAAACTGATATCGGTTAGAGGTTTATGTAAAACGAGAAAAGAAATAATTATCCTATTGGAATCACGTGATGTACGTTTATTATTTCGTTTAATCCAGTCTTCTATGGAAAACGTATGTCGTAGCTTACTTTATTTTCACGATTGATAAACGCGCCATCTGTCGGTAATTAAATAGATAATATAAGAGTTAGACTGTCAAAAAAAAAAATTTGTTCTTTTTTGAATACATACCTCTAAAAAGTTTCTTTAATAGATAAAAAAACATCTCCTAAAACTTGAGGTCGATATCTCAAACATTGAGCTGGCGCATGGGAGGGTCCCCTTTCCCATTTAAAATACATTGAAAAAAAACTTTTTTTTAAATTTTCAATGAAAATCATCGAAAAAATTTTTTTTACAAATTTCCGTTTTCACTATCTTATAGGAAATTAAATTCTCTACAATAAAGGTTCCTTACATTTTTTGCTCAGCCTCATAGTAAAAAAGTTACAGAGCGTTAAAGAAGTGGAAAAAAATGAAAATTACAAAAATTTATGGTTTTAACTTTTTTACCATGAGGCTGAGCAAAAAATGGAAGAGACCTTTTTTGTAGAGAATTTAATTTCCTATAAGATAATGAAAACGGAAATTTGTAAAAAAAAATTTTTCGATGATTTACATTGAAAATTAAAAAAAAAGTTTTTTTTCAATGTATTTTAAATGGGAAATGGGACCCTCCCGTGCGCCAGCTTAATTTTTAAGATACCTACCTCAAGTTTTAGGAGGTGTTTTTTTATCTATTAAAGAAACTTTTTAGATATATGTATTCAAAAAAAAACAAAAAATTTTTTTTGACAGTCTAATAAGAGTGCTTTCTCACTAATTCCATGCATTAATGTGGAATTATTCAAAAGTAACTTGACAAAAAAACAATGTCGTAACTTATAATGGAAATATTCATTGTAATAATCGTATAATAAAGTAATAAGAACACCAAAATTGTTGACATTATCTTACATACAGGTATCACGTGATGTACGTTTACCATTTCGTCCAAGTAAAACCCAGTATTCTATGAGAAACGTATGTCCTTACTTGTATATGTAGTATATTTGAAGCGCCATCTATTGGTATTTATCGTTGGAATACGTTAAGGCGCGTTTACATTGATGTTACATGGTTTCCAAATATAAACTTGCGCCCGAGTTAAATACAGTTTATGTCAAAATAATGTCGCTATTCAAGGGATAATTTGTAATTCAATTGTTCAGAAACGTGTGTCTTCACTTAAATCGTTTATATTTGATTGTGTGGGTTATTTTAGCGGCCATTTTTCGAATAGACCACGCCCATTCCTTCAAATTAGCTATCACGTGACTTACGTCACTATATCACCGTTAATAAAACACGATTACGTTTTAATTTTTATTAAAATCATCCACATTGAGTATTCTAATTAATTAATTAAGTAATTTTGTTTGTTTAACAATTCTAATGGTGTATGGTTCTTTTAGGAATATCTTGGTCCTCTGAGTTTTTCCCCCATTTTTTGTTTTTTACATAATATAATTGATAAGTAATGCTCCCAAAATGATCATATACGATAATTGTGTTGATAACGATGAATTTGTTTGACATTCAGCCGGTTTATCATGTTCGATATATCTACAAATCGTTTTAATAAAATCGGTTTGTGCCATTTGTGTATCATCCTCTTTGTATTTATTATTAAATACAATTGTTGGTACTGATCGTAATGGTGGTGTTAATGATTCTGTCACTTTACCAACACCAGCCAACAACTCTGAACCTAAAAAAAAGTAATTAATAAACTACCCATAGACGAATTACTATAAAGATCCGGTTCGTCTTCCTTAAGCTCCACTTAAAACCGACTCAAATCCGATTGTATTCTTTACAGTGTAAAGTGCTTAACTGAAACATTCAGGCATGCGCATATCTTACTTGATAGATATGGGCATGCGGGTCTGGATCAGTTTGATGCAAAGTTTAGTTTAAGTGGGTGTTAAGGGTAGATGAGCCGGGCCTTAATCAATTATCGATCAAACCTTGAACATGATTGGCACAATTCTGGATATCATTCAAATTCTGTACATTACTAATAACGGCACAATTATTTATTGGTAGATTATTTGGACTGTTCTGTTCACCACCACCCGGTTGGATTTTCTCCATTAAGCAATTAATAAAACTTGTTGCTACTTTATTAAAGCCCATTTGGTCCTTTTTAACGACTAAATTCAATGCACATACATGTAATTTATTTGTATAACATTCATTTGGTCCATGTCGGCATATAAAATCGTATTGATTCAATGTTTGTGTTGTCTACAATCATTTTTTTTTTGTTTTCGTTAGAATTTTATCAAAAATTGTGGTCAATTTGAAATATAAAAACATGAATCATGTTGATTTATGTAAATTATATCTTGACCACTATCAACCTACTCAGTTCCGTGTGGTATTTTAAATTAAATTAATTCATTTTATTGTTTTTGATGATTAAAAAGCACTTTGTAGCTAATTTCATTTGAATTAATATTAGCAAAATTGCACTATTTGATCATTACAACAACTCATGTAGCTTATTTGTACTTACAAAAGAAACCAAAAATTATTTATTTTACAACTAATTTGATTGAATTCATATAAAATCATTTGGATTTTTCAACAAAATTGCCTTTGTTGACTATTCTAAATACCCATGTAGCGAATTTAATTTGAATTCATATAAAATCATTTGAATTTTTCAACAAAATTGCCTTTTTTGACTATTCTAAATACCCATGTAGCTAATTTAATTTGAATTCATATAAAATCATTTGGGTTTTTCAACAAAATTGGCTTTTTTGACTATTCTAAATACCCATGTAGCTAATTTAATTTGAATTCGTATAAAATCATTTGGATTTTTCAACAAAATTGCCTTTTTTGTCTATTCTAAATACCCATGTAGCTAATTTGATTTGAATTCATATAAAATTATTTGGATTTTTCAGCAAAATTGCACTTTTTGACTATTATAAAGACCCATGTAGCTTATTTCTATTTACAAAAGGTGAAAAACTTACCTTAGCACGACCGTACGGTAATAATATTAAATTAATAAATTCAGATAGTTTCGTTTGTAAGGCTGGATATAATTGTTTTGTCATGAATTTGATTGAATCAGGACATAATGATTCATAATAAACAGTCACATTGACCTGCAAAAAAAATATAGCAATTATCTTTGAATTTTATTTATAAAACATAAGTTGCCATTGACATTTGTTTTCTAATCAAACAATTGAATACCAATGATTTCTGTTAAGAATAAAGTAGGTTTTGGAAAATTTTCTAAACAAAAAAAAACAGCAATATAGCCAACTTAGATAGGTAGTGTGATTTATTTTTTTCTACTTGTTTATAAAACCTGTTTTTATGCTCATTATTATTATTATTATTTATCATCAACATTTACATATTTAGACGTGATTTTGTAATCACATTCCTTTCTAATATATTTGAGATTTTTAATTTATTTCCAGTTTATAATTACGCTTAATTAACTAACAATCATCGATTGTTACTTAAGTATTACTTAAGTCAATGATAGTAATTTGAAAAAAAAAAGAAAAATCCACATAAAGTAGGCTATGATTTTTCAACTTTCTAAAATTTACTCTCCCTCCGAGCGCCATTAGCCCCACCGCTAGATTTTCTATTGTTTTTTTGTTTTGTTTGTAATTGAGTAACAAAATAGAAGAAACAAATGCAGAACTCACCCTGTGTTGTGCATGATTGGCGTGATCATGGCCATTGTGATCGTGATCTTGTTGACAGTTAACTAGATTCGTACCAATTAAACCGATTAGTAATAATTTAAAGATAGCCATGATTGTTTGATTTTTTTTTTGTTTGTAAATAAACGACGCCAACTAGATTCTGACGCTGTTCTTCAACTGACTCTTGTATATGTCCGTCACAAATATATCACTAGAGTGAATGTGTGTGTGTGTGTGTGTGGTTGTGGAAAGATGACCAAATCTCTCTATCCTCTACCGATTTGATTTCTATTAATATTATTTGTCTTTGTTTCTCCTACCTATTTTGATTGTTTTGATTAAAAATTAGTAGTAGTGTTGGTAAATTGATAGAAAATATTGAAATAGAAAAAGTAGGAGCGCCTTAGGTTGTTATTTTAACGGTTTTTATTGATAGCTTCATCTTTATCTAATTTCAATAGTTTGTCTCGTTCTAACCGAATTTTAATTGGTGGATTAGACTTGAATGACGTCATTCGCACGTAGGGATGTTGGTGATTATTATAGAATTATGCGCGATGGGTGGTGTGTTGTCTTCTATAAATAAACCAATGAATTTATTGATTTATCCGCGTGTATGGTCGGCTTTAATTGTGATGATGGTGGTGGGGGTGAATGCGGGAAATTTAAAATGTCAAATTATTGCAATTATTTAATTATAAAAAAATACATCAATTGATCCATTGCCATTTCCTTTCTTATAAACCATGAATTTTCAATTCTGTTTTGGACGTAATGTACGATCCGTAAATTTAATAATAATATCTTGTACACGCATATTTGGCGTTAAGAATTGTTGTAATGTATCAACACCATTCCTTGGCATACGATCAAATGGATAACCCATCGATCGACGATCCGGATATAAACGATCTTTAATACCACAATAACTGTCAGCATCATTACATAGACCTTCTGTTGATTGATCAATACGATCATCATCATAATTCGAGATCATTACAAACAATTGACATTGCATGCCTTCGGGGGCACCTTTCGGTATTAACATATGTTGTGGCCAACCACAACCACAGAAATTATATTGGGCCAATTGTTCACCACCAACTGGTCGATTCAAATCCAAATTTCTAAATGTACGTTCGAATGGTATTGTCACTGACGATTGCGTTGATACGCGTGTTATCGTATTCTTACCTTGTTTCACTGTAAAAATACCACATTAAATTAAATTTGATCCAATTAATCGAAATATTACGTACAAGAAACTCGGAATTTATCCAATTCAATAAACATATTCTTTTGATCGCGGAACAGCCATGGATTACCGCGCTCATCGAATTTCGGTGCTAAAAAGATACGACAGGTACCCATACGATTACCACCATTATTATTCACATTGATTGTATATTGGAATTCTTGGTGTTGTAAATGTGTGAAACGTACAAAGACCGCTCCACCATTCTCTTGGAAATCGAGGCCACGTGATAGATCGAAATCGGATTGTTGCCAGTAAGTTTCTAATTGATTTGGACGGCCACCACTTTGCGGTTGTACTTGGATACTTTGTACGGTGACACCTGCATAATTGAGCTACAAAAAAACGTCAATTTTAATAGTAACAAAAACTATATCCGATGAATTGATGATTAGGGGTGTAGGATAAGACCCGATGAATTGAACATTAGCGATCGATTTGAGGTTATATCGGTTTTTTCCAATAATTCTCGATCGAAAATCAATAATTTTGAGAGATTTTTGGATTATAACGAATCTTCATGCTTTATTTGATGAAAATCCGTTAAATTTCGTCGAGAAAATTGTAAAATATTTCCAATATTTTTGATATGACATTTAGTACAGTTCATCGGATATCATCCGTTTCCCAAAATCTTCAATTCATCGGATGTTGGTTTATTTCAAATTAGAAAAAATTGCGAAAACTTACTTGATCTTCAGTGTAACGTGGTAGACTTCCTTTAAATTCCTGGAAAATATCATCGATGTACGCATGCCAACGATAGAAAACTGGATCACGCATTGCTGTAGTCGAATCACCCATAACACTGAATTGTTCTAAATGACGATGGTCGGGATCGTGAATATACGATATAAAAACATGTCCCATATTGTGTAGATCACCATAAAAGGCGCGATTCGGTGATAGTATACTCGATTCAATCATATTACCCAAAATATCGATACCTTCATTCTCAGTAAGTTGTAGCGTTTGATTATTATCCTATAATCAACCAATTAATCAAAAATTGTTTTTGTATAAGTGAGGTAAACTTACAGTTGTGACACGACCAGAATGGATAGCATCAAAGATGCGATCACGCCAACGGTACAAATCATCAACGTCCTGTTTGATTTGATCGACTTCCCGATTGAGATCTTGTAATTTTTGGGAGGCAACACGTGCCGGATATGAACGGCTAGCAACTAAACTGTCCAATTTCGGGAAATATGCCTCGGTGATTGGTTGACGCCAATCAATGAAACGTTCGACACGTTTCAATTTGTTACATAAACGTTCGAAATTATAACGTGCAATAATTTGTTGATGCATATAATAGAACAATTCACCACGTCGATTCTTGTCGACAATTTCACGGGCCGCCTCAAATGGATAAACTAAATGCCAATGCCAGTGGTGTAAATTGATACCGATATCTTCACGGAAATAGGCGAGACGATGCTCAGTTTCTAGATCACTAGCCGTGTAATCTTTTGGTATTTCAATTGGTACCTAATATTTTCGAAAATCGTTAGTATTTACAGTGATTTGATGTATGGATGTACTTACTCTTGAGTTTAGCGGTACAATTGTTGCCTCTTCTCTAGCTTTACTAAATACTCGACTATCGAACATTTTATCCGGGAACGAATAGATAAATGACGGTATATCTAAATCTCTTGTATCGGCACGATGTAATAAGGCAACAGAGAAGGCATAATTGAACAAATATGGATTGACACGATCTCTAGCATATACCGAAACTGATAATAGATCATCAACATTACGTACACCCATGAAAATATTGATTAAAAGACCGGCTAAACGTCGATGTTTCGGTATAAATAATGAAAAGTTCTCATTACGTCCCAATTCCATGATTTCACCAAGTGGTGGTATACTGATCTCATTGACTGTTACACGTTCACGTGCCTGTTCCCCAAAACGAGTACCTAATTCCACACCGATCGGACGATATTTATCAGCTAGATAACTATTCGGCACATCGAAGACGACCTTTTCATCACCTTTTGGTACGAAAACCGGCTCTTGCGGACGATCGAATAGATAAAGTAGTTTACTTTTCTTATCAGACATGTTTCTATAAAGAGAAAATAGAAATAAATTCGCAAAATTGATTGATTGTTTGCTAGTGATTACCTTGGAACGTTGAGAACGCTACGAGACGCTATAGCACAGTACACTTATGACTTGTTACACAAACTACCACCAACTACGGTTGGGAGTTGTTTGATGATTTGTGCAGGTCGAATTCGGGTATTTATACGGAAAATTTTAATCTAAATAAACAGGAAATTCGTGCGGTTTATTGTTTTCTTCTTTCTTTAAAAATAACCGAATCTATTCGGAAGTAGCGGTTGTCTTACGATAACAATTGGTGTCTTTTTTTTTTTAAATTATCATTAAACCACTATCATCATTTGTTTTTCTCTAATCGATACAGTTTTGGTCATTTTTACAAAAATATGCGGCAACTGTTTGAATTTTTCAAAAAAAAATTCAATTATTTTTCCTTTACCCACCTCAACGCTAAAGTAAACACTTTACTGTTGAGGTGGGTAAAGTGCTACTTTTCTACCGAGTTTTTACTCGATAAAGTAAGACTTTAACAGCAAGTATTGAAAAAGTGGTATTTTTCTATTTTTTATTGTAGCAAACAGTAGAATGTTGTTCACTAATAAATGAAATAAGTTACGGTCTATGAGAATCTCCTATATTCTTCTAATTTACCTTCAATTTTCCGTTACAAAATACTGTTTTTACTAACAAAAATCGAATAGTTTTCCAGATAATATAAGAAATAGTTACTGTGACAACAAATAAAAATAATAAAGTGTCCAATAGTAAATACTGATATAATGGAATATCCATTGCGGCTTGATTACGTAAATGTTTAGCACCTTTATGACGCAACACATACTCGATCCACCATACAGCTTTATCAACACCCGACATAGGTTGATCTGCTGCTAATTCAGCAATTTCAGCCGCTTTAAGTTTGTATCTGAAAGACACTGAATTAGAAAAGCTGACAATTTAATGTTGATTAGTCTACTTAGGATTACTAATGAGTTCTTCAATTGTCGTTTTCAATAACTCCTCACTCAGCTCGTCTTTATTGAGCGCTAATCCAATACCTTGCTGGGCTATTCTTTCAGCATTCATTGATTGATCAGCGATAAACGGTATTACCAGAATTGGTACTTTTGTCGAAATTGCCTCTTCCATTGATTGTAAACCACCTTGTGTTATGAAAAGTTTAATATTTCGATGTTCTAAAATTAGCAATAAAATCGATTTAAAGACATTTTTAGCGTTAGAATAACAATTTTATGCTTACTTAAAACATCCTGTTGAGGTATCCATTTTGAAATTTTAACATTTTTTGATAGATTCGGTACATCGACGTTGAATTTCCACAAAACGCGATACGGTAGTGTTTTGAAGACATTCAAAAATATCTGTCGCATTGCTGGATTGACATTCTTCTCATCAACATTTGTACCGAAACTGAAATAAATGAAACCATCTTTTGCACCATCAAGAAATTCTGATAAATCCTAAAAATAATAGTTTACAATAAAATAACGGTAAAATTACATAAATATCCGATGAATTGATGATTTGATAGGTAGGATAATATCCGATGTATTGAACAGTATCGATGATTTTACGTTGACGACATAAAATTGCAATTTTTTCGATTAATTCCAGCTTAGAATCAAACATTTTGATAAAATATTGAAATTTTCACTCAAAACATGAAATTTTCTTCAAAATGCACAAATTTTCATTCTATACAGTACATCGGATATTGTCCTTACATGAAAATTTCCAGTTCATCAGATATTGTTTTAATGTCCAATGTTTAATGTTGTAAAACATTAAAGAATGTACCTTTGGTAATGGTTTTGGTGGTTGTAAATGCACACCACCACCAAATGGAATTGTCATCGGTCCCAATGGACGTTTATTAAATATTGGATGTGTATTTGTCAACACTAAACTAACATTTTTCATAATATCCCATATTGGTGGTAAATTCTTACCAAAATATTTCTCCATAATTTGTCTCTCATCATGATAATCATTTAAATATGGTGCTGAACTCATTAAAAATGATAAAATTGTATTGATAAAACGTTGCTGAAATGTCATCTCAAGTCCATTATCATATAGCAACATCACATCGGAATATAAAATTGGATGAATTGGATTACCAAGTATTGAATGAAACATATTTGGTAAGTCGAATGTTGTTACACCAACATAAGGACAATTAAAATGATTACTGAAGGCAAACATAATTGGTTGTAAATATTCAACAATTAACAAATCGAAATGCTCATTTTTATTATTTAGAAGTTTCAAGACTTCCGGATTGCTTAATTCACTGTCAGCAGTTTTACGTAGTAATTTATTAAAGAAGTCCGTCATTTTAAATATGTTTTTACCACTGTCTTCAAGTACTTTAATAGCATTATGCTCTTTCCATATCGTATACGAATGATTGAGATGGATTTGTTTGATTTGATTTGTAAAATTCGTTTGCCATGGATCTGTTGTTAAAACAACTAAATCGTGTCCGTTTTTAGCTAATTGTTCCCAAATTGGACGGAATACAATTTGATGGCTGAATGATGGTGTTGGTACCACCCCCAAAATACGTGCACTTAACACTATCGTTGTTAAACCGAAAATATTCAAAATTAATAGAAACAAATGTAATCGAAGCATTTTCACGTACTGAATTAAAACAATCGACATAAGACACAATTGAAGTATATTTATACCTGTATATTCATTAGAAAACAATTATTAGTCAGACTGATAAGAATTTTTTAAGAGATTCCCGTGACTTTCAAATTTGAAACGATTATTTATATAATATTTAAAATTAGTTGCATAGAATAAACAAACGAACTATCTAGTGAAGTATTTTCGTAAAACTATGACAAGTCAATCTCATATCTGTTATCATTCTAATCTCTACAACTCGCAAATTTAATTGACACTTTAATTGTTTAATTACAAAAACTATCGATCGGTTGGAGGATCAAATTTTCTCATTTTTAAATGTATCGAATACATGAAGATCTCTTAAATTTTACTACAACAGTGGACTTTACTGCAAACTATATGCTTTATGATTTAAGTTTACGACAGAGTTCTTCTGAGATTCTTTTTGGTTTAACGATCTTTTCTGAATCTTTTTGTGTAGCGCAGTGCAGTCGCTGAAGTTGATGTTTCTCCAACAGTCTTATTTACGGGATTGATTTTTCTTAAAATAGTATTGTTTGTGATAAACCTTTATAGGAGAAACAGTATAAAATTAAAGATATAATTAATTGAAGATAAAGAGACATTTTAATTCTCAGTTATTTAGTCCGAAAAATGTTCAGCCGACGACCGGTATTCGAATCATGGGCCCTCCTCTTGTTATCTGGGCATTGAGGTGTTCTTAAACCACTGAGCTATCGACGGCCTGTAATTATCTCTTGGACTAAATTCATATTAGTAGCTTCGAGCAGGGCAATATTGATTCCAATTCAATACCTCTCGAAGACGCGTTAATTATTTTTGAAGAGCACCTCAACGCCCGGATAGCACATGGAGGGCCGGCCCGTGGTTCGATTCCTGGTCGTCGGCTGAACATTTATCGGAGTAAATAACTGAGAATTAAATTGTCTCTTCATCTTCAATTAATTATATCTATTAATCATTCCCAGTGATCCAATTTAAATTGATTTCGGCTGATTTGAATTTAAATTTCGATTAATAAAATTAAAGATTACCATCCGAGTGAAAGATCAAATATTTTTATGTAGGTACGTATTATATTTCACATTAAATACGGAATTTTTGGCAGAGCTAGATAATTATATAACGTTTTTATATTGCGAAGCTAATAAACAAACAAATCTTGATAGATGACTTTGAATTCGATTCAATAATTCATCTGCCAGTTCAACATATATAATAGTAAATAGTGTAAAGCTTCTATTAGAATTACAGTAAAACATCTCTATTACGGACACCCCCGGTACATGCAAAACTGTCCGCAATGGACAGTTGTCCGTAATATGAGTTTCCAAATATAATTAGAAGATTAGAAAATTACAATCCCTCATATTAATAAACTGTTTAGCCTAAAACAAATAATGAATGAAAATGTTTTCTGGTTCGTAATCGTTTACAATATTCGGTAGTTTTTCAGTCCAGCTCTGAACAGTGTCTTTGTCTATATCCCCCGATTCGCCACATATTGATTTCAGTGAAATTTGGTGTCGAACTCGAAATTTTCCGAGCCACCCATTAGACGCTTTAAAATCTTCCTTATTTGGCTGTTTCTTGAAGTATAGTACCGGAAACTGGAACGTCTTTAGCTGCCCTGCAGAATCACTGGAAGACCATGCGATCCACTAAATTTCCATCACCACGCGATTTTCGCTTCCTTTGGCTGTTCCCATTCTTACTCCAATTTTTCAAAATCTCTTTCTCGGCCTTTAGGATAGTGGTCACAGATGTTTTTGAAATGGTCCGCTACTTTCCGCTTGCCACATTTATTCAACAGTTAATTCACGTTTTAAAATATATTTTAAACTGGTGATCACAAGCTAACTGCATTCGTATTGGCTCTGTTAATGCATACGATTCGCAATTAAATTCAAAGTCTCCTAAGAAGCGTTCGCAATAAGAGGCTTTCGACTGTGCATCTACCTGCTTTGGTACTGATATAGAGTGTCCGAGTCCGCATTAGAGAGTGTCCATAATATAGATGTGTTTTTATATGTAATCTTACAGAGAAGTGCAGGGACATACCGGAAAGTGGAGGTGTCCGTAATTAGAGGTTTTACTGTACATTCTAAAGGTAGACCCCTGAATGACGCGGCGTTAGCAGCGACATACTATTATCATGAAACTACTAACAAATGAAACGTATATTTCTTATCTAATTAATTTTTACAAACTTGCAGCTTTTATAGATTACATTACAAAAACGATCCATTAGTTGATAATTTAATAATGTGCGAAATATGGGGAACACTTGAATGTTATTGCAATTTCGTAATTAATAAATCAGTAAATTTTCAGTCAGTTTATTACGTTTCTCAGTTCGTCTTCAATTTCCTTCCTCGGAATCCAGTCTTGATTACCAAAAATTGAATAATTTTCCAGAAAATATAGAAAACACTTGCTATAACTAAAAATAGCACTGATAAAGTGTCTAATAGTAAATATTGATATAATGGAATATCCATGGCAGCTTGATTACGTAAATGTTTAGCACCTTTATGACGCAACACATACTCGATCCACCATACAGCTTTATCAACACCCGGCATCGGTTGGTCTGCTGCTAATTTAGCGATTTCAGCCGCTTTAAGTTTGTATCTGAAACAAACTGAATTAGAAACGGTGCCAATTTAATACTGTTTAATCTACTTGGGATTACTAATGACTTCTTCAATTGTCGTTTTCAATAAATTCTCATTCAACTCGTCTTTATTTAGTGATAATCCAATACCTCGTTGGACTATTCTATCAGCATTCATTGATTGATCAGCGAAAAATGGTATTACCACAATTGGTACTTTTGTAGAAATTGCCTCTTCCATTGATTGTAAACCACCTTGTGTTATGAAAAGTTTAATATTTCGATGTCCTAAAATTAGCAATAAAATCGATTTAAAGAAATGGGTAAAGTTGGAATAACTATTTTATCTCACTTAAAACATCTTGTTGTGGTATCCATTTTGAAACTTTAACATTTTTCGGTAGATTTGGTACATCGACGTTGAATTTCCATAAAACGCGATACGGTAGTGTTTTGAAGACATTCAAAAATATCTGTCGCATTGCTGGATTGACATTGTTCTCATTAACATTTGAACCGAAACTGAAATAAATGAAACCACCTGTTGCACCATCAAGAAATTCAGATAAATCCTGAAAACAATAATTTACAATAAAATAACCCTAAAATTTCATGAATATCTGATGAATTGATAACTTGATAGGTAGGATAATATCCGATGTATTGAACAGTATCGATAATTTTACGATGACGACATAAAATTGTAATTTTCTCGATTAATTCCAGCTTAAAATCAAATATTTTGATAAAATATTGAAATTTTCATTCAAAACATTATGAAAGTATCTTAAAAATGCACAAATTTTCATTCTATACAGTACATCGGATATTATCCTTACATGAAAATTTCCAGTTCATCAGATATTGTTTTAATGTTGTAAAAAATCAATGACTGTACCTTTGGTAATGGTTTTGGTCGTTGTAAATGCACACCACCACCAAATGCAATTGTCATCGGTCCCAATGGACGTTTATTAAATATTGGATTTGTATTCATCAATAGTAAACTAGCATTTTTAATCACATCCCATATTGGTGGTAAATTCTTACCAAAATATTTTTCCATAATTTGTCTCTCATCATGATAATCCTTGAAATACTGTATCGAACTCATGAAAAATGATAACATTGTATTGATAAAACGTTGTTGAAATGTCATCTCAAGCCCATTATCATATGGTGACAGTGGATCTGGATATAGAATCGGATGAACAGGATTACCAAATAAGGAATGAGACATATCGAGCATATCTAATGTTGTTACACCTACATAAGGGCAATTGAAATGATTACTAAATCCATACATAATTGGATTGAAGTATTCAACAATTAACAAATCGAAATGTTCATTTTTATTATTTAAAAGTTTCAAGACTTCCGGATGACTTAATTGACTGTCAGCAGTTTTACATAGTAATTTAGCGGAGAACTCCATCATTTTAAATATGTTTTTACCACTGTCTTCAAGTACTTTGATAGCATTGTGTTCTTTCCATAAATTATACGTATCATTCAGATTAATCTGTTTGATTTTATTTGTGAAATTCGTTGGCCATGGATCTGTTGTTAAAACAACTAAATCATGTCCGTTTTTAGCTAATTGTTCCCAAATCGGACGGAATACAATTTGATGGCTGAATGATGCTGTTGGTACCACCCCCAGAATACGTGCACTAAACACTATCGTTATTAAACCGGAAATATTCAAAATTAATAGAAACAAATGTACTCGAAGCATTTTCGCGTACTGATTCGCTAATTGCACTAAATTAAGACAATCAACTTAAGGCACAATTGAAGTATGTTTATACCTATCGACTACGGTTATTCACTTAGTTATCTGTTCGTTTATTCGTTAATAAAAAAAATTTAACTAGATTAATAAAAATTTTTTTGAGAGACTCCTGCGACTGCAAAAACAGCCTTTATTGATTATTTATCTAATATTTAGAATCAATTGCATACGATAAACAAACGAACTATCGAGTGAAGTATTTTCGTCAAACAAGTGAATTTTATCTTTATTATCAAGTTACAACTTGCAAAATTTATTTATCACTTTAGTAGTTTAGATCGATTGGGGAGAAAAAAATTTTTTACTGCGAAATGTTCGAAATAATCGGATTCTTGTTTTAAGTTTATATACAGAAGTTATTGTAAGAGCCTTTTCGGTTCAGAAATCTCCTCAGAATCTTTCTCTCTACCTGTCTATGTCAATCAGATTGATATGAATTCTTTAATAGATTCTCACCACTCCAAAAATATCCGCTGTGGATTAATGGTTGCTATAAACCATTTATTTTGTAAAATATTTTCATGAAACTTGAAAAACAAGTGTATCGTGTATCTATTGTCGATTTAATTTTTACAATTTGTACATAACATAGCACTTGCAATTTTGATAGATTAGATTAGAAAAACAATCCATCAGTTGATAAGGAAAAATTCTGTCTTGTAGGAAAATTAGGGAACTGAAATGTCAAAAATCGGTAGACTTTTATATAATTTATTATATTTTTCAGTTGGTCTTCAATTTCCTTCCTCGGAATCCAGTCTTGATTAACAAAAATTGAATAATTTTCCAGAAAATATAGAAAACACTTGCTATAACTAGAAATAGCACTGATAAAGTGTCTAATAGTAAATATTGATATAATGGAATATCCATTGCAGCTTGATTACGTAAATGTTTAGCACCTTTATGACGCAACACATACTCGATCCACCATACAGCTTTATCAACACCCGACATAGGTTGGTCTGCTGCTAATTTAGCGATTTCGGCCGCCTTAAGTTTGTATCTGAAAGACACTGAATTAGAAACGGCGCCAATTTAATACTGTTTAATCTACTTAGGATTACTAATGACTTCTTCAATTGTCGCTTTCAATAAATTCTCATTCAACTCGTCTTTATTTAGTGATAATCCAATACCTCGTTGGACTATTCTTTCAGCATTCAATGCTTGATCACCGAAAAATGGTATTACCACAATTGGTACTTTTGTAGAAATTGCCTCTTCCATTGATTGTAAACCACCTTGTGTTATGAAAAGTTTAATATTTCGATGTCCTAAAATTAGCAATAAAATCAATTTAAAGAAATTGATAGAGTTCCAATAACAATTTGATGATTACTTAAAACATCGTGTTGTGATATCCATTTTGAAATTTTAACATTTTTCGGTAGATTTGGTACATCGACGTTGAATTTCCATAAAACGCCATATGGTAATGATTTGAAAACATTCAAAAATATCTGTCGCATTGCTGGATTGACATTGTTCTCATCAACATTTGTTCCAAAACTGAAATAAATGAAACCATCCTTTGCACCATCAAGAAATTCTGATAAATCCTGAAAACAATAATTTACAATAAAATAACGGTAAAATTTCATGTATATCCGATGAATTGATGATTTGATATGTAGGATAATATCCGATGTATTGAACAATACCAATAATTTTACGTTAACGTTATAAAATTGTAATGTTTTCGATCAATCCCCGCTTGAAATCAAACATTTTGAAATTTTCTCTCAAAACATTATCAAAATTTCTTCAAAATACTCAAATTTTCATTGTATACAGTACATCGGATATTATCCTTACATGTAAGTTTCCAGTTCATCAGATATTGTTTTAATATCCATATAAATGCGTATCTTATATGTTGTAAAACATTAAATAATATACCTTTGGTAATGGTTTTGGTGGTTGTAAATGCACACCACCACCAAATGCAATTGTCATTGGTCCCAATGGGCGTTTATTTAATATCGGATTTGTATTCGTCAACATCAAGCTAGCATTTTTCATAATATCTCGTATTGGTGGTAAATTTTTACCAAGATATTTTTCGATAACTTGTCGTTCAGATTGATAATCATTAAAATATGAGATCGATTGTCTTATAAATACTAACACAGTATTGATAAAACGTTGCTTAAATGTCATCTCAAGACCATTATCATACGGTAAAAACAAATTTGGATATAGAATTGGATGAACTGGATTACCAACTATTGAATGAAACAGATCTGGCATATCTATTGATGCTACCCCAACATATGGACAATTGAAATGATTACTCAAGGCAAACATAAGTGGATTTAAATTTTCAACAATTAACAAATCGAAATGTTCATTTTTATTATTCAAAAGTTTCAATACTTCTGGATGGCTCAGTTCACTATCAGCTACTTTGCACATTATTTCAGTGAAAAATTTGAATACTTTAAAAATATTAATGCCGCTGTCTTCAAGTACTTTGATAGCATTGTGTTCTTTTACTATCTTATATGTATGATTCAGATTAATTTGTTTGATTTTATTTGTAAGATTTGTTTGCCATGGATCTGTTGTTAAAACAACTAAATCATGTCCGTTTTTTGCCAATTGTTCCCAAATCGGACGAAATACAACTTGATGACTGAACGATGGTGTTGGTATGACCCCCAAAATACGTGCACTTAACACTATCGTTATTAAACCGGAAATATTCAAAATTAATAGAAACAAATGTAATCGAAGCATTTTCACGTACTGATTCGCTAATTGCACTAAATTAAGACAATCGACTTAAGACACAATCGAAGTACATTTATATTTGTCGACTATTATTTATCACTTTGTGTATATTCGTTAGAACAAAATTGTTAATCAGACTGATAAGAATGGATTATTTATATAATATTTAAAATTAGTTGAATACAGTAAATAAACGAACTGTCGAGAAAAATATTTTTCTATTTTGCGTCTATAATAGCGCTATTATTAAAGTCGATATTGTATCGAAATGAGCTCATTTCGATACTAGTGCTGAAATGAAAAATTTAGTAATTTTTTTTCCACTAGGTTTGTAACATTTTTATTGCTTTTGACAACTGTCAAAAATCATACAAACAAGATACTTAATTTACCGTTTTTCGTACTGATCTTTGGATTTATCGAGTAGTAAATTGCTTCCTGCATTTTCAGCAATTTCCCTTATTTCAGGTGGAGTACATGAAAATTCTTCACTCATTGTTAAATAACAATTGACTAAGAGTGAAAAATAAAACAATTGAAGTTTCCTAGCTGAATGTTCAATTGTTTTTTTTAGTAACACCAACTCCCACCAATTTCCCTAAATATCAAATCTCGCAATTTTTTTGTAAAAAAGGGCACAAAATAGGCAAAATAGAAAAAAAATATTTTCTTAACCCTTTGCACTCGAGCGGTGCCGATACGGCGCCCGGCTAGTTTGAAGTGTCAACTCGATCAGATCAGCTCGAGTGCGGACGAATTCGATTTTGCCGCTTTGGATGACGAACTTACATTGATTTCCGGCGGATTATGCCGCGAAACCAACGGATCCAGTGGAGAAGACAGTTATGAAGTAAGAGGTGTGAGACGGCGAAAAATTAGAATTATAGAGAGCGACAGTGAAGTTGAGAGTGATGTTGAAAGAGAAGTTGCAAGTGAAGCTGTGGAAGGTGCTACCAGTTCAACATGGGTACTTTGTGGAGACTACGACGAAGTGCTGCCAAACGTACAATTTATACCTGGCTAAAACCCCACAGCACCCGAAATGTCCAACGTACAAGAACCAATAGATTTTTTTAAACTCTTTTTCACTAATGAGCTCGTGAAAAAAATTATTCGTGAAACCAATAATTATGCAAAAAGAAAATTGGAAGGAAAGACGCTGTCTGCAAGTTCGATATGGCGAAGCTGGCGTGATGTCACCAACGAAGAGTTCTGGGCATTTCTTGCTGTCGTTATCAATATGGGGACAATGCCGTTGGCCAATTTGCAAGAATATTGGTCGAAGAATGACGTCAGTTATATTCCTTTCAATCCGGAAACATTTACAAGAGACAGATTTAGTCAAATATTTTGGATGCTTCATCTGAAAACTCTTCCAACACACACCACCAATCAACGAACGCGCCTTTTTAGACTATCTCAATTCAAAGTTTTTGGATTATTTTATCCCGGGCGAGCACATATGTGTGGACGAATCTATAAAATTCAAGGGTCGCATTTCTTTCATTACATACAATCCGAAGAAACCGACAAAGTGGGGTATCAGAGTTTATACTTTAGCTGACTCAGAGACTGGCTACATTTGCTGCATTTTGCCATACTATGGATCACTCACCACAAAACTTTTGGTCAGACTCGATTTACCAGTTTCATCAAGAATACCAATACACTTATACCAAATGTTGTTGGAGAAAATTCCAGGTGCTCAGGGGCACCATATGTACACGGACCGCTACTATACCAGTTACCTCTTAGCTCAAGAGCTAGCCAAACTGAAATGTAGTCTTACCGGAACAATCCTAACAAACAGAAAAAAATTGCCGACAGAAATAAAAAAGCCAAAATTTTCGACAAAATCGACGGTTGCGTATCGACGGGACAACACTTTAGTTTTAGGATGGAAAGACAAGAGGGTTGTCACTTGTTTGACTACAAAGGGTGACACAGGAATGACGACGGTCAAAAGAATTACACGAGGTGGTGTGGATATCATGATCAAGAAACCCAATATTGTATTGAACTATATAAAATATATGGGTGGTGTTGACCGGGCGGACCAGTATGCATCGAGCTATTGTTTTCTGCGAAAATCCCTTAAATGGTGGCGTAAGCTTTTCTTTTGAGGCATGGAAATTTCCCTGGTCAATTCATACCTTTTGTATAAACTAGAAAAGACCAAAAGAGGGGAAAAGCCACTGAGCCATCTGTGATTCCTGAAAACACTCGTCGAACAATTGAGAGGGTCATATCGCCAGCAACGAGAGCAAGCGTCTACGTCGCATTCCGACGAAATCCGACTAAACGGGAAGCTTGACGTAATACTAAAAGGGCCAAAAAGGGACTGCAAAGTTTGTTCTGACCGTAGCACGCCTGGAGGAAGGCGGTAAACTTCATATTACTGTGATGCGTGTCCAGACAAGCCTAGGATGCATCTTGGCCATTGTTTCACTAAATATCACACAAAAACTAATTACAGAGTATAATACTTATCAAAGTTTGTTGTTTTCGACATATAAATGAATAAACTAGTGAAATTTTATTACTTTTATACGCTTGTTTGTTTATAAATGTTTTTAAAGTATCTGCAAAATGTTGACCTAATTTGGCCGAAATCGTCTCGGGTTGCTGGTTCGCGCAAGCGAAAAAGGCCTCGAGTGCAAAGGGTTAATACTATGACAAGTGAATCTCATATCTATTATCGTTCTAATCTCACGCAAAATTCAATTAACACTTTAATGGTTTAGATTAGAAAAACTATCGATCGGTTGGAGGATCAAAATTTCTCCTTTAACCCCTTAACGCACAGTTTTTTTGAAAAAAAACCGGTCAAAAATAATCAATTTTGTTTGTTTGTAAAAAAACACAATTTAGAACATTGTTTTGTCAAAAAAATTTAAAAAATACAAAAATAATCAAAATTTAATATAAATAATAAAATACAACTCCGCTCGAATTAACTCGAGTGTGCACAGTTTGGTCAGTTTAGAGTGCTTGAGTTAACTCGAGCGTGCCACTGAAGGGGTTAAATGTATCGAAAACATGGAGATCTATTGAATTTTACTACAACAGCGGACTTTACTGCAAACTATATTCTTCATGATTTAAGTTTAGGACAGAGTTCTTCTGAGATTGTTTTTAGTTTAACGATCTTTTCTGAATCTTTTCTAAAATTTGGTGTCGAACTCGAAATTTCCGAGTTACCCATTAGACCAGTGGTGGCGAATCTTTAGAGCTCGGTGTGTCAAGATTTTGAAACATCGAAATATAATTTACTTGGCGTGTCACATATCACAAAAGTAAAGGCTAAAAAAATAGAAATATTTATAATTTTTGTAAATTAATTATTTGTTTAATGCCATTTAAAAACAAAAACCAAAATTATCAAACCAATGATTTACATTACGTGTCACCAAAAATTTGTTGAAGCATAGTACCGGAAACTGGAATGTTCTCTTAGCTGCCCTGCAGAATCACTTGAAGACCATGCAATCCACTAAATTTCCATCACCACGCAATTTTTGTTTCCTTTCGCTTTTCCAATTTTTCAAAATCTCTTTCTCGGCCTTTAGAATAGTGGTCACATATGTTTTCGAAATGGTCCGCTACTTTTCGCTCGCCACATTTATTCTTTTTTGAAAAATTTATGACTTAATTTTTGTTCAAGCGTTAATTCACCTCTTAAAATATATTTTATACTGCTATTTTTTGATAAATAAACGCATATAGTAAGATAAAGTCTATAAAGTCATCAGAGATTATAATGATGACTACTAGGAAATAGAAACTGGTGCTCACAAGTCAACTGCACTCGTATTGGTTCTGTTAATGCACACGGTTTGCAATTAAATTCAAAGTTTCATGTGAAGCGTCCGCAATAAGAGGTTTCGACTGTGCGTCTATGTACCTGCTTTGGTACTGATATAGAGTGTCCGCGTCCGCATTAGAGAGTGTCCATAATACAGAAGTGTTTTTATATGTAATCTTACAGAGAAGTGCAGGGACATACCGGAAAGCGTCCATAAGTGGAGGTGTCCGTAATTAGAGGTTTTACTGTACATTCTAAACGTAGACTCCTGAATGACGCGGCGTTAGCAGCGACATACTACCATATTATCATGAAACTACTAACAAATGAAACGTATAGTTGTGGTCAAAATAATAGCAGTGGCGAATTGACTTGGAAATTTGTACTTTTTGTTGAAAGCTGTATCATATTTTCTCTAAAAAAGCCTTACAGAACATCTCCTTACAATCTTTGCTGATATTCTGAAAACTTGTTTGGACTTCATTTACCATAGTTCATTTGTAAAACCAACAGTTTGAAAATGTACGCTAAAATATCGTGAACAAAATAATAGCAGTAATTTAATTTTATGTTGAATATTAGGCTATTTCAAATTTGACAACTTATCTAAGCTGTCAAAAAACAATTTTCATTTGTTTTAATTAATAACAAAAACATTTTATTAATTATTGTATTGAATTAACAATAAAATGGGTCGTGGAAAACACTGAACTTAGGAAAAACGAAATTTAATTAAAAAAATGAGTAATGAAGGAAAAACATACATGTTTATACAAAGTCTTTTAAATTGTTCTGCAAAAATGATTAAAAACGCCTTAGATTGGCAACCACAAACAGAAAATCGTGGACGAAAATCGAGAACTTCAAATTATGAAGACAGGAAAATTATACGTTGCATGAAAAAAGATCCTTTTATAACACTGAGAAAAATTATCAATGATCTGATCTATTCGGCGAAGACTTCAGAGTTCACAATTAAATGGTAGGAACCCTAGAAAAATGCCTCTTCTTCAAAAAACGCATGTCAAAAAGCGGATACAATTTGCAAGAGAAGATTTGGGATGATCTGCTTCAAAGTGGCGTAATATTTTGTGGTCTGATGAGAGCAAAATTGTTCTATAAGGGTCAACTGGACGACATGTGTATGTTCGGCGTCCAGAAGGTGCAGCATTCAATCCCAAATACACATTAAAAACAATAAAACATGGTGGATCAAAGATTATGGTTTGGGGTTGTTTTTCCTATCATGGTTAGGGCCTATATTTTGGATAAAAGGCATAATGGATCAATTCATCTACACCCAAATTTTAAGAAATCTTATGTTTCTTTATGCTGAAGAAGAAATGCCCCTGAAATGGGTGTTTATGCAGGATAATGATACAAAGCATACAAGTCGATCTGCAAAAGAATTTTTTCAGGAACATAACATAAACATTTTGGATTTGTCGGCCCAATCATCCGACCTTAAGCCCATTGAAAACCTTTGGGGAGATATTAAAGAAGCGGTAACGGTGACTAAGCCCGGCAATGTCGATGAATTATGGTATGTTGTGAAGTCTACGTGGGAAAATATCCCTGCTGCAAGATGTCAGAAGTTAGTTGATTCTATGCCAAGACGATGCGATGCTGTTTTGAAAAATAAGGGCTATGGAATTAAATACTAGTTTGTTCTTGAGCTAACGTGAATAATTGTGCTCAAATATTTATGGTCAAATTTGTTTTTCATAAAAATGTTTGAATACTGCTATTATTTTGTCCATGTTATTTTAGCAAAGTTTTCGTTGATAATACATTCTGCATAAAAAATATGTCAAACTAACTATGAAAACATTTTCAATTTGTCAATAACATTAGTAAAAATCACCCTATGAAGTTTTTTCTGATAAAAAATCATATAATTCTTCTGCTAAAATGAAAATTTCTAGATCAGCTTGACACTGCCATTTTTATTATCTATTTAATTTTTACAAACTTGCAGCTTTTATGGATTACATTACAAAAAACATCCATCAGTTGATAACGAAAGATTCTAATTTAAGAATGTGCGAAATATGGGGAACACTTGAATGTTATTGCAATTTCGTAATTAATAAATCAGTCAGTTTATTACGTTTCTCAGTTCGTCTTCAATTTCCTTCCTTGGAATCCAGATTTGATTAACAAAAATTGAATAATTTTCCATAAAATATAGAAAACACTTGCTATAACTAAAAATAGCACTGATAAAGTGTCTAATAGTAAATATTGATATAATGGAATATCCATGGCAGCTTGATTACGTAAATGTTTAGCACCTTTATGACGCAACACATATTCGATCCACCATACAGCTTTTTCAACACCCGGCATCGGTTGATCTACTGCTAATTCAGCAATTTCAGCCGCTTTAATTTTGTACCTGAAAGAAACTGAATCAGAAAAGCTGACAATTTAATGCTGCTTAAACCTACTTAGGATTACTAATGAGTTCTTCAATTGTCCTTTTCAATACATCCTCACTCAGCTCGTTTTTATTCAGCGATAATCCAATACCTCGTTGGACTATTCTACCAGCATTCATTGATTGATCAGCGTAAAATGGTATTACCAGAATTGGTACTTTTGTAGAAATTGCCTCTTCCATTGATTGTAAACCACCTTGTGTTATGAAAAGTTTAATATTTCGATGTCCTAAAATAAGCAGAAAATCGATTTAAAGAAATTGGTAAAGTTGGAATAACTATTTTTTTCTATTTTGCGTCAATAATAACGCTATTATTAAACTCGCTACTGTATCGAAATGTGCTCATTTTGATACTAGTGCTGAAAAGTAAAATAGTAGGAATTTTTTCTTCCACTAGGTTGGTAACATTTTCATTGATTTTGACAATTGTCAAAAATTATAAAAACAAGATACTTAATATACCGTTTTTCGTACTGATCTTTGGATTTATCGGGTAGTAAATTGCTTCCTGCATTTTCAGCAATTTCCCTTATTTCAGGTGAAGTACATGAAAATTCTTCACTCATTGTTAAATAAGCAATTTGACGAAAAAAATAATTGACTAAGAGTGAAAAATAAAACAATTGAAGTTTCCTAGCCGAATGTTCAATTGTTTTTTTTTTAGTAACACCAACTCCCACCAATTTCCCTAAATATCAAATCTCGCAATTTTTTTGTAAAAAAGGGCACAAAATAGACAAAATAGTATAAAGAACTCGTGTCAGAAGTCGTATGTTGCACTCGTCCTTTAGAAAACTCGCGTTTTGTTGTTTTTGTTGTTTTTGTTCTTTAATATATGTACTATATCTCACTTAAAACATCTTGTTGTGGTATCCATTTTGAAACTTTAACATTTTTCGGTAGATTTGGTACATCGACGTTGAATTTCCATAAAACGCGATATGGTAATGTTTTGAAGACATTCAAAAATATCTGTCGCATTGCTGGATTGACATTGTTCTCATTAACATTTGAACCGAAACTGAAATAAATAAAACCATCTTTTGCACCATCAAGAAACTCAGATAAATCCTGAAAACAATAAATTACAATAAAATAACCCTAAAATTTCATGAATATCTGATGAATTAATCATGTGATATGTAGGATAATATCCGATGTATTGAACAGTATTGATAATTTTACGTTGACCACATAAAATAGTAATTTTTGAGATTAATTCCAGTTTAAAATCAAACATTTTGATAAAATATTGAAATTTTCACTCAAAACATTATGAAAGTTTCTTCAAAATGCACAAATTTTCATTCTATACAGTACATCGGATATTATCCTACCATTTCATCAGATATTGCTTTAATGTCCAATGTTTAATGTTGTAAAACATCAAAGACTGTACCTTTGGTAATGGTTTTGGTGGTTGTAAATGCACACCACCACCAAATGCAATTGTCATCGGTCCCAATGGACGTTTATTAAATATTGGATTTGTATTTATCAATAGTAAACTAGCATTTTTAATCACATCCCATATTGGTGGTAAATTCTTACCAAAATATTTTTCCATAATTTGTCTCTCATCATGATAATCATTTAAATATGGTGCTGAACTCATTAAAAATGATAACATTGTATTGATAAAACGTTGCTGAAATGTCATCTCAAGTCCATTATCATATGGTGACAGTGGATCTGGATATAGAATCGGATGAACAGGATTACCAAATAAGGCGTGAGACATATCGAGCATATCTAATGTTGTTACACCGATATAAGGACAATTGAAATGATTACTAAATCCATACATAATTGGATTGAAGTATTCAACAATTAACAAATCGAAATGTTCATTTTTATTATTCAAAAGTTTCAAGACTTCCGGATTGCTTAATTGACTGTCAGCAGTTTTACACTGCAATTTAGTGGAAAGCTCCATCATTTTAAATATGTTTCTACCACTATCTTCAAGTACTTTTATAACATTGTGTTCTTTCCATATTTTATACGTATGGTTCAGATTAATCTGTTTGATTTTGTTTGTAAAATTCGTTGGCCATGGATCTGTTGTTAAAACAACTAAATCATGTCCGTTTTTAGCTAATTGTTCAAAAATTGGACGGAATACAATTTGATGGCTGAATGATGGTGTTGGTACCACCCCCAAAATACGTGCACTAAACACTATCGTTATTAAACTGGAAATATTAAAAATTAATAGCAATAAATGTAATCGAAGCATTTTCGCGTACTGATTCGCTAATTCCACTAAATGAAGACAATCGACTTAAGATACAATTGTACATTTATACCTGTCGACTATGATTATTCACTTAGTTATCTGTTCGTATATTCGTTAGAAAAAAAATGTTAATCAGATTAATAAAAATTTTTTTGAGACTCCTGCGACTGCAAAAACAGCCTATATTGATTATTTATCTAATAATTAGAATCAATTGCACGAACTATCGAGTGAAGTATTTTCGTCAAACAAGTGAATTTTATCTTTATTATCAAGTTATAATCTGTACAACTTGCAAAATTTAGTTATCACTTTAATAGTTTAGAGCGATTGGGGGGAAAAAATTCTGCTTTAAAGGCCTGGAAAACAGAGAGATCGCTTGAGTATTACTGCGATAGCTTTTTTTACAGCGAAATTTTCAAAATAATCGGATTGTTGTTTTAAGTTTATATACAGAGGTTATTGTAAGAGCCTTTTTGATTCAGAAATCTCCTCAGAATCTCTCTACCTGTCTATGTCAATCAGATTACTACACACAGAGAAAAATATGGTAGATACAATCATCTGAATATGGTAAAAAATTTTGATAGTAGCGAATACCATTTGCATTTTTAAATGCACAATGTGAATAGTAATATTCACTATCTGTATGATAATTTTTACCATCTTGCTGGTTACTGTAAGATTGTAACCTTTATTATTTAAATAATAATTGCTAAAATCGTATTAATAAATCCTACGATCAATGATGGTAATCATTACCATCAGAGCTTGTATTATGTTTCGTTAATTTTCCGCGCTCCATAGTGATGTTGTAAACATAAACATCTTATGTAGTTATCTATGATAAACAATAGATAATGAACGCGTCCTTTGTTTTTACAATTTTTTACAATTGTCAAAAATCATCTAGCTAATAAATTGTACGATACTTGATGATTACAATTACCATCTTACGATTATAGTAATTAACATAATAAATTATTGTACATACAATTTTAATTTTTATATATTTTATTATTATCCTAGATAGTAAAAACAACTATACAAGTATCGTTGGTGCTACCATATTTTTCTCTGTGTGTAAGAATTCTTTAATAGATTCTCACCACTCCAAAAATATCCGCTGTGGATTAATGGTTGCTATAAACCATTTATTTTGTAAAATATTTTCATGAAACTTGGAAAAAGTGGATCGTGTATCTACCTATTGTCGATTTAATTTTTACAATTTATACATAACATAGCACTTGCAATTTTGATAGATTAGATTAGAAAAACAATCCATCAGTTAATAAGGAAAAATTTTGTCTTGAGGACGTGTTCGAAAATTAGGGAACTACCCTGAAATTGAAAATTCAGTAAACTTTTAAATAATTTATTGTATTTTTCAGTTGGTCTTCAATTTCCTTCCTGGGAATCCAGTCTTGATTATCAAAAATTGAATAATTTTCCAGAAAATATAGAAAACACTTGCTATAACTAGAAGTAGTACTGATAAAGTGTCTAATAGTAAATATTGATATAATGGAATATCCATTGCAGCTTGATTACGTAAATGTTTAGCACCTTTATGACGCAACACATACTCGATCCACCATACAGCTTTATCAACACCCGACATAGGTTGGTCTGCTGCTAATTTAGCGATTTCAGCCGCCTTAAGTTTGTATCTGAAAGAAACTGAATTAGAAATGGTGCCAATTTAATGCTGCTTAAACCTACTTAGGATTACTAATGACTTCTTCAATAGCCGCTTTCAATACATTCTCACTCAACTCGTCTTTATTTAGTGATAATCCAATACCTCGTTGGACTATTCTTTCAGCATTCAATGCTTGATCACCGAAAAATGGTATTACCACAATTGGTACTTTTGTAGAAATTGCCTCTTCCATTGATTGTAAACCACCTTGTGTTATGAAAAGTTTAATATTTCGATGTCCTAAAATTAGCAATAAAATCGATTTAAAGAAATTGGTAAAGTTGGAATAACTATTTTATCTCACTTAAAACATCCTGTTGTGGTATCCATTTGGAAATTTTAACATTTTTCGGTAGATTTGGTACATCGACGTTGAATTTCCATAAAACGCGATACGGTAATGTTTTGAAGACATTCAAAAATATCTGTCGCATTGCTGGATTGACATTGTTCTCGTTAACATTTGAACCGAAACTGAAATAAATAAAACCATCTTTTGCGCCATCAAGAAATTCTGATAAATCCTAAAAACGATAATTTACAATAAAATAACGGTAAAATTTTATGAATATCCGATGAATTGATGATTTGATAGGTAGGATAATATCCGATGTATTGAACAGTATTGATAATTTTACGTTGAGCACATAAAATTGTAATTTTTTCGATTAATTCCAACTTAAAATCAAAGATTTTGATACAATATTCAACTTTTCGTTAAAGAATTATCAAAATTTCTTCAAAATACTCAAATTTTCTTTGTATACAGTACATCGGATATTATCCTTACGTGAAAATTTCCAGTTCATCAGATATTGTTTTAATATCCAATTTTAACATAAAAATACGGGTGCGTATCATTATAAAATATTGTAAAACATTAAATAATATACCTTTGGTAATGGTTTTGGTGGTTGTAAATGCACACTACCACCAAATGCAATTGTCATTGGTCCCAATGGGCGTTTATTTAATATCGGATTTGTATTCGTCAACATTAAGCTAGCATTTTTCATAATATCTCGTATTGGTGGTAAATTTTTACCAAGATATTTTTCGATAACTTGTCGTTCAGATTGATAATCATTAAAATATGATATTGATTGTCTTATAAATGCTAACACAGTATTGATAAAACGTTGCTTAAATGTCATCTCAAGACCATTATCATACGGTAAAAACAAATCTGGATATAGAATTGGATGAACTGGATTACCAACCATTGAATGAAACATATCTGGCATATCTAATGATGCTGCCCCAACATATGGACAATTGAAATGATTACTCAAAGCAAACATAAGTGGATTTAAATTTTCAACAATTAACAAATCGAAATGTTCATCTTTATTATTCAAAAGTTTCAATACTTCTGGATGGCTCAGTTCACTATCAGCTACTTTACACATTATTTCAGTGAAAAATTTGAATAGTTTAAAAATATTAATGCCACTGTCTTCAAGTACTTTGATAGCATTATGTTCTTTCACTATCTTATATGTATGATTCAAATTAATTTGTTTGATTTTATTTGTAAAATTCGTTGGCCATGGATCTGTTGTTAAAACAACTAAATCATGTCCGTTTTTTGCCAATTGTTCCCAAATCGGACGGAATACAACTTGATGACTGAACGATGGTGTTGGTATGACCCCCAAAATACGTGCACCAAACACTATTGTTGTGAAACCGGAAATATTCAAAATTAATAGAAACAAATGTGACCGAAACATTTTCGTGTACTGATTCGCTAATATGTACCACTAAATTATCGACTTAAGACACAATTTAAGTAAATTTATACCTGTATACTGCCATTGTTCATGTAGTTATCTCAGCATACTCATTAGTAAAAAAATATTAATCTGATTGATAAGAATTTTTTGAAAGACGGCCGCAACTACAAAAACAACCTCTATGGATCTATTAATTTAGAAGTAGTTGGATACAATATGTAGACGAACTATTGAAATTATCATAAAACTACAACAAGAGGATCTCATACAACTAGTAGCGTGGTATTTACATGATATAACACGTGGGCGATTCTCTAGTAATAGGAAAAATTATACTTGATAACTGATAAATATATTTATGTCATTCGTATAAATTATTCAACGATTAATAGATGTCAAAACGATCGCATTATTAAGCAAATTATATTTGTTTACTTGACGACGGGGGCAATTATAGCGTTGCGATGGCGTTATGAAAAATAATAGCCCGCTGTCAAGGCGCGTTGCTATGATAAACAATTTTTTGCTGTCATTAAAAATCATAACCTCAAATTTTCAGATGTCAAAGAAAAATTTTAAAAAAACAAAAATAAAGTTAAATTGTTTCTTTTATTTATGGCATAAACTCATGAATGGACCATGAGCGTAATGGGCATAACGCCGTCGGGCCGTATACTGTCGACACTCAGGCGGTATTTGTGTAATAAAGCCCTTGATACATTAATGACTACAATTACTCATGAACTAATAATCTTTTATTTTGATGCTGCGTCTAGAAGGTATCCTCCGATGTTATAATGATGTAAAACTAGCCACGTACTCTTATGTTTTGTCGATAATTAGATACATATGAAATTCTCTACTCCAAAATTGGATCTCTTATCCATTATCAATCTAATCTCTGCAACTTGCAAAAATCTGTGCTTATCATGTAATAGCGTGGCAAATGGATCATGTGATACTTGATTTTTTTTCTCTGAAAATGATCGGACACTCAAACGATTATTTACCACTTTTCAGTCATTTTGTCAAAAACGCTTAACGGCCTGATAATTAAGAGAACCTCGTTGTATGTATTATATAAAGAGAAGGATGATTTTTATTTACTTTGGGGTCATTCCATATGAAATCGTCTGATTGGCGAAGCCGATTAATCTTAGATTTTGCTGTAACTTTGAGGGACTATTCTTTAGGATCCCAAAGAACAAAAGACACTGGAGTTAATTAAAAAACAAAACGAAAATTGAGTAACAAAGACACATCTTCAGCACCATCTCGTTAATGACAGGTATTTTATTTAAAAAAATCTCTGTAAACATCATCAGCTGATTGAAAGGTACAGTTTCGAACTATCCTTTCTACAATTATGAGACTCAAGTTTTGGTAAGTCAGTCAAATACTTGTGTACATGAACTTTCTTACACTGATCTATTTTATTGTTTTTCCGTGTATTTTTCGGTTTTAACTTTTTTATAATACCAGTATCATTGCTTTTTGAAGTGAAACTTCTTTAGCCGCACTTGAGTGTAAATATTTTCCCCGTGAGAGGAAACACTTCCCCTCTAACAGACAGCTGAGAGGGAAAAGTGGGGGCGTTGCCAATAGCGTTGCTTATACTCTGTCAGTTCTGCCAACTGTGTAAAATAAACACTAGGCTCTAAAGTTGGCGTCATTGATCGATGTACAGCGTCCTCTGGAACGAAACTAAAATTTCAAGGGTTACTCCGATTTATAATTTTTATATTTATAATATTAATTAATGGCGTTAAATTGAGATAAGCGAAATGACGAAAAATACAACTGTAGAACAAAAACGAGCCTTCAGGCAACGACCGAAAGAAAATAAACCAAGAAAAAAATGAATTTCATCTCTAACCTAAGAAGTTTCACTTCTAACGCGCGGCGTTCCATGCACTTTCAATTTTTTTTTACCCAATTCTGCAGTACTTGCCATTCGCCAACGCCCAAAGTATTTAAAAACATTTTTTTAAAGATTGGCAATCTCTGATTGTTTACTAATAGATGATATTTTAAGGTGAAGTTTCATTCGATTCAGGTTTATCTTCAGTTCGAGAAATTATTTCTTTCATTACTAAAGAAATAAGGTTTTGTTGTCTTTGATCCCACGTCAGATCATTCCCAACAGAGTAAAAAATTTGTTTCCTTATCTTTTCTGTTATTTCGTTACATTTTTTATTAACGCTCCTTTTGCATTTAGTGGAATTACAGAGTCGTTTTATTTTTCGAGCGTTTCTTAGTACTAATTCTTTATTACTGTCTTTTTTTACTGAGACTGTAATATAACTGACCTGTTTCTCGTGCTTTTTTAATTTTATTTCTTTCCCAATCTTGAATAATCCCTTTATTTTTTCGAGCTCTTTTGTTAACGAAACAAACTTTCATCTAAAACTGCCTTTATAGACTGATTTGCGTTCTTTTCATTAGACTCAGTACTCGTATTTTTCACGCTTTCAAAAGATGTATCAAATATATTGTGAAGAACACGGTTTATCACAATCTTCGATAATTACTAACCCGGTGTTTTCATCTAAGCGCATGTTATCATTAAAAATTGGTATTTGATTGTCATAATCTTCTAACTGAATCGATTCAGATTCAGCAGGCACCATTTCTCCTGTTTTTTTTATCTAGAATCATCGTCGAAGTTTTGGAATACATGAATTGTATTCGGGCTCCGCCGCTCGTTTTCTAAAGGACGAGTGCAATATACGACTTCTGATACGAGTTTTTTATACAATTTTTTTCTATTTTGCCTATTTTGTGCCCTTTTTTACCAAAAAAATTGTAAGATTTGATATTTAGGGAAATTGGCGGGAGTTGGTATTACTGATAAAAACAATTGAACATTGTTTGTTTTTTTTTATTGATGTATTTGTGGTTGTATACGTTACCAAAAATTACTATGTATTTTGTTGATTTTGTTTACGATTTTTGACACTGACAACTGTCAATACCAACGTTAGGGAACAAAAATTACTACATTTTTCATTACAGTACAGTGTATCGAAATGAGTTTAATAATAGCGCTATTACTGTGGCAAAATAGAAAAAATAAATTCGTTACTCATTACAGCAGTAATGAGTAATGACTCTCCAATGCATTTAAAAAAGTATTGCAATTTTTGCAATTTTGCTAAAAATATCCTCTGTGGATTATTGGATGCAATAAACGAATTATTTTGTAAAATATTTTCATGAAATTTGGAAAAAGTGGATCGTGTATCTACCTATTGTCGATTTAATTTTTACAATTTGTACATAACATAGCACTTGCAATTTTGATAGATTAGATTAGAAAAACAACCCATCAGTTGATAAGGAAAAACTCTGTCTTGTAGGAAAATTAGGGAACTGAAATATGAAAAATCAGTAAACTTTTAGATAATTTATTGTATTTTTCAGTTGGTCTTCAATTTCCTTCCTCGGAATCCAGTCTTGATTAACAAAAATTGAATAATTTTCCACAAAATATAGAAAACACTTCCTATAACTAAAAATAGCACTGATAAAGTGTCTAATAGTAAATATTGATATAATGGTATATCCATTGCAGCTTGATTACGTAAATGTTTAGCACCTTTATGACGCAACACATACTCGATCCACCATACAGCTTTATCAACACCCGACATAGGTTGGTCTGCTGCTAATTCAGCAGTTTTAGTTGCTTTAATTTTGTACCTGAAAGAAACTGAATCAGAAAAGACGTAATTTCAATGCTGCTTAGTCTACTTAGGATTACTAATGAGTTCTTCAATTGTCGTTTTCAATAAATCATCACGCAGCTCGTCCTTATTGAGCGATAATCCAATACCTTGTTGGACAATTCTTTCAGCATTCATTGATTGATCAGCGAAAAATGGTATTACCACAATTGGTACTTTTGTAGAAATTGCCTCTTCCATTGATTGCAAACCACCTTGTGTTATGAAAAGTTTAATATTTCGATGTCCTAAAATTTGCAATAAAAACGATTTAAAGAAATTGGTAGTGTTCGGATAACAATTTTATGCTTACTTAAAACATCCTGTTGTGGTATCCATTTTGAAATTTTCACATTTTCCGATAGATTTGGTACATCGACATTAAATTTCCATAAAACGCGATACGGTAATGATTTGAAGACATTCAAAAATATCTGTTGCATTGCTGGATTAACGTTTTTCTCATTCACATTTGAGCCCAAACTGAAATAAATGAAACCATCTTTTGCACCATCAAGAAATTCAGATAAATCCTGAAAACCATATTTCATAATTTACAATAAAATAATCCTAAAATTTCATAAATATCTGATGAATTGATAATTTGATATGTAGGCTAATATCCGATGTACTGAACAGTATCAAAAATTTTACATTGACGACATAAAATTGTAATTTTTTCGATTAAATCCAGTTTAAAATGAAACATTTTGATAAATTATTGAAATTTTCAATCAAAACATTTTGAAAGTTTCTTCATAATACTCAAATTTTCATTGTATACAGTACATCGGATATTATCCTTACATGAAAATTTCCAGTTCATCAGGTATTGTTTTAATGTCCAATGTTTAATGTTGTAAAACATTAAAGAATGTACCTTTGGTAATGGTTTTGGTGGCTGTAAATGCACGCCACCACCAAATGCAACTGTCATCGGTCCCAATGGACGTTTATTAAATATTGGATTTGTATTTATCAATAGCAAACTAGCATTTTTCATAATATCCCATATTGGTGGTAAATTCTTACCAAAATATTTTTCCATAATTTGTTTCTCATCATGATAATCATTTAAATATGGTGCTGATGTCAATAAAAATGATAGCATTGTATTGATAAAACGTTGTTGAAATGTCATCTCAATTCCATTATCATATGGTGACAGAAAATCTGAATATAAAATTGGATGAACTGGATTACCAAATAGGGAATGATACATATTTGGTAAGTCTAATGATGTTACACCAATATAAGGACAATTGAAATGATTACTAAATCCATACATAATTGGTTGTACATATTCAACAATTAACAAATCGAAATGTTCATTTTTATTATTTAAAAGTTTCAAGACTTCCGGTTTGCTTAATTCACTATCAGCAGTTTTACGTAGTAATTTAGTAAAGAAGTCAGATATTTTAAATATGTTTTTACCGCTGTCTTCAAGTACTTTGAAAGCATTGTGTTCTCTCCATAAATTATACGAATGATTCAGATGGATCTGTTTGATTCGATTTGTGAAATTCGTTTGCCATGGATCTGTTGTTAAAACATCTAAATCATGTCCGTTTTTAGCTAATTGTTCCCAAATCGGACGGAATACGATTTGGTGACTAAATGAAGGGGTTGGTATCACGCCCAAAATACGTGCACTTAACACTATCGTTGTTAAACCGGAAATATTCAAAATTAATAGCAACAAATGTAATCGAAGCATTTTCGCGTACTGATTATATTTAGTATATTTATACCTGTCGACTATGCTTATTCACTTAGTTATCTGCGCGTATATTCGTCACAAAAAAAATATTAATCAGACTGATAAGATCTCGTATCTATTATTCAGCTAGTTTCCACAATTTGTTGATTTTCCGCTTGTTATACTGCCAGTGGCGTAACTGAGCTACTTAGGGCCCGCCCGCAAAAAAATTCGGGGGGCCCTCTTTAAAAAAAAAAAAGAACTACTACAAATTAAGGTGATCCATAACATAAAATCATTTATTATTATTTGCTTAAATTCCCAGTACACTGCTTTCAAAATGATACTAATTTGCCTCAGAAGCAGTTATTACACACATGAACTATTTACAATTATTTTACTAATATGTTTATTCAAAAGCCCGTTTTTTTTTACTAAAAATTCGGTGATAATATCGTCCAAATTAATATTTTGTGTGTAATCACTTTCAGTCAAAGCTTTAAGTCGAGATTGTGACATTGTGCTTCTCAAATACCTTTTTATCAAATTTAATTTCCAAAATGACTTTTTCGATGTTGCAGAAGTAACAGGAAGTATCAAAAATAATTGTTACAGTGCACAGGTCATCAAAACTGCTTATCATACATCTATTTTTTTACGAATAAAAATTTTTCCAAATCTTATGTAGGTACTTGCTACATCTGAATGTTCTGTCATTATTACAGTTTTCAAATTAATTATTTACTAAACAGTATCTTCTGGGTAATTATTTGCAAGATTTCTTGATTTAAAAATAATTTCTTCTTCATTTATTTCCACTAATGTTTTAATTCAAATCTCTTTAATGATGTTAACAATATACATTTTATCTATTTATGTTTTGTAAGATAAGAACAAAAGTACTATTGATTCTATGAAGTTTAGATTACGTATATAGGAGGTTTTTAGAAGACTAGATACCTATTTCATATGTCAACTACTTTTTTTTCTTTTGCACATAAGCACATATCTTTGAAAATATTATCGGGGGCCCGTCCGCGCGGCGGGCTCTGCGGGCCTTATTTATATGCCACAACTTAAAAGCCATAACTTAAAATTGTTACTTTGTTCTTACAATTTGCATGTTTATTATTTAGACACTTCTAGGGATGCGACATGGAGTGAAAAAAATCGATTACCAAAAAAATCGATTTTGCGAGAAATTCGATTTTTTTTAATTATTCGAAAACCAGTTTTTTTTCTATGATACATAATAATAAAATTACCAGATTAATATTAACAATTCATTAGTGCAGAAATTGATTAAAATGTGTAGATAGTTTGGCTATATTGGTTTAAACCAACGTCGTGTATCTTATTTTTTTACTTTTAATAAAAAAAAATAGAGTGTAACTAATATAATCGATTTATTAAAAATCGATCTTTAATATCTAGAGAATCGATTATTAAAAATCGATTATAAAAAAAATAATCGATCAATATAAAAATCGACTATTTCTTCACATCCCTAGACACTTCACATTGTTAAGATACGCATACTTAGTCATGGTTAATAGATGCGTTAAATAGTATAAATACGTGTTGAATTTAACTGATAAAGTAAACAATATCAACAAACATGTGTTGTCTTTGTCGTACTCATAATGAGTTTTGAATAATTGTTCTTAGAGTCTTAGACACATCTCATTCTGTAATGAGTTAGACAAGAACGGACTATGCTATGTCTTGTTCTTTTCAAAGTTACAAACAATTTAATAGTCCGTTCTGACATCATAACAGGGGGTGATAGTTTCAAATCCTTGGCGGTATAATTCACTTTTTTCTTTATTATGATATCATAATAATTCATAAAAGTGAGACATACAACTTTTCACAAACGTTGACACTGATAAGTAAGTCACAAAAATTCAAATCGTGAAATGGTATTTCGGTATTTGAATTAATTATTTCGTTTTTCACACGTATTTATAGCAACTATTAACGTTGACTAACAATAAGTAGGCGTTTCTTAACAACAGTGGGGAGTGTCCAAATAATAAAAACAAAAAACTCCTTCTATTCGACCTACTCTGACCACATAATTGTTCTATCGTAATCCGTCAATAGGGGGAGACTTCCTCCCACTATTTTTCTTAAGCCTGCGCCTCTTGTACCTCAAAACACGGTGTTTCTTTTTTAAGATCTCACGGTCGCATTTCACAATTTGAAGAAAAGGTTGATAGCTCAAATTATTACAAAAGTGAAAATCTCGGTCCCTCTTAAACTTTTTTTTCAAAATTTCTTATCAAATTTAAAAACAAGGGCTAAAGAGCAAATATCAAAAGATTTTTTCTTAAGGTCTCATTTTCTCAAATTAAAACTTTTCGGCAAGTTCTTGGGTGAATTAGATAGAGAAAAGAAAACTTGAGGTCCCTCTTAAACTCTTTTTTTGAAAAATCTTCTAGTTTTTTGGTGATTTGAGTTTAAAGAGATGTTTGTTATTCCTATTTTTAACGTTAGTTAACGAAAAGTTACCGCTCTTAGAAGTACGGAGTGGTGGAGAACTTGTAAACAACCAATCAGTACTTGCCTAAACACACAGTGTTGCCGGTTTGAAGGTGACACACCAAATTTACTGACAAGAAAATAATTAAGAACTTATTGAAATAATAGACCACAATTACAGACGAAAAATTAATTAATTCCCTTTTTTATGTCTAATTGTTGCGATAAAATTTCTCCTGTGTAATAAAAATTGGAAAACATACATTTGAAATAGAGAACTAAACAACTATACAAAAATATATAATTGTTAATTTAATAAAAAACAATATAAGATACATAAGGTAATCATTGCAAGCATTATCAGATAATAATAATTTTATTGTTCCTTAATTATATATTTTTCTTTCTAAAAGTTTAACGGGAATAAAAGATTTAATTAAACATTCAAAGACAATTAAGATTTTTCCACACACTACTACAATGTTGAAAAATAAAAAAAAAAGTAGATAAGATTATTTCAGTGAAACGACCTGATAAAAAAATTGTCGAGAGAGAGAGCGAGAGAAACACACAACACACACACACACACAGAGAGAGAGAGAGAGAGAGAGAAATCATTTGCCACAGGCAAATATCTCTCATAATTTTTCTTATAAGCCCTTTTTATGTAAAAATCAAAAACATTATCACTTTTCGTGTCCCGTTAGTGTGCCAAATACATTTCCAATATAAGTAGCAATTAATAATAATAATAATAATAATAATAATACACTCCTAATGTGAATTAATTAGAACTTTTGTGCAATTATGTCCAATTAATATCTTTCTAAAGAAACAGGCGTTTTGATTATTTACGAATTACTAAATTTTTGAGATAGCTAAGGTCCTAATAAAACTTGCAACACAATGAAATAATAATTTATGGCTTCAGATTTCAGAAGACTTGATTCGTCCATCTGTTATAAGTTATAACAGAAACCTTTATACTTTCACATTTGTAAACTGGACAATCCCGAAAGGCAATAAGAATTTGGGAATTCCCAGATTGTAAACAAATTATTCACAAATGCCGAAATACTAAGGGTTATAAAAATTGATATAATATCGAAGAAAGAAGGCAAATCCAAAATGACGATTTTACTTCACTTATTTTGTCTGCTATTGGAGAGAGCACGTCTTGTACCTTTTCCAAGTTTCGACAAACTATTTTATTTTACTTATATTTTGCGATTTTTTGCAAATATAGTTTAATACAGTTTTTATAACAGTGATTGTGTTTGTGTTGAATTTACAACATAAAACATGGGTGCTCGTTCGAAGAAAAGTGCAAAGAAATTGTGGATCCACGAATACCGAAAAAGAAAACACACCCAACTATCTTACGAAGGGATTTATAGAAATGAAATAAAGATGTACGCAGGTAAACTGGAAAAAGGGTTTTTTCTTCGATCACTGGTCTGATTATGATCACAATGTTACACTCTACGAGATATGTATTTTATGCAAAAGGGAAGTAATACTACAAGAATGTCTATTGAACAAATCTCAAACTTTTTATTTTGTTTCAGCTCTCATATTCGATTTTTTAATTGTTTGGAATCGTTTTATGACACCCTTCGATGGGTCACCAGATGTTTTCTTTTATTATGGCTTTCTAAAACTCGATAAAAAAAAGGGAAGTAAAACTGCAAGGATGTCTATTGAACAAATCTCAAACTTTTTATTTTGTTTCAGCTCTTATATTCGATGTTTCCCAAGAACAAGAAGAAATTAATTACAATTAATTAATTTATTTATAGGTACAATTTATATAGTTTTAATAAAACGTTGGATTTTCTTTATTATAATTAACTTTAGGGGCTGTATTGTATTAATTTTATTTTTGTCATTATATTACCTTCTATTTTTATATAGAATACAAGTGTATGTACATATGCTATATGCTATATAATTGGTAGATATTTGCTTTCTTTGTATATTTTCCAAACTACCTGCTTCAGCAATGTCCCCACATGTTCGGTTTATATCGAGGACGTCCGTAGGAATTAGTCCCGTGAAATTGTCGAACGGTAGTCGAAAATTCAATGATCTATTATAATGTATATATCTAATTGTGAGTTGTTGCGAAAATTTCCGAATTGTATAAAAATAATAAAAACTTAGTCAACCATTGTTCTGAATAATTAGTACATATTTGAGCTCAATAAACAATAATCATCAGATTGAAATTTTCCTCACGTTAGAATTTGCCTTTACCTGCATTCACTCTAAATCCCTATTTCTCAGTCAACGATGCAAGGATTGTTTATTATAATGTTAGGCGAAAAAATAAGAAAATATTTGGCAACAATGTTTCACCCTCTTGTGGGGGGACGCAGCTTTATGTGTTGCATATATTTTTAAAAACTTTCAAATTTCTGAAGGTCAAATCGGAGCAATAGGGGATTGGACGCAGACCCTTAAGTGGCTAGAAGAATTAGTTTCCCTGTATATCGTTCTACCATTGGATTAGTGAATAAATATATTCGTGATAAATAATTTAACAAAATCATCAAAATATAAATTTAAACTTTTTTTTCAGAAATTATCCAAAAACAGATAAGCTTTATTTTTCTTTGCTCTGATAAACGATGTTTAGAAAGTGTGTATTTTGATTATTTGATGTCACGAATAAAGTAGTCGTTATATACAAAACTACATAACTACCCAGATTTTGACGAATTCTTAAGGATCGATTTCACACCTTAAAACGGCTTAAGCGGTACTAACAAAAAATAAACATCACTTGTTTTTCGATGCAACAAAAAGCATATTACAAGCACAAAAAAAAATCGGAGGCCGACACCTTGTGTAGTAAGCGCATTTTGATACCACCTTTTTTGGCGCCTTTATTATAAATTGTAAAAATTTGATATCGATTTTCCAAATTTACAGAATAGCCTAGTGATTTTGTTTTTACACAAACTACTCTTTAGGTGACTTGTTTTACATTCTTGCAGATTGCATTCGATTAGTTTAATCATTCAAGGAGTAATAAAAGATGATGGCTTGAACAGAAATAGTCTGTATTGTTAATATTGATTTATTGATACTTAAGACAAAAGTGCAGACATTGTAAAGCAATCAAACGATATTTATTTATTGCAATTCGGCAGCAGGAATTGTAGTATGACAATAAAATACGTTGTAATTGTTGTTAGAGTAGCAAGCAATAAACTTCTATCAATTGTAAAGAAATTAGCAGCTGTAATCTGGACCGGATTATATTTTAAATATTTCAATAAATTCATACATTGTAAATCATTTTCAATTGATAGATGATCGCAAGTAATATATTGTAGAGTACGATAAAAGTTTTTATAAGCATTTGTAACAGAATCACTCTTCACTACAATAATCAGCAACGGTATCTGAAATTTTAATCAACACAAAATGTCGATAATTACAATTTTATCATAAAATACTCACAATTTCAACTGCTGCTATCAGTAAATTACCGATAGTTATTATTATTGTAGTATCATTATTGTAACGATTTTGAAGAAAATCGTCGACAATCGAATGCAACAAGACTAAAGTGTACACAAGAAGTTTCATTAGGCCGAAAAACAGCGACCATCCAAAAATTCCATTGAAACAATCAACGGCTTCGATTAAATTGGTGGTGATTCTCTTCATTCGTACAATTAATAAGTGGAATTGTGGTGATTTATTATTAAATGAATGATTTTCAATCTGTTGTGTTAAATATGTAAATTTTATTTCAAAATCATTCAGTAACGTAATTGCAATCACTTGAAAGATTATATAAAAATATGGAGTCATTCTGTATATCAAAGAATAAAGAACTTTGAATTTGATCAATGCAAACCATGTTCTGCATACAAACACATCCACAAGAAATCGCATCGTAATGCAAATTATAAATTTCATCAAACCGCTCTTAAATGATCTTGTTTCTTTGCTGTCTTTAATAATAATATAATTATCAATTATTTGTAAATTATTTAATAATTTTATCCATAATTCTTGATAACAGAAATTGTTTTTAATGAATACAACATAATTGATTAAAATAAGTGAAGACAATAGCAAAGACTGTTTGAAATTAGTGAATACCGTTTTGTTATAAGTGAGCTCACTATCCACAAACGAGATCAGTATAAGAATAGTGAACACAATAAATAAAAAAATTGCACGGAACTTATCACGTTTTAGATTTATTAAAATGTTTCGTGTATCACAATATGTTGGTATCAATCCGAAAATATTGCCTAAACGTATTGAAAATTGTTGAAACATTGACGACTCCGACTTGTTGTTAGAATCCATTATTACTAATACACTAAAATATTTATTGAATTTATATTGGAACATTCATTATAATCAACAGTCATTATTATGATTAAAACGAAGTGCTTTTGTTTGTATTCTCCATTCATTGTTATATTTCTATTTACTTTTAAGGGCGGGTACAAATATTTCTATTCAAACATCAATTGATGTGAATTAATGTAATAACGTATTAGATAATTAAAAAAAAAAAGAAAATACGTTAAAAATATTGGAAAAAATCTTATATTACACATGGTGTCATTTTATGCACTCATGAAATTAGTTCAGTCATGAGCCAAACTATCAGTTAATTAGTTATTTACCGTACACAGGGTGGCCCATTTTCGATGGTTTTGCAGGCTACCTCCTATAAGGAGATCTCGTACAGAATAGCGAATGGTACATTTCTGTCCTACTTTTCTAGTCTAGTTAGATGGTGTATTAGATTTTTGCTATTATTATTATTTACGGTTTTTCACTTTTTTGCGCTTTCGAAAATGCCTCATATTTGTTAGGTTATCATAAAGTTCATCTTTTTTCCGCTGTTTTTAATGTAGTTTTTAAAGCTGATTCTATTTAGTTAATTTTTAAATGGAACATATATTTAATCTATTGGTCATTAAATTGCTTACTTTTTTCTGATTCCAAATATAGTATAGGTATAGTTTGTTATGGTTATTTTCAAAAATGTAAGAGTTATTATGAAAATTTTGATTTCGCAAGGAAAAATTCCGAAAATTATATTCGAAAGGACTTTAAAGTGCAACGAAAGAATTGTTTTTAGCTTGTCAACGAACTATAATTTTGGTTGCTGTTTATTTATTCTTTTGTTTTCTTATTTTGCACTAATTGTAAATAATATTTGTTTCATGGCACTTTAAAGTGCTTTCAAATACAATTTTTGTAAGCATTACTTGCGAAAGAGTCATTCCATATGAAATCGTCTGAATGACGAAGCCGTCTAATCTTAGATTTTGCTGTAACTTTGAGGGACTGTTCTTTAGGATCCCAAAGAACAAAATGTATGCACATTTAATTTTTATAAGCGGCCGTTTCGGCGTATTCGAATTAAGACTTTCAAGAAATGTCATTTTTAGGCTTTATCAATTTTAGCCGTGAAAAAATTTACTATTTCAAAATATCTGTGCATTTGGGCCCGCATTTTGAAGGTAAAAGATGGTAGTTTTCATGTGATAAATCAAAATTTGTTCAGTTAATACCTGTCATTAACGAGATGGTGCTGAAGATGAGTCTTTTTTACTCAATTTTTGTGTTTTTAAACTGACTTCGGCGTCTCGACTGTTTGACGTAAGTGATTAATGTTTCTCAGAAATCAAGTGTATAGAAAAAAATGCAACCCGAAGAGGCCACTCTTTATATACAAATTTTTGCTCGAAATTTTCGAATTTCTGAAAACCGCATTGTTTAGGCTATAAAATGAACGTGTTGACTGCGCCATAACAATATGAAATTTACAGGATCTTCAGTTCTAATCTTCAACTTCAAACGTCTGCAAAACTCGTTTTGTTATTTTCATTCTTAGTATGTGTGTAACGGCCGGTCTTTTATGTTCTTGTTAAACTAAAGTCGATTTTAAAATAAAAGCCATATTTTAAAGTTCAGATTAACAAAAAGCGTCTTTTATCTGTCTGTTAACTAATAGATAGTTACACTAAATTTTATGCTGTTGGTACCACTGTTTCTAAGAAGGATAGCGAATAAAAGATATGTGTTAAAAAAAGATAGCTGAAAAATCAGGTTAGAGGCAAAGTAATAGGCACGAAATTTTAAATATGAAATTGAAATTCATTCATATGTAATTATGTAACGGGTTCGAATTGAAACAGGAAGATACACTAAGATACACTATAGTATATTTTTTCAACATTATCAGTCACATACAACATAAGTACATAAAACAGAGTAGGTTTTAACGAAATTTACATAGACATGGTTTCAATAAGTGCTTCAAGGCCCATTTCTGTTATGACTTAAAAATTTCAAGTTAGCTATATAATCATTTCGATACAATCCTATCAGAAATTGTTTTTTAATATGACAATCATCCCATCTATAAATTGAGGAAATTTGGCAATTATATAAGAATTTACTTTTATCTTCGTTTTGTGCCCGCTAATAAACGTAGTTGGGATACATAGTGCAATAATAGTCATCATTTGTACAGGTTTCCGAAATGTTGATCCATGAATTTCTCCTAGTTCGGCGACTATTATTCAAAAATTTCTATTTGCTAAATATCGCAATGTTAAGTTCCTCTACAGTGATTTCTATAATAACATATTTTTAAATCATAATAATACACATCATAATCATATTTACCTATTGAGTTAGCCTGCAAGATTTTGTTTAATTTCAGCTATATCAATGTCTGTTTACCATGATTTCAATAATTTGAAACAACGGATAAATGTTTGGTCATCCCAAAAATTCATGGTGTCACTCCTGCATTCCCTCCCAATATTTGTTTCTTTTATGATTAATAATATTGATTCCATTAATCAAATCATAATCTGGTAAAATACCGAAATATTTGGACAAATTATTTTTATTTTAATTGTCAAACGTCAAAAAGTAAGGTTAGAAACTTCCCTTTATTTATTTAAAAGGCAGCTGATCTAGCCATTAACTTATAAAGTCCACTTTAAACGAGTTAACAAGAGGATGCGCACAACAGGCACTCAGTAGACAGAATTTAGACTTAACCGCAAGTTTAACATAACAAGAAGTTTAACAAGAAGATAAAAGACCGGCCGTAAGTGTTTTTTTTTTGAAGCAATAAATACTATAGGGACTATTGTTTTATCAAAAAATAGTAGGCTACTAATCGTTCACGCCGTAATCAACAAATAGTGGTGTGTCTGTTTACAAATTCTGTATACAAATATTTATAAAAACATGTTGGCGCTCACCTATCACGGAAGGTCAACTGTCAATAAGGCGGCGTCAGGTTTATCGAGACCTGCAGTGGCGTAGAATAAATGCACATTATTGATAAACTGTATTTTGTTTTTGCCACTAGCGGGACGCCTATGGCATAAGATTTACGACTATTGTCTCGCTCTCACGCCCCACCTATACAGTTATCGTTGGTCGCATAATGCCACAACCAACAGACTCCCTGCTCCCACACATCGCACGTTCAGGTTCAAAATATGGACTATATGTTTGTTTGCTGTTGAATGCTATTGGGTGCTCGATGGTAAAATAAACACTTTACAAACTTGAAGGTTGCTTTCGAATATTTTGATAATTGAGGGAGTTATAAAAAGTGGGCGCTTGACCTGAAACAATCTGTATAGTTGACCAAATTTCGTATCGATTTTATGACTTGGTGACTTTATGATTTCTAAAATTACTGAATAGCATTACATTGTTTTCAATCTGCCTGTATCACTGACACGGTTAAGTTTTTATCTATACTTATTTCTTAAAATTGAATCCAAGACTGTAAAGAACCTTCGTTTATGTCTCACTTGTCAAAAAAAAGAAAACTCATATCAACTTTGAGACTTTCAACTGTAAGAACTTCATTTGGCTGGTACATTGAACAAATACATTATCGAATTTCATTTTTGATTGGAGTTTTTTTATTTCTCCGCAAATTATTCATACTGATGTACAGTTTTCTTAGGAACTAAGCACTTATTTTGAGTGGTGAAAAATGGAGAGATCAAATTAACTCTTTGCATTCTTCCGCTATATCCGAAATATTCAGAAATAATTTTCTTCGATTGATCTACTATTTTTGCCAATCCTACCTGTATCTGTTTTTACGACTGCATCTTCAGCGCCTTCATTCATTTCAACATTCACAGTCAACGAGATTATAAAACGTGTCTATGATACAGAGAGATTGAAAACACTAATGCAACACTATAAATAGGGAATATTTGTGTAACAACATAAATTAAAAATGTGATACTTAATGCAAAATATTTATTCAGATATCTTATAGAAATTTCTGTCAAACTTTATCGTTTACCCCTCAATAAATTCTTGTCCAATAAAAATTTTGATGAAATGTTTTGTCCATCGACTACCTCTAGATCTAAGGTGATTTACAACTAATTGTATATTTACTACTAGTTCAGGATCCTTTGTTAAATTATTGCAGGAATTCTCGAAATCATAAAGACACAAGGCCATAAAATTGATACGCAATTTGGTCTACTATAAATATTTCTTTTTGTTATAAGATAAGCACCCATACCACGTTTAAAAGAGGCATTTATTCAATGATAGACTATTGTAAACTGTATATGCTTAACTTTTATTGAAGAAGACAAACGGATATTAATTAATTACCTTATAAAGACAGGTTGCTTAGTAATAATTAACCGAAATTGGATTTTATTAATTCTTCTTCAATTTTGTTTTGCGAAATCCAATCTTGGTTATAAAAACTTTTAGAATTTTCCAGAAAATATAGAAAACAATTGCTATAATTAGAAATAATACTGATAAAGTGTCCAATAGTAAATACTGATATAATGGAATATCCATTGCAGCTTGATTACGTAAATGTTTAGCACCTTTATGACGCAACACATATTCAATCCACCATACAGCTTTATCAATACCCTTCATAGGTTGGTCTGCTGCTAATTCAGCAATTTCAGCCGCCTTAAGTTTGTACCTGAAAGAACCTAAATTACAAACGGCGGCAATTTAATTATGCTTAAAACTACTTAGGATTACTAATGACTTCTTCAATGGTCGCTTTCAATACATTCTCACTCAACTCGTCTTTATTTAGTGATAATCCAATACCTCGTTGGACTATTCTACCAGCATTCATTGATTGATCAGAGTAAAATGGTATCACCACAATTGGTACTTTTACAGAAATTGCCTCTTCCATTGATTGTAAACCACCTTGCATTATGAAAAGTTTTATATTTGGATGTCCTAAAATTAGCAATAAAATCGATTTAAAGAAATTGGCGGTGTTCGGATAACTATTTTATCTCACTTAACACATCCTGTTGCGGTATCCATTTTGACACTTTAACATTTTTCGATAGATTTGGTACCTCGACGTTGAATTTCCATAAAACGCGATACGGCAGCGTTTTGAAGACATTCAAAAATGTCTGTTGCATTGCTGGATTCACATTGTTCTCATCAACATTTGTACCGAAACTGAAATAAATGAAACCATCTTTTGCTCCATCAAGAAATGCTGATAAATCCTGAAATCAATAATTTACAATAAAATAACGGTAAGATTTCATGAATATCCGATGAATTGATGATTTGATAGGTAGGATAATATCCGATGTATTGAACAGTATTGATAATTTTACGTTGACCACATAGAATTGTAATTTTTTCGATTAATTCCAACTTAAAATCAACGATTTTGATCAAACGTTGAAATTTTCGTTAAAAAAAGTTTCTTCAAATTACTCAAATTTGCATTCTATACAGTACATCGGATATTATCCTTGCATGAGAATTTCCAGTTCATCAGATATTGTTTTAATATCCAATTTTAACAATACGAATACGTTGCATTATAAATTGTTGTAAAACATTAACAGATGTACCTTTGGTAATGGTTTTGGTGGTTGTAAATGCACACCACCACCAAATGGGATTGTCATCGGTCCCAATGGTCGTTTATTAAATATTGGATTTGTATTTGTCAGTACTAAACTAACATTTTTCATAATATCCCATATTGGTGGTACATTTTTACCAAAATATTTCTCCATAATTTCTCTCTGACACTGATAATCATTCGTATATAATATTGTTTTCTCCACAAATGATAAAATCGTATTGATAAAACGTTGTGGAAATGTCATCTCAACGCCATTATCATATGGTAAAAACAAATCTGGATATAAAATTGGATGGACTGGATTACCAAGTAGTGAATGAAACACATTTGGTAATTCTAATGTTGTTACACCGATATAAGGACAATTGAAATAATAACTCCATCCAGATATAATTGGATGTGAATATTCAACAATTAACAAATCGAAATGTTCATTTTTATTCTTTAAAAGTTTTAATACTTCTGGATGGTTCAGTTCACTATCAGCTACCTTGCATATTAATTTACTGATAAATTTGTATATTTTAAATATATTAATACCACTATCTGCAAGTACTTTGATAGCATTCGCTTCTTTCATTATCGTATACGAATGATTCAGATTAATCTGTCTGATTTGATTTGTAAAATTCGTTGGCCATGGATCTGTTGTTAAAACAACTAAATCATGTCCGTTTTTAGCTAATTGTTCCCAAATCGGACGGAATACAATTTGATGGCTGAATGATGGTGTTGGCACGATTCCCAAAATACGTGCACTAAACACTATCGTTATTAAACCGGAAATATTCAAAATTAATAGAAACAAATGTAATCGAAGCATTTTCGCGTACTGATTCGCTAATACCATTAAATTATCGACTCAAAACACAATTTAAAAATATTGATACCTGTCTACTAACGTTATTCATTTAGCTATCTGCGTTAAAAATATATTAATCAGACTATGATAAGAATTTTTTGCAACTTCAAAAATAGCCTCTATCGAGTATTTATCTGATATTAAGAATTAGTTACATACAATAAATAGACGAACTCTTGAAAAAAACTATTTTGATAAAACGATTACAAGTGAATCTCATATCTATTATCGATTTATACAACTTGCGAAATTTACGCTTATCATGTAGCAATGTGACTTAACACATTTTGATTATTCTCAAATATTACATTTAAAATTGTCATCTTGTTCTTACAATTTTTACATGAATCTTTAAATGAAGACTCGACGATATTTTATTGCAATAACATCATTTATAGTCTCAGCTGGTATATTCAATTGTTCTAAATTTTTTGTTAAATTATTTTTGATTTTTACTTGGTTTTTGTCACTCATTTCACATATTTGAGAAGCAATATACTGAACCGTTGAAGCCGGCAATACAAATTTAAACTCAAGTTTTAAAAAGAAGTGAGCTAAATTTGTTAAGAAAACATTTTCTGTATTATTTTGTTCATAATTTAAAAAATTTTCGTTTGAAAAATACTCTTCATACTATTATAATAAGAATCGGAAACACAGATACTATTGTCTTCTTCGCTATCATTGGAAGGAGGTAATTGAGACACGAGCTTTCCTTTTTTATGGTATTTTGTTAGATGTGATGAAAATGAATTGATTTTGTTATAAGTTTTCTCACAGTTTGAATAACAACATCTTATTGTCGTGCCATCATTAATATGCATTCTCAAATGTTTTATCATTTGTAGTCGATTATCGTACTTCTGGGTACAGAATTCCACTGTACAACAAATTTCCTCGGGTAAAAGTCCATTATCAATAATATCGGAATGCACGTCTTTAAATATTTTGTTATTATGAAAACGACGTACATGGCTTTGCAAAGATGTTAAAATGCTATAAACTTTATCACAATGATCGAATCCGCAAAGAAATTTATTATTTAGGCTCGAATGTACTTTAAGGTGTTGAAGATAGCAGATAAAATATGGATGAATAAAACTACAAAATTTACAATAAAACATTTTTCTCTGAATCTTGTATCTAAACCAATTTTCATTTACATTACAGTAGAATTGACTTTTAGAATTTTAAAAAATATTGACAAACAAAAAATATGTGATTATATATTTCTTTGATTTTTTACTAAGCTTAAAAAAATGACAGTCAATTTCAAATATAGCAATTAATAGTAGATTATGTTATTAGGCGCAAAAGTGGAACTTTGTGTGCTGAAGCTGACTGTTGGCTGCCGAACGTTAGTGAGGCAGACATGTCAGCTGAAGCACACAAAGACACTTTTGCGCCGAATGACATATACTAGTTTATCTTCAAACGTCTTAATTTAACATTTTTTTATCTTGAAAAGTTTTTAAAAATTAAAATTTTAACTGATCATAATACCTTGGCAGTACTGCTTCCATGGCGATGCAAAAAACAAAGTTCAATCAACGAAAAAAAATAAATAAAACTGTACGATGTCGAGTTCCGACCGACCTTCTACTCCTTCTGAAGTCGTTGAAGCTGCGAGAGAGTCTATCAAAAAATTAATACCGACTAAATCGGCAAGTGTCTATGAAGCGGCCTACGAAAAATTCTTAAAGTGGTGTTCCGCGAAAAATGTGGAAGTGTATTCGGAAAACGTCTTATTAGCTTACTTTTTGGAATTATCTCGAACCTTGAAAAGTTCTTCTCTCTGGTCGCAATATTCAAATTTAAAGAAAAACGTCGATATCTCAAAATACTGCAAGCTGCGCTTGTTTTTGAAAAAACAAAAAAAAAATTACAAGCCAAAAAAAGCCAAAATCATATCAAAAGAAGAATTTGACAGGTTTTTGTACGATAGATATTGTTGGCGCTAGGGAATTGCTCCAAAATGCTAGTATTACTAACTGTGTGTTTCACATTAACGTTAACAAGTAATAATTTGTAATATTAGTTTGTAATAAATTATGTGTACATTGTTGAAAATTATTGTTGTTCATTGTTGAGGCACAAAAACTGTCACTTTTGTGACGTTTGAAGATAAACAATATTTTGACCTGAATTAATGAATTAAATAAGCAAAACTAATATAATACGAATATTGATCGATACTTTTACAATCTGTAAAATAATACAATTGAAAAATTATTAACACACAAATATTAATCGCGCTCATTACGATTTATCTTATGAATTATTTTTCATTTTTCAGAGATACTATAAAAGTGGCGAGCCAACCGAGGGTGCCAGGGGTGTAATGCACCCGAGCGCAGAACACGGGGGGCGGCAAAATTAGTTGCATTGTTGGAATTTTTATATTTACTTTAAGAAGAAAAGTTGTTACATTTGTTTAAAGCTTTTAGAGAATATTGTAGTTTGATTAAAACACATGTTTTTGGACATTTATTGTCTTTATTTAATATTATATAAAAGTCCAAAAAATGTGTTTTAATGACAAAAGTTTCTTATTTTGTCAATATGTAAGACAAACCACACGTTATATGGAACTTTCTCGTAAGTTTCGAAACCCCAAAAACTCTTGGTTTTTTTTTCATTCCGACACCAATCCATATCGACTGGTTGCATCCAATATTTTTAATACATTAGTTTAACCATACAATGAATTTCATTATTCAAACTACCTATAATACTTTAAGTAGCGTTGTAGGCGTGAGTGTATGTATATACTCAAGTATATGTAAGTACATATACAAACAAGACGATACTGTGCTTAATGCTTTTATGGTATTTTTTTTTCAAAATTCACGGCCATTTTCTAGAAAACATGATAAACAAAAAGTGTTCCAAAAAGATTACCGTAAAATCTCATGTATAATTTTCGGAAAAAAATTAATTTCTTGTATAATACGCACCCTCAACTTTTCAATATATTATTTGAAAATTGCACAAGAATTTATGAACATAACTGAAATTTTTAATGAAAAGAAAACATCTTTGATTTTATCCCGCATATGTCGAAGAACACCTGTTTTGTAAACAGATGTATGAATTCCGGAGTGCAGAAGTCTTACAAACAATCCCTTACATCTGCTGCACGATCGTCCGGTGTTTAAAAACTTTTTTAATTTTTATTCGTGTATAATACGCACCCCGATTTTTCTCTCATTCTTTAAAAGGCTCGTCAAGGGCAACAAACTGATGTTTCTGCCATACAAAATTAAAAAAAACAACAATTTTTGGCAAAAATAAATAAAAAAATAACTTTAAAATTATGAACACATTTTTGTTGATTTATTTTACGTACCTTTTCTTATAAATTTATGTAAATACATGCATTAAAGAAATAACTACGCTAATGGTGCATTTCGAGCGTTGTAAATCTAGACAAATGACCTTCAATCCGCCGTTTAATTATAACTAATAAAAATTTTATTTAATTCTGTTAATAAACAAAAGATAAAAGCGGAAAAAATTGATTTATATATAGGCAGACATTGAATTGACATTGAATTTTCTTGTCTTCCGGAAAAACTACTTAAGATTATCAAAAAAAAAATTCATTTGGGGTTGTAGGTCAGTATCATTGAAAACGAGCTCAAAGGATTTTTTTTCTACCAAGTATTTTGATTTGTAATGGTTATAATGCAAACTTTGCACCCGGGCGTCCGAGTAGGTTGGCGCGCCCCTGAACTATAAGCTTGAATGCAAATCAATAAATTTTGCCTAACATAAAATGATTAATATTTTAATTCAATCACTTATTGTTAGATTTAGTACGCGATGGCTACAGTTTTTAAACTGGGGAAAATTTATTTTTTTTCAACTTCTTAATACAAATAAATTTTTTAGTTATATGAAATAAAATATTGATAATAAAGTGGAATAGAAAATATGCAAAAAATAATAATTATCTTCATTACTATTTTATGTAATTTAATTGTTTTGAACAACATCAGTAAAGATCATGATTGAAAATAATGACATTGGAAAAAAAACAATCTATTATACTAATTATACCGTCAAAAAATTAGAATTATAAATTATGAATAACTTACTTGTCTTCAGCCATCAATAAAATAATTCCTTACATCCAGTTTGTATTCTTCACCGTAATATTTTGTACACATAAATTTCAGTACAATTAATACACTGCACAACAAGATTAATAAAAAATCGTAACACGCATCGACTGCACTTGCTCTACGACCTTATCCAAATGAAACCAATAGTCTTGATTGCGTTTGACAAAAAGAAGGCATGACGAAAGGGAATTTTCAGTTAGCCCTATATTCCACTTACGCGGCATGCCGCGCGCGGTTTTATTACCTGCGACAACAACACGCGGCAAGTTCAGTATTAAATGAAAGTTGAAGAAGCAGTGGTGCTGATATATCTTCATCTTCGCCGTAAGAAAAACGTAGCCACAGATATTGGATATTTACATAATTTGTTTTTGGAACGTTCCATGAAGGGAGCGTTCAACTTGTAGGTACTTTAATTTAAGGCAACATGATGATAAATTATTTAATTACACAAGAATGACTGTGACAACATTTGACAATTTATTACAATTTATAACAGGTGAAATAGAAAGAATTAATTAGTAAATATTAAATAAAATTAAATATTTATTTAAATATAAAAAATACACAGTAAAAATACAGTACCTACATATAAGATAAATGTCCCATTTATCGCCACTGTCCTAATTATCGGCGAATTTGTTCAAAATATTTATTGTTAAGACTAGCCGTATATCAAATATAATCTATTCCTTAATTAAGTAATACATTAGTACCGAACATGTTGAAATATTTGTTACTTTGTATAATATTAAAAATAAGATTTCAGTTGATTAATTACCTGATTCTTCACACAACATTATATTTTTTACTATTAGTCCCATATTCCACTTATGCGGCATGCCGCGCGCGGTTTTTTTACCTGTGTCGCGCCTTCTCGCGTGCGACTCGTTTTTCTATGTATTTTAATGATACATAACCTACTTACGCGGCGCGACAGCCCAGCCGCGCGTGGCTGGAATTTCAGGCGCAACACACACGCGACACGGCTGTAGCGCACGGCTGGAAATAACATTGGTCTTATGGGACAAAAGCCACTTATGCGGCATGACTAGAATGAAATATTGTAGAAATGCAAACAGAATTTTCAAAAAAAAACCTGTAAATTTCCAATCATTTCTTGTAATTGTAATTGCAAGTTTTGATTAGTAATTTTACTGATAAACGTGGTAAAACTAAATTCGGAAAATGTATAGAAATTTTACAAAATTTTAGACTTGAAATTACAATTGAGAATTGTAAAAACAGATAGCGCTCATGATTGGAATGAAATATTGTAAAAATGCAAACACAATTTTCAAAAAAAAATATTTGTAAATTTCCTATCATTTCATGTAATCGTAATTGAAAGTTTTGGTTAGTAATTTTACTGATAAACGTGGTAAAACTAAATTCCGAAAATGTATAGAAATTTTACAAAATTTTAGACTTGAAATTACAATTGAGAATTGTAAAAACAGATAGCGCTCATGATTAGAATGAAATATTGTAAAAATGCAAACAGAATTTTAAAAAAAAGTAATGATTTGTAAATTTCCAATCATTTCTTGTAATAGTAATTGCAAATTTTGGTTAGTAATTTTACTGACAATTGTGGTAAAATTATATTACGAATTTGTATAGAAATTTTACAAAACTTTAGACTTAAACCTAGAACGTAGGATTGTAAAATTACCATAAGTATCTGACGAATACAAAAGATTTGTAAAATTGCAACCTGCTTAGTATTCTAGCTATTACAAAAAGTAATATTACAACAAATGCGTGTTAAAATTCCAATACAATACAAGAGTTTATAATTTTACGATGCAATTGCTTACTAAACACATAGTAAATTTACAAAAATTTTTAAGAGTGCAACGAACAAGAAACCCACAAGTAAAAAATACACTTAATAGATTAACACATCTAATAAGGAGAGAATTAGATAAATACTACTATAACTCATACGCAATCAGCATTGAACAGCTTGAACCAAACGATCCAGGTATGTGGAGAACTACAAAAAGAATACTGAAGCAGCCTGAAGTCATATCCAACATTATAGAAGATCGAAATAACTATTACACCGATAGTGAGAAATCCCAAATATTCGCAAAACATTTAGAAAAAGCATTCACACCACTAATCCCAGAAAGCAACAGAAATTTTAATTGCAGCATACAAGAACATATAGAAACGCATTTACTAATTATAAAAACAGCTAAACTGATAACAACTGAAGAATTGGAAGAAATATTGCAAAATCTAAATCCGCGAAAATCACCAGGACACGACCTAATCACAAATCAAGTACTTAAAAATAGGATACTATCCAAACTGAATTAATTGAGCAAGTGTTGAAGTGAGCACAGCTCTTTACGAATTGATACTAAACTTTATTTGGTCTAACAATCAGACCAAGGTTATTAATAAGTAGTACATATTTAAGTAGAATTGCTGAATATTATTATTACTATTATATTGTATTAGACAATTGCAACAATAAAATATAACAATTATGTAAAACTGCTGAATGTTGTTGTTGTTACACAAAGGAATGCGATCATTCTACAATAATTGACGCAACAATAACAATAATTTGTTGCAACCGATAATTTGTCAATTAATAACAATTAATACAAGAGAAAAAACAAATCTGTTTAATCTGAGATTAAACAGCAAGGATTAGAAGAAAAAAAGTACACTGTAGCTTTATTCATAGATTTGGCCAAGCATTTGACAAAGTATGGTTAAATGGCCTCAAATACAAATTAACTAATCTCAAACTGCCAGATTATCTAACTGCAGTAATATTCTCCTTTCTTGAAAACAGAACATTCAAGGTAAGAATCAACAACAAAGAAAGTGCAACTGGTTTTATTAAAGCGGGCGTTCCACAAGGAAGCATACTTGGTCCGACACTATTCAATATCTATCTTTCCGACATCCCACAATTAGAAAATACAGAGCTAGCAATGTATGCTGATGACACGGTTATTATTACACAAGACGAAGACTTGAACAACGCAATCGCAAGGTTACAAACAGAATTTAATAAAATTCAAAATTATTTTAAAAAATGGTGTATAAATATCAACATCAATAAGTGCGAAGCAAAAATCTTCACCCTGAGAAGAATCAAGCAGTGCAACAAATTGATAATAAATGGACAAACCATCGAATGGGTTGCTCGAGAAACAGCTGTTAAATATCTTGTTATCTATATGGACACACAACTAACCTGGAAATATCACATCAATTACAGATTGAATCAAGCATATACCAGGCTCCAACAGCTCTATCCAATTTTTACCAGGAAATCCACGCTAAAATTAAAATGCGCGCTATAGATATATAGTTGTACACATCAAAAACAAATATAGATAAACTACAAAGCTTACAAAACAAGATCCTAAGAATAACTACTGATGCACCCTAGTATATAAGAAATCAACAAATCCATTATGAACTCGGACAATCAACGATAAAAGAACACATTGAAAAAATAACCAAAAAGTTCTATGACAAATTAAAAGATAATCCAACTCATCATAACTTAGGCAGAAAGAACATCCACACCAGACTGAAAAGAAAACTACCTCAAGACATTATATAAATAGGGGAAAGTTAAAAATTAACATCTTATTGTGATTTCCATGTTAATTGATATTCAAACAAAAAAACTATGTATAACAGCCATGCTGTTGATCTGGTTTAATTAAATTTAAAAAAAAAATGTTAGAGCTATTTTAAAAATTTGATTACGAAAGCGAAAATTCTAAAAATTATATTTCAATCATCTTAAAGTGCCATGAAACGATTGTTTTTTAACTTGTCAAAGAACTACAATTTTGATTGTTACTTATTTATTCATTTGTTTTCTTGTTTCGCACTAAGATTTGTTTCATGGTACTCTGAAGACCTTTCAAATATAATTTTGCAAAATTGAAATTTCCAATATCGCTCGCATTTTTGAAAATAATTACTGCAAACTATATTTAGAATCAGTAATTTTACAATGATTGTGTTTTAGGTGTAAAGCATGGATCGAGGCTCTTGGTGCGGAAAATAAAGATATGACTTTTTATGAACATCGGAGAATTTGTAGTCGTCATTTTTCCCATTCCCAAAACAATTTCCTCAATCCAAACGCGCTCCCAAATCCAATACCACGTCTTCATACTGCTCCTCTTTCCTTTTCACTTCCTACTAATTATACTGCCGTTCCTGGTACTTCTCATGGTCCCATTCCTCAACATCTATCTTCTGTCTTTGGAGATCAGTTGGTTGTTCAGTATAGTAATTATGATGTTTCCAGGGAGAAACAAACGGAAGAATATAAAAGAATTAAAAAAGAAATGTCGCAAGCAAAAAGAAAAGCTTAATCAGCTGCTCAGTGGGGCTGCCAAAGAATTAATAAATAATATTTTTAAGAACATGTCAACATCCTCAAAAAAATTTGTTTGGGCAACTGAAAGCAGCAAAGTGTGCTCCAAAGGTTAGAAGATGAACCTTTGAGGAGAAAGAGTCTTCCTTACTTCTTTTTAACAAAAGTTCAAGATCCTAAAACCTTCTCAGGAGATTTCTTATCCTTCTTTGTCCAAAAGCACTTACCCGTCTCCAGAGCAAAGTTCCTTTTCTGGTTGGAATAAATGCAAATTTATTCAGCACCTTGGGCGCTGTCTAAATTCATATAAAGAGGAAGAACAAATAAGCTCCTTAGTATTCGACGAAATCAGTATTCGGGAGCATATTCAGTACAATTCCTCTTTAGATGAATTGGATGGCGTTGAAGATCTTGGAAATCGGTGTAGGAGAAGCAGAATTGCACATCATGCCGTGGTTTTCATGGTTCAAGGTGTGATGGGGAAGTGGAAGCAGCTTGTTGCTTATTACTTCACCCATGGGAGTATTTGTGCGGATGAGCTTGAGCCTATTATTCGAGACGTCATTGACTCGCTGCTCAACATTAATGTAAAAGTTATTACAACCATTTGCGATATGGGAGCAGCAAATGTCAGGGCGTTTCGAGTAATGGGTTCCTCCATATTCCAGCCGTTTTTCCTTCGCAGAGATAGTAAAGTTTTTACTATCATTGATCCTCCCCATCTCCTGAAATGTACCCGTACTCTTCTCCTCAAATATCCTATCAGTTTCCAATGGACCATAGCCGACCATAAAACTGTACTTACAGCTCATTGGTCCCACATCAAGACTATGTATGAAGTTGAAAAAAACAAGCTGTTTCGCCTTGTAAATTCATGGATATTCATAATATCAGGACATTATTTATTTATTAAATTTCTTAAAATATGTTAATTTAACAATTTGAGTCCCAAGGAGCGCGATCACACTGTTCAACTATGTTTTTCCAATACCCCTGGAACTCAAACGGTTAAATAATAAATTTTCATGATAAAATATCTTTGTAATTAAAATATTTACAGAGCGTAAGAAAGTTGACACTTGACGCCAGTTACGCAGTCAAAAATGAAGGTATCACTGACTGCTCAAGTTCTCAGTCAAGGCGTGGCTGCTATTCTTGGAACTTTTATAGTTCTTGGTTCGTATTCACATCTCAATAGAATGCAAAACATGACACCATTACACCTTTATCATATTTTAGGTGGATTGCCGCCAGATGCCATCGGAACTTCGACCTTTATGCTGCTGATGAATGATTTATTTGACAGTTTCAATGGAAATAATTTAAGTTTGCCAGAAGGTAAATATATTTTACAAAAATTCTCAATATCAACCCAAAACATTTATATGATTATTAAATCTATCAGTTGGACATGAAACGCTGTTAGAACATAAAAGGAATTAAATTCAAATTAGGTTGATTAATTGACTTTAATCAATCAATCAAATGACCTTTTCGTTTCGCTTACAGCTTCATCCGAAAAATATTCATGCCGTGACCGGGAATCGAACCTAGCACGGATCACTCCGTGTTTGCCGGACGTTGGGGCGCTCTACCCTTGAGCTATCGAAGGCCTGAATACTTCTCGGATGAATATGAATCTTTACTTCTAGTCTATGGATGGGGGAACTGTCTATTCCAATTAATAACCATCCCTAGCCACGTCAATTTTTATTAATGATCGTTGATCGGTCTAGATCGAAATTAGTTAAATTGATTAATTATGATCGCGAAAGTGAATATATTAAATTCAAATTAGGTTGATTAATTGACTTTAATCAATCAATCAAATGACCTTTTCGTTTCGCTTACATCTTCATCCGAAAAATATTCATGCCGTGACCGGGAATCGAACCTAGCACGGATCACTCCGTGTTTGCCGGACGTTGGGGCGCTCTACTCTTGAGCTAGTCGTCGGCCTCCTTCACAGGTATATATTAATTTTATCAATTTTCAATTTCAAGTAATTAAATTATTTTATTTCAGAACGGTTGGTTAACAACCACTAATGCCGTAAAAGGGCCTGCCATGCTGTCGAGCAATTGGGCATCAACGAGCTTCGCACCAGAGCCGTGAATCAAGACCCTCTCGAAAACTTGTTTGGAGCTATTCGTTCTGAATGCGGCAACAACAACAACCACACAGTACAACAATTTGTAAGTTTTAAGTGGGGATAGGGGCGCTCGCTAGGTGGCATTCTGATTGGCGACTCATTGTTAATATCGTGGTGGGAGTATTACATGGTGTGCTCAGGTGTTGAACCAAAATTGGTCGTCTAATGCGCATCGACCGTATGACGTAGAACGGAGAGCATTTTCAAATTTATTCATTTCGTGCGGCTTCTGTTGCTGTTTGTGAGTGTAACATATTTAATAAATTCATCAAAATGCCAGCCTGTGCAGTGTATGGTTGTAAAAGTTACAGTAGAAAAACAAAAGGTACAGATGTTAAATACTTCAGATTTCCAAATAATGAAGATTTGAGAATGCGATGGGTGAATGCTTGTCGCAGGCAAGATAGTTTTAACATTACTAACGGTAATTATTTCACACTACACTAAGTGAAAATTACATTATGTTCTGATTGTCTTTTACTAATTTAAGTCGGCTTTATTTATATAGCAAGAATTTGTTCACTTCACTTCAATTCTGGGCAATTTACAATTCCTTTAAAACAGCAATTGTTGAACTATTCACCAGCAAACGCCCGAAATTTAAAAACTGATGCTATTCCTACGGAAAACTTACCTGGAGTTTCTAAGAATTTAGAGAGCAAACATAGTGGAGACACCGAAAGGGAGAAAAGAATGGAACGTAAGGCTCGACAGATAATTGTTCAACATATATTGAAAGAAAGCGGCAATAATATGTAAGTAACGAAACATGACATAATTCCAAACATAAAGTTAAAAATAATTAGATAACCATTCAATCATTTTTTCCAGTCCTACAGCAGAAGAAGCTATCCATTCAAAATCAGGCGAACAACATGAATTTAATGTAGCTGACAATGGGTCTGATACAAGAAACGAAACATGCAACAATATATCTTCACAGAAACATTGCAATGTATGTGAAAAAGAAAATATATTGAGTATTACAACCAAGTAAGTAAAATTAAACCAGATATTGAATATTTTAAACAAAGTATTGTATCCATATTTTGTTTTAGAAATAAGATGCTGGAAGAGGAAAACGCATTATTGAAAGAAAAGCTGTTAAAAGTTGAAATGGAAAATGAGTCCCTAAAAAAACTTCTTCATGATAGCAAAAATGAAATCGAGAAAGCGGTGCATGAGGAATATAGAAAAAAGTTTAGTTCCTATTTTACTCCTGGACAACTGAAACGCATTCTATATCCTGACAGAAAATATATTAAGTGGACTCCAGAAGATGTTTCTTCTGCTATATCTTTACGTGCGGTTTCACCTAAAGCTTATAGGTACCTTCGTCAAAAGGGTTGTCCTTATCCTGCAATTAGTACACTGCGAAGATGGGCACTGAGATTAAACTTAGAACAGGGAATACTAAATAATGTTTTGAAATTAATGAAAGCAAAAGGAAAAGAATTTGGTGAACTTGACCGCATTACGGTGCTTTCTTTTGATGAAATTTTTATTTCAAACAGAATTTGTATTGACCCTCTAAAGGAAAAAGTTATTGGACCTCATAAAGCGATACAAATTGTTTTCGCTAGAGGATTGTTTTCTCCATGGAAGCAACCTATTTTTTATGCTTGTGATCAACCTATGACTAGGGAAATAATTTTCGATATTATTTCACAACTGTACAACATTTCTTATACAGTTGTTTCGATAACCTCTGACATGTGTACGTCAAACCAGTCACTATGGACAGTCCTTGGTGTGGGCTTTGATAAAAAATGCTTCTTTGAACATCCATCAAATAATAGTCTTAAGGTATTTGTTTTTACAGATGCTCCACACCTATTAAAACTTAGTAGGAACCACTGTATAGATAATGGATTTGTTTTAAACAATAGTTTTATTAACAAAAGATGTATTGAAAAAATTATAGAAGCATCCACGGACGATTTAAAAATCTTGTTTAAACTAAATCAGTACCATCTAAATGTGCGTGGATCTGAACGACAAAAAGTTAAACCAGCAGCTCAGTTTTTTTCTAACACAACAGCCAAAGCTATTAAATGGTGTGGACACGCTGGCTTTCTTGGGGAGAGAAATTGGAAAGAAACTAGTCGAATTTTTCAGTTATTTAATGACTGGTTTGACATATTTAATGCGAAAGGAAAGTATGGCATCCATTCGGGAGTGAATGCATTTGGGGTTGACCTTGAAAGGCAAACAAAAGTCATTAAGGATATGTCTGAATTTGTACTGCAAATGAGGGTGGGTAAGCACACTTACTTATTGCCTTTTCAAAAAGGAATCCTACTCAATAACATGGCGTTGCAAGAACTGCTAAATTATTTAAGAGAAAACTTTGCTAGAAATTATATAATCACTTATAGATTAAATCAAGATATAGTTGAAAACTTTTTTTCTTATATACGTGGTATGGGGGCAACAAATGATCACCCTACGCCTCTAGAGTTTAAATATCGTTTGCGGTGGTACATTTTGGGCAAACATTCTTCAACTATCTTTACAATGAATACAAATACAGAAGATTATGGTAATGAAGAGAGTTTAGTTCGGCCATTAATGGACCAAAATTGTATTTCACAAAGTCTTCTACATAATATAATTTCAAATGTATCTATAAATGAAAGTTATGAAAATATTGAAGACATGAGTGCTACTTACACATTTATAGAATCAGAGATACTTGAAGGGCCAAATGAAGCCGAACTAAACGATTTTCAGCTAACTCCAAATTTAAGTCAGCTTTTGGAATCGTTTGAACAATTCACTTTTTCAGAAAAAATTTCTGAAGAAGGATTAAAATATATAGCTGGTTACGTAGCCTATAGGTTCAAACAAAAATATAAAAACTTAGAGTTGGGAACGGAAACAAAATTCACGACGTTCAAATCTAAAGTACCTGATTGGTTGGAATTTTTATCAAGGGGACATCTTATAAATCCATCTGAAAAATTATTTAGAGTAACAAAAATTTTAAACGAGGTATTTTTAGCGTTCCACAAAGACACTTTCGCAAAGGAAGACATGATTTTTAAAAAAGTTGCCGATTTAACGAATGAACGTCTATCTTCTGATTTTAAAATTCCTTTTGAAATTCTTTTATGTTTATCTCGGACCAGAACTTACATAAGATTGAGAGAAATGAATAAAAAAATCAGTTTTGAAAATTGTAGACGCAAGCTCCAAAAAAAAATATCCAAATTCACAAAGTATATAGTATATAGTATAGTATATAGTATATACTATATATATATATATATATATATATAGTATAGTATATAGTATATATTTTCTATGAATAAATGTTAAGTATATATATTAGGGTGGTCGTTAAAAATTAAATTTTTTCAGCCGCCTCAAAAAAACCTTCCTTTTGATGAAAAAATACGGGGGAATTTTTTTCTTTTTTTTTGGACAACAAGAACACGTGCCGCACGGCCTTTGAAGATTATTTCTTCATGAAATTACAGTTTTTTCAAAATATCTCTTAAAGTAGACGGATTTGAGAAAAGATCATTGGAGCAATTTCATAGAAAATAAAATGCTCCACAAAAAAGGTCTCATTTAATTTTTTCAGAAACTTTATATTTATGGAGATATTTTCAATAATCGACTTAATAACTCCATAAAATCAAAATTTTCAGACGTATAAACATCTTTTTTTCGGAAATAAAAACGATTAAATTAATAATTGTAAATGTGACTTAAGTTACCAAATGGTTTTTTATTTAAAAAAAATATTTTTAAAAATACTTTTTGTCTGAAAATTTTGATTTTATGAAGTTATTGAGTTCATTATTGAAAATATCTCCATAAATATGAACTTTATGAAAAAATCAAAAGAGACCTTTTTTATAGAGAATTTTATTTCTATGAAATTGCTTTCAATGATTTTTTCTCAAATCCGTCTACTTTAAGAGATATTTTGAAAAAACTGTAATTTCATGAAGAAATAATCTTCAAAGGCCGTGCGGCACGTGTTCTTGTTGTCCAAAAAAAAAGAAAAAAAATCCCCCGTATTTTTTCATCAAAAGGAACGTTTTTTTAGGGCGGCTGACAAAAAATAATTTTTAACGACCACCCTAATATATATATATATTATAACAAGTTATATACCGGTAGCCTATATTTGCTCCCCGCCTGACGTCATACCGCTAAAGAGAGACAGAGCTAATGTGCGCGTAAGCACACCATGTAATACTCGCACCACGATTAGTATATAAGTTAAGTTGTAGCTCTATAGCGTCAGTCGTTTATGAATAGTTGCCTGCTAAACAAGTCAATCCGAAAGATAACTGAAACTATGGAGAAAATTGAACCCCGTGCTGTGATAAAGTTCCTTACAAAAGAAGGAAGGAACGCTCAAACCATATTGAATGAAATGGAAAGCGTTTATGGGGAACAGTGCCCTAGTAAATCAATGATTCATAAGTGGCATGCTCTTTTTAAACACGGTCGGGAGTCGATTGAAGACGACCCCCGCTCAGGACGGCCAGTTGAGGCCACCACATCAGACATCGTCGAAAAAGTGGAAAAAATAATTATCTGTATTAGTTATAGTATCAGATACCACTATTTTGCGTATCCTACATGACCACCTGGGTATGACAAGGGTCAGTGCAAGATTGATTACAAAGAAAAAGGAAGGAGCATAACCGGATAATATTACGCAGCGATATTACAAAAATTAAGAGAAGCCATCAAGGAAAAACGTCGAGGACAATTGACCAAGGGTGTGTTGCTCTTGCAAGACAATGCGCCGGTTCACAAGAGTAGAGTTGCAATGGCTGCTCTCCACAAGCATGGCTTTCAATCAATAGTCCATCCACCCTACAGTCCAGACCTGGCACCTAGTGATTTTTATTTGTTCCCAATTTAAAAAGGACTTACGTGGAAGAAAGTTTTCCGACGACAATGAGGTAAAGGAGGCAATTTTGATCCATTTTGAGGCGAAAGATAAAAAATGTCTTTATGATGGTTTAGAAAAATTAATTCATAGATTTAATTAATGTATTGTGTTTAAGGGTGATTATATTGAAAATGAAAAATAGATTTATTGTTTCATTTTATTTAAAACCATTTCATTCGTAACACGTCATTACTATTAATAGTATATTATTATCTTTGAAATATGAATTGGCATTCTATTACTGATCAATAATGTGAAGATTATAGTAATCTAAAGATGATAAAAGCTATTTATCATCTAAAGATTGTTGTTGTCGTCACATGATTCTTTTTCTCATAAAGTTTCTTCTTACCCCACCACGTAACAGATTGTTTTTGTTTTGTCTTGTTAATGAGAATAGATACAGAGCCGTATTTATACTTATAATGCATCAATAGTAGTGCTTTCACTTCAAGTTCATTAAATTGAGGGATACTTCTATTTTTTCGTAATACCAAATTTGGACGCCACTATACACGTGCAATCATTCAATATGGGAGTTAATGGGCCTAAAAATACGCTTTGTTTAAAATTTCTGATTTTCTTTAATCCGACCCTGTATACAAACTTTTGAAAGCGCCGATGGATGAAGTTGCCGAAGTAGGCTTTTGTTGTGCTCGAAATTGGTTGCCGACTCGCTGGTCGGCAACCAGCGGCCACTATGTTACAGTCCAATCTCTTATAGTAATCATTCTTGGTATCTACCGGCGCTTCCAGTTTTACGCGTTTGTTGTGTGTGTACACTATGACCAACAAAAAGGACATCAACAGTTGCTAATAGAAACAAAAAAAAGAAGATCTTGGATTATCTTTTCAATTGTGACGTAGCCTTATCTCAAAATTTTGAGAGAATGGCAAGCTTTGAAAGTGATAATCCAATTCATCAGAGAGAAGTACAGCCAAATATTCCTCTTGATGATAATCCCCTTCATTGGTGGAATTCTAAACGCCATAAGTTTCCTCTTCTGGCTAGACTGGCAAGAAGATTTTTAGCTGTTCTAGCATCAAGTACAGCATTTGAAAAGGTTTTTTCCACAGCCGGAAATATTATAAGTTCTAACCGCAACTGCTTACTTCCCGAAAATGTAAATTTATTAATTTTTCTTTATCAAAATAGATATAACTGAAAAAGATTATTAATTAATTTAAAACCCATTTTTATAAATAAAAATAAATGTAAAATATTAATTAATTTAATAAATTATTATATTATTGTTTAGTTGTTCTTAGAAGCGATATCAATGTTATTTTTTTACCTGTCGGTGAAAAGGAAATTGTTAAACAGCTTAAAAATTAGCCGTTTAGCCGGTTTGCCATTAGCTAATTAGCTAAGCTAATTCAGTTAACCGGTTAAGCGGATCGGCTGGCCAAATAATCAACTTAGCTAACTGTTTTAGCCGGGCTAACCGGCTCAATTCTACAGCACTACTATTTATGCATTATCGTACATAAACATATCTATTTTGAAAAAGAAATAAGCTGTATACGGCGATCGAACCCCGACCATTTAGGTGGGAACTGCCATACATTTGCCACATTTAACTTTATTTTCCAATTACGTTACATTAAAAATTACTTAGTAATTGACTTTTATTTTAGATTGAGCAGTACCCTAGATTTCGCCTTACAATGCTTTTATTATGTTTTTTTTAATATGTTTGAAATACACAATTAGCTCATTTATGTTTGTCAATTCATTTGTGTGTTTTGCTTGTCTATTACTTTTAGCTTTCTATTGGGGAATGTCTTAATTTTTTCGATAAAAAACGTAAACGTTAACGTAAACCCCAATCTAGACAATGTACACGATATACACATTCTAAACTATTTACATTGTTGGTGTTCTATTTTACTAGGATTAATTCAATCATTGTAAAATGGAACGGATATGTGTGTTTAATCATTTCTTGTTCAGAATTCCTTTTGTTGTCAATTGTTTCAGTTAGTTGGCTGATTCGTAGCTTGTTCCAATAGAAACTATTTGCTTGTTTATATATGTATTCCGCCAGTTTTAAGTTGTTCTCTTAGATTTAAGTTACGGATACATAAAAAACAGTCCGTTATAATCCTTAGTACTTTGATTTGCATAGTTTCGATGCGCTTTTCTTGGGTTCGGCTTACATTGCACCAATCCGGAGAGGCGTATGTTATATCAGGTCTAATAATCGATTTATATAGTCTTCAAATTATTAGTATATAGGGCATTTAGAAAAGTTGAATGCTTTGTTTTCTTGAAAACTGCTAACTAGTGCATCTTAATGCTTTATTATATGAACACCCCAACGATATACGTCTCCAAACAAACTTTTAAGAAAACAAAATATTATTAATCAAAAATTGACTGGAATAATTGACATACAAAATTGTATTAGTGGATGAATCGAATTTTCTTTTCCATATTTTGTCCGAAGCAAAAGAAGTCAACGCGAGTAAATTAAAGAAAAACTTCAGATCGATACCCTTCAAAAAGATGCCAAAAAGAGAAAGAGACGGTACCAGAGAGCACTGCGTCGTGGAAATAACTATTTGGAACTACATGAGCAATATACCCAAGTCAAAAAATTTTCAGAAAAAAAATTTCTTTGGATGAATAATCGTTCGAACACGGGTACAAGATTCTTATTAATCTACTGAAATTTAAATACCCGAGGGTTGATTTAAAAATTGTAGGAGTCGATGAATCGCCGAGTTCGGCAGCATCGACTCCTACAATTAAAACAGGCGCAGTAGAAAATGCCATCGATAATGAGGAAATATTGATCTCAAATGCTTTTCCAGATTGCTGGAAAGTCTGTAAGCTTATGTTGATTGAAAAACCGAAAAAGAAAGGTGACGCTACCAAGTACCGCCCAATTTGTTTGTTGAACGTGCTTGGAAAAACTTTCGAAAACATTATTAATAATCCTGTTTTGAACAACATTGATAACCTTAATCAAGCACGGTTTCCGACGCGATCGCTTTTCCGTCGATGCGATTCAATATGTAATTAATACTATTCGTGAGACATCGAAACAAGGAAAATGGTGTTCAATAATCTTAATTGACGTTAACAATGCCTTTAATACGGTATCTTGACAGTTGATAATTAGAAAATTATTTCGAAAATAGCTATGTGATGATTGATTGAAAAAATACTAAAAAAACCGGAGGGCCACAGAGCTCAGTATTGGGACCAACCCTGTGGAACATCCTATATGATGATGTCCTGGATATGCCAGTAACATCTGGTACACAGTTGATCGCTTACGTCGATTATCTCATCGTAATTACCACAGCAACGACCACTGAAGGGCTTCGCTTGGACAGAAATTTTTCTTAAACATAATTAACTTAACTTGCTTATGAAAAGAGGAAAGCATTGATTTTCTATAGGCACTTGAGCAGGGCCGGCCCCAGGCCACAGCAAATCAGATAGCTGCCTGGAGCGGCACAATTTAAGGGGCGGCATTTTTGAGTGCGTCTCAAACTTGATTTATCGTGTGATACCATCTGATTGTTTGTAGTTGAAATAAAAAAGACAGTAGTCTTAACACTAATATATAATTGTAAACTTACTATCGCAATATAATTCTTGAGATATTGATTACATAAATAGTACTGTAAATATACAAGGACAGCTATCCTCAAAGAAATTATGCTACGTAATTCAACATTCATCTATCTGTATAGTGATTTCTGAGAATCCAAGTTTTGTATTTTAAAACGTAATCTACATGTGTAGTCCTCGATGTCGAAGACGACAATTTTATTTTAACAATATATGATATAACGATACAGTGATACAATTTGTTCCGTCAAATACAGTTTCGTGTATACCGACTGTCGGTTTTAGTCCATGGCGATGGGCTGAAGGTATATTTCAGGCTTTGGTTGCTGTTAGAACACGTCTAGCAGGCTTTCGTGCTGACAGTACAACGGCTCTCTGATCCAATTATGTAGAAGGATGCTGATGAAGTGGTAGGTTGCCTCTATATCCCCTATCTGTTTTCCTACTGCGTGCGAGTTGTATCCGAGGCTGCCATCTAGCGGATATTGGCGGTAGTGGGGAATCGCGGGAACAGTTGTCTGCGGGTTGCATAGGTGGGGGGGGGGGGTTTCTTGCTACACATGTACTTTGCGCCTGTACTGTCTATATAGTGTTTACGGTCTTAGTAAAGGGATATCGAACAGAGGGTTCGATATTTTATTTCTCAAAGTATATCTGTCGGCGGCGTACTGTAAAATCCGTCATTTAGAAGAATGCCTAGTCTTTGTCTAAGGGACTTGGCAGATTGTAGAACGTTGAACATTTTGAAATGTTTTACTATTCGCCTAACATTTTCAGGTATTTTCTTAAATACTTGAGAGCAAGAAACCTTTTTATAAAATTACTGTTTTAAAATTCTATAAAATGACAACCTTATATTTTCCGACGTATTTTCTATATAAATATTGCGTGTAATATGTTGTAATTGGAAGACAATGATATATTCGTCAACGGAAAGTTCTACTATGAAGAACTACAAAAGTATTATTCAGGTAAGAAAATATAAACAATTACTCGCTACATAACCTATATATGCTATACAATAAGTTTAACGATTCTTTTGCGCTTAATAAAATACCCGAAAATATCAGGCAATTAATACAACATTTCAAAATGTTCATCGTTTTACAATCTACCAAGTCAGTTAAACAAAGAATAAGCATTCTGCTAAATGGCCGATTTTACAGTACACCGCCGACATATCGTTAACCGATAATATCGGAAGCAAAAATATCGATATTTAGCTGATTTGGATAATTTTCTCGAGACGTCAAAGATTGATTGTCTACCGAAATTTTGCTAAGCAAATAGAAGTTAAGTTTTTTCTACGACTGTCAAACATAAGGTTTACTACATATTACCAAAAAATAAAACCTTACAAATCTATCGCTCAAGGACGAAGCTGTACAAAAAAACCTCGAAAACTGACCTGTAATCGCGTTGACTTTTCTATATGCAATCGATATTATATATAACAAAACAATAAATTAAATTTCATTATAAATAGAGATGTATAGAATAAAGACGTTCTACGTTCTAGAACATCTTTTTTTATCTTATAAATGTTAAACTTTAAAAACAAAATCCGATATCCCATATTTTTTTGAAATATCGATATTGGAAATTTTGCATATCGATATTAAAATATCGGCTTTGGACTGACAAATATCGATATCTATCCAATATCTTTAAATATCGCCTATCCCTATACAGTCTACTAGTTAAAGTTCTCCATATATTTGTTCTTTCAATCAATTAATTGACATATTTTTTCTCAATAAATAGTTCCAATCAAAACTTCAAAAACAGTCAGGATAAGTCATTTTGAAGCATAATTGTTTTTTCAAGTGTATTAATTTAATAGTGATTCAAAAAAAAGAAACTAGCATACTTATGTAATCAAATTTTGCAAAATACAATTATCTTTCTAAATTCATTATTTAACAAGCCATTAAATTGCTACTGAGTAAACTGAAAATAAAATTGATACTTAAATATTTGCGTGTCTATAATTTCAATATTTATTGTTTCTGTTTTAATCATTTTACGGATGTTTTTCACTTAATGTAAAATGTATAGCCACAAACGGCAAAACCTTTTTGGAGCAGCTATTAAGAAGAAAAATTTGAAGCAATTATCTCGCTCTCTGAATAATTATTTAATAAATAGTAGAGAAAGTGAATCCCTAGGGTAACACAAGAACAATCAGCAACAACAAGTACAACGACAAAGACTAACGAATTGCAGTTTAACTCTGGAATCGTGAAACTGAAAAAAGTGTTTCAAACATTGAATCTGTTCCTGCAGCATGACCGGAAAAAATTACAAATCAAATACGGACTACCATCGTAGACTTATACCTTCAAATATGTATAAATTGTTAAAAAAAATGGAGAAAAATTTTATCGATTCTGGTTGATATATTCTAAAATAAAAGATGCTGCATTCTGCTGCAAATTGTTTAGTAGCTCAAATATACTTTTGACCCCTCGTGGTTTCAACGATTGGCACAATTTACATTGTCATTTAAAGGATCATGAAAATTCAAAGCATCATTTGAAATCATTAACAGAATGGACTGAATTAAACACAAAGCTACAATGTAATAAGACAATTGATGCAGAGAAGCAACATTTACTAAATGCATAAAGTAGACGTTGGCAAGTTGTTTTAGAACGATTAGTAGCGATTGTAAACTTTTTAGCAGAGCAGTATCTCGCATTCCGTGGCGTATCGGACGTGATATATGATAATAATAACAGACATTTTTTGAAATTTGCTGAATTATATTCACAATTTGATAATGTAATGAAAGAGCATTGTCAGTTAATCAGAAATAAAGAAACTAACATTCATTATTTGGGAAAAACAATCCAGAATGAACGAATAGACATTACTGTTAATATATGGAATAATATATTGTCGACTTTAAACAAAGCATAATATTATTCTATTATTGTAGATTGTACACAAGATATTAGTAAAGTAGAACAAATGTCGATTATACTGCGATAAATTTTCACTTTTGTATGATATTGGAAATGTAAATAAGAATTTTTTAAGACAAGGCCTTCTTAAAAGTTGTCAAAAATTAAACTTGGTTCTCACAGATAAAGCAGTTACTGATACTGAGATTGACGGGATAGAATTTTATGATAAATTATTAGCTTTATCTATTTTTATAATCATAATTTTATCATAATTACACCGGACATGTCACCATTGAAGATTCTGGAATTTATTTTGAAAAATAATTTAGCGCCAAATTTATCTGTTGCATTGAGAACTTTCTTAACAATATCAGTATCTGTATCTACCGGAGAGAGAAGTTTTTCTAAACTGAAAATCATTAAAAATTACTTGAGAAGCTCAATTTCTCAAACTCGTTTGTCAGAATCAACCATCATTTCTATAGAAAACCAAATTGCTAAGTCACTCGATTTAACTAAAGTATTGAAAGATTTCGCGTTGAGAAAATCAAGATAATGTCTATAATTTTTTTATGGAAACGAATAGGTACTTATATACACTACACAAAAAAATATCATTATGATATAATATTTTACTTGTACTTGTACTTGAGACCGTGCAATATCATCTTTCAAATCGCAAACTACATCGTGACCCCGCTTATCCCGCTACACGGAAAATTTGCAGCGCTTACAGAACAGTATCAAGTGACGCATTTTTCGTAGTCGCCCGCATAATTCCATGGTCCATCGTAGTCGATGAATCGTTGTTAACAAGGCCCCTTCACTTAAATGGTCGGCCCTGGCTAAGATCACATGACGTTTACATGCTGGGGAATTTAGATAGCACTAACAAACCATCATAGTTCATAGTTGGGACTAAAAGAACGCTCATATAAAAGCGCGCAACAAATCCAAATTGCGCCATCATGAATGGTCATCAATGCTTTGCAAAATCAGCAAAATTTTCTTGTTATTGTGTTATTGTGCTAATTGTTGTTAGTTAGGTGAATACTAAAATTGGATTAAGATAAAGGTTTTTTTGAATATTATTTGGTGTTTATTGGTTTTATTTATTATTATTCGACATTGTTTATGTATTGGTTTAGTTTTAAGTGTTTCACTATTAATTTACATTTTAGGGCGATGTATATTATGTGGGGAAGTGGAATCAGCAGAATTACATGTTACATTATTTCCCAGAAAATCCCACAAAATAAGTGCAACTAATTAACCGCCATTTGTTTATAAGCGACAAAACAGTGCAGTGATATTATGACTACAATTGTGTTGCGTAACCATTAGGGTGGAGCGAAAAACGAAGTAAAAAAAAATTCCCATCAAGACCCAAAATTTTGATTTTTTACTCAATTTAAAAGCCCCTGGGACACCTCAAAATATTGAGTAAAAATTTGGTTTTTGTTTTCAAAAGCCCTCTTTTCTCATGAGCTACAAATTCTACCCTCAGGTTAAGAAAAACCAAAAACAATTCGTTTTTCGCTCCACCCTAGCAACCATATTCAATTACAGAATTTATTGAGATTGTAAGGGGAATCAGGACGTTCGCAGTTATTTTCCAAAAAACCTGATAAAGAAGGGTTGTTTGAAAGATGTCATTGCTTTATCTAGAAAATGGATGAGAATTTTTGAAAAACAAATCCATACAAACATAAAACACATTAACGACTATCACTGAAAACAAATTTCATTAAATTATGTTAATAAACAAAAAAGTGCGACGTCAAAATTTATTAAAATTGATAGTATCATAGAATTTTAACGTCTTACGGAAAAACTGAATAAATTTTCCAACAAATTTTCGTTCGAGGTTGTAGCTCATTACCATTGAAAATGAATCTAATAAATTTTTTCTTGAAATATTCAATTCTTTGTAAGAAAAATTCAAAGTCAACACTGCTCAACTTAACAACACTGTATCGTTAAACTTCGTGATTCCCAATTAAAAGGGTAAGTGAATAGATGCTTAAACACGACAAATCACATTTTAGTTATCTGACTAATCAAAACAATTATTAATCATTGTTGCTTTAAACTTGGAATATGGATTGAAGCCCTTGGTGCGAAAAACAAAGTTTTATATTTTTATAGTCATAAGCGAAATTGTGGTCGCCATTTCCATAAGAAATCCTACTGTCCAAAGTCGTACCCTGAATAGAAATGCAGTTCTCAATGTTCTGTAGCACTTCAAGATCTTTACACCACACGAAGCCCCTTCCCAACCCATTCCTCACTGTTTAATGAAGAAAAGAGAATATGCTCCTGGTGTTTGGTCAAATGAGCATAAGGGAGCAGATTTTCTACAATGCTTCATTAGATGCGATTGAAGGCGTTATGGACCTTGGAAATCAGGGTAGAAAAAGCATTGTTGCTTCTCATGTCCTGGTTTTCATGGCCCAACGTGACGTGAGAAAGTGGAAGCAGCCAATTGCTTACTACTTTTCTTACAGGAGTATTTGCTCGAATGAGCTTGAGTTAATTATTCGGGAAGTCAGCGGTTCGTTGCTTCATGTGGGTGTGCAAGTTGTCGCCACCATTTGCGACATGTGGACAACAAATGTTGCTACTTTTTTATCCATGAAGGTAGTAAAATTTTAATTCTCTTCGATCCCTCTCATCTCCTGAAATGTACCCATAACTTATTCCTGAAGTATCCCGTCCAGTTCCAATATGGAGACGACAACGCACCCAAAATAGATCACTAGATCCATATATGACGACAAGATATATGCTCGGCTAGGTTGTAAAGTACTATTTATTTATATTTTCATTCTCTATGAACATTTCATAGTAAAATTTATTTTTATATTTATGTAGTATCTGGACAAATTGTTGGAGCGTCATCTGACTCCGCAAATGATAGATAAGATGAAGTACCGTATCCACTGAATTAGGCCAGTTGCTTCGTCACGGTAAGTTATTGTACATCAGATAATTTATCAAGACACTCATAAAAATTCTACAGGTGTTTTTCAGCCAGATGCTATCGGAACTTCGGGCTTCATGTTACTGATGAATAATTTATTCGATCCCTTCAAATGGCAATAACTTACTTCAAGGTATACACCAATATGCTGATTAATTTAGAATAAGTTGTTCTTTAAATATATAGGCCTTTGAAACCCAATCAATGTTAAGAAGAGAGTGTAGTGTTTGCAATAGTTAAATTAAATCATAGTTTTATATAATGGAATCGACAAAATTTGGGACACTTTTTCAGAATACAAGGACTGTAAATCTAAAATCTATGTTTTTGGTTTAAGGTGAGCTGCAATCTTCAGTAACACAAAGCTTTCCGCATTTGAAGTTCTGGGACGTCGCCTACAAATATACACAACCTTGGAAATTTGTAGGAAGTAGTCGTCGACCGCCCTCACAAGTACGTGTTGTGTTCGATCTGTTTCACCTTTTCTTATGATAATAATATTTTACGATGGATGGCTAACCACCATCAACTATGTAAAGGAGGTCTGGCAGACTGTGCGGAAGACAGAGTCCAGTGAGCTCCGCATCAGGGCTTTAGATCAAGATCTCCTCGAGAACTTGTGCGGAGCTATTCGTACAGGGTGTGGCAACAAACACCAACCCCACAGCGCAACCGTTTGTAAGTTCCTTAAAAATCCAAGCCATGAATGCCCTTGAAGTCATGAAAATTTGCATGGGACTAATTGTGAGGAAGACGATTTGGTACTGCTAAATAGTTTGCAAAGTTTTTTAGATGTAAAAGAAGATCGAAATACACCTTCGACTGAGGGTGGTCCCAAGCATGTAGGCACTCCGGAAGCTGGACATCATATTGTCACTGAAATAGTTAATGCTGTTGCAGCTGGCAGTATGGAGGGCCTTTCGGTCGCCTATGTGAGTGGAAACATCGCTTGCAAAATACTCTCTAAGGATAATTGCAAAAAATGTTTCAACGTTCCTACTTTCGATGTTTCTCTTAATTTTATCTTAAATTATCTCTTAATTTATATATACAGCATGTTTTTCCTAAGTGTTGAGGGCTGCGAGATCTCCCATTAGCCGTTAAGCAAGAGAAATAAAAGTCCCAAGCACTTGTACAGTTGAGAATCTAAGAAGGACCCAGGAGATCACAAAGTTTCTAGCTAATCGGGAAATATGGAAAATTTCACCCATGTGTCATATAATTATCCGTACATCAAAGTAACTACCACCAAAAGAATGTTCTCGATACATGAAATTCAAAAATATTTTTTTTATTTCTTAAATTCTTTAAACATAGCCAAAAATTTAAATTCAAATTCATCTTAAATTGTAAACAACCTTGACCTTCCACAGATGTTTACTGCTGTCTTCAAAAACTGTGAACATGCATGGCTTTTAAAGTAGTTGATAAACATAAACAAGGTCACGCATAAACATATATTTACACTAATCGTATTTATTGTTATTTTCTTTCGTGATAATAGTAATGTATTTACTACTAAATTGCTTTTTTTGTTTTAATCAGCATTTAATTCACTGAATTACAATTTTTCTGTGTGTTGGGCAAAACGATAAGAAATAATCGAAATTTTATTGCATATTTTGGAATAAATTAATAAAGAAATGGCAATTGGAGGCAATTAAAAAATAGGAACATTGTAATTTCTGTAAACATTACATATCCCAAACATTCAAACAAAGTGACGAAAATTACGCTAGGACAGTTGAACGTTGTAATCGATAGAGCCTTCCATTCATCCGTCAAACATATTGTTTGTTTAGTTGAAGACTGTTCTCACCTTCGAGCAGGCGTCCAACAAAGTGTACAGGATATACTTGCTGCTGAACCCACAACGAGTAAACAAAGAATGAGTCGGCGTTGGGCGATATCTTTTTCGACGGTACACAAAATATTAAAGATAATGTAATTACATCCATACCGCTAGTCTTTGCATCAAGATCTTTTACCAACAGATCGACCAGTGAGAGTACCATTCTGTGAATTAATGATACGCAATATCAGAAAAAATCATTATCACAGTACAAACAATCTTTCTTATTGTTTTTATACTGACTTTTCTTGGACGGAAGGCTCTATTACAACGTTCAACTGTTATCGCGTAGTTTTCATCACTTTCAGTAAATATTTTAATAATTTTTATATGTTCTAGATTTTCCATTTTCCATTTGATTAACATGGGAAAAAGATTCTTTTGCACTTTGGAATTTTATAGCTCACATTAAGAATAATATTTCGGAATGACTGAAATATATTTTTGTATAAAATTTAACGCTCTACAAAAAAGGTCTTTTACAATTTTTTGATATATTTAGTCCTTCAAGAGTTATTCAAGATTAATGGTAAATTTTTACATTTTTCCAGTTGTTTGACAGAACCTTCAGCTTTATGGGAAAATTTTATAAAACATTTTTTGTAGAGCATTTTATTCTCTATAACTTATCTTAGTAAAGGTTTTTGATATTTTTTACAGGTCGAAAGTTATTTGCAATGAACTGATTTCTTTTTGATTTCAGTAATATTTTCGCATTGATAACTATTGATAAATATTCAATACCATTAAATTAATAGTTGTAAATTTGGCTTAAGTTACAAAATTGTTTTTATTTCCGCCAAAAATACGTTTATACGTCTGAAAATTTTGATCTTATGGAGTTATTGAGATTATTACTGAAAATATCTCCATAAATATGAACTTTATGAAAAAATCAAAACAGATTTTTTTTCAGTAATTTTTTTCTCAAATCCGTCTATTTTAACAGGTATTTTGAAAAAACTGTGATTTTATGAACAAATAATCAAAAATTGTATATTTGTAAAGGAAAATACAGCTAAGAAAATAAAAAAAGTATTAGCAAACGTGTCCGATGTTAAAACAAAAGGAGTTCAATGAAATAGTTCAGTTCGAAATTCCTGATGACAATAATATAGTCTCATTGCTAGAGTTGGCCAAAAATCTCAAATGCACTGACTGCGGAAGTATTTTAGATATGGAAAAAATTAATGATTTTAAAAGGAAGGGACTCCATCTACAGTTTACAATAAATTATGATAACTGTTCTAATCATAATTTAATAAATACAGGGGGGATAAGAAACCAAATATCTGAGCTTCATTCATCGGTGATTTTAGGTAAGTTATATTCAGATTAGTGTAGGTAAGTTGATTAAAAACGTCAGCCTATCAGTTTATCCTGTGAAGAGTTTATTATTTTATTGATAAGTTTTCCAAACATTCAATTCAAGGTATTTCATATAGTAAATAAAATAAATGTTTTTTACGTGCTTCAGGAGCTATACATGCTGATGTAGGGAACACAAGTTTAAATAAGATTATTTCTTGCGCTAATTTACCTTGTATAAATGATTATATATATAAAAGAAATACGAGAGCCTAATTGGAAAAACAATAGAAGTAGAGGCTAGGGATAGTTGTAAACGGGCTGCTTTTGAAGAGAAAGAATTGGTCATCGAGAATGTTAACAAATTGTGTGATACATTGTAAGCATTAATTTCGTCCGACTTTATATGATTTATGACATGATATTTTATTATAATTATTGTTATTCTATTAAATATTATATTATTAATTTATAAAGACAGTTTAACACAATAATTCATCTAATTGTATTGTTCGAGAATATTTTTTCCAACGTATTCTACGAGAGTGAATTTTATTATTTTCATTTTAGGCCTCCAGGCTTGGCTCAAAATATTTTTCCTCGCCTAGATATCCTTAATATTTCTTCAAATACTGTTAGTTCTGCATTTGATAATGCTTTAGAAAAAATAATTAATATCATCGTATCATTTGATATGGGTTGGTCAAAACGTGGAAATGGACGTAGCTATGAGTTTAAATGTATAGTACAATAATCGTTTTTTTATCGGGAAAAATTTTAGACTATACCACAAGAAATAGGGAATGTAAAAAATGCGATTGGGGATATAAAGAAGAAGATCATGACTATCGGTTAAATTTTTACGGTAGTGCTAAGGCTATGTAATCTGATTCAGGAGTTCAGCTCATTAATCATAGCAGTACTTTAAAAGAAGCCGGAGATGAGAATAGCTCCATTATTGCTGCCGAGCACTAAACCGAATGAAAAATTTCATAAACTAGCGGATAAAAATCATTTAATTGGAAATTTTGCTGGTGAACTGTATAAAATGCGTGATAAATTTAAGGAATTGAATAAAAAAGATGGCATTCCTCAGTTATTTACTTTACAAGGTGGGAAAGTGACACTTTTCACAAGAGCGGATAGTTTGGATCACGAGGCGAAGGCCGAGTGATCCAAATCCGCGAGTGTGAAAAGACACTTCCCACCGTGTAAAGTACAACATTTTTCTTAATACTAACGACCTTTGATTTAATCTAATTTTTTAATATATTATTTATATATACAGGCTGTCTCGTAAGAAATGGATTACCTCACGCGCTTGTGTTTTCAATTTTTTCTCTGCTACAGCACGCACCTGAATGGTTATTGAATCTAATTAATAGTAAATTATAAAAGACATTTCGAATCAGGATTTAATTTCATATCAAACTCTGCAAGGTGGTTCATTACTTACGAGACATTCTGTATATATTGAATCTAGAATTTTATTATATATAAAAATAGAATAATTTGTTTACATTTTTGACATTCTCGACAATTTGAGAAGGCCATTGTTATTATTGTTATTTTTTTTTGACCCCGAACAGCATGGAACAGCACTGTCAGACCGAGACCGTTGTCGAGTAAAGTTGGGGTTGTATACGATCTGTGGTATAATAGACGCAATTGTTTTCAATCGAAATTTAAATTCAAATTAACCGAAATTAATTTAAATTGAATCACTGGGAATAATTAATATATAATTTAATTGAAGATAGAGGTATTTTAACTCTCAGTTTTTTGTTTATTTTTTTTCTTATATTCCAAAATTTAATCTGTGTATTTTTGAATTGCTAAAAATATGTGGTATTGAGAAAAAAAGAATTCCGTTGATTTTGTCCCACAAAAAAACTTGTTGAACATCATTTTTAGTACCCCTAATAGAAACTTAAAGTCAATAGTGAAGAAAAAAAGTCACTTTTCTTCACTAGTCACTTTTCTTCACTAGTGAAGAAAAGTGTCACTTTACCATTAAGATATTAGTAAAGTAACGTCAACTTTCAACTGTTAGTATTAAGAAAAAAATGTTTCACCTATACTATAGGGGTAAACTTCAGAGTTTGGCTGAAAATTTGATGCAGATACCGGACCATATTTTCAGCAAACATGAAAATTGTAGTACTTGATGCAACTAAAACAAACAACACACCCTTCTATCTATATAATGAAACTTTATATGAAGAAATAGTACGATTGTTCCAAAAACGTGCATCAAATGCACCAGAATTTTCAGTCGCAGCTTCCAGCCAAAGCAATGAAAGTTTTATTAATATAAATAAAGCCCACAAAGAAAAATCTAAACACAAGTGCTGCTTACGATATGAAGGTAGCTGAAGCTGTTTGCGTTAAGAATGCCGGAGAAAATAGTTATTTATGATATAAGGGTTAAAAGTGGCATTTTATTTTGCGAGTGCAAAATAAAATCACTTTTAACCCGTATATCATACACTATTTTATCTACAACCACAGTACAAATCTCCTAAAATCAACAGATTTCTTAAGGAGAAAGTCTTGAATTTATATTTGACATTTGCTATTTGACAGAACAAAATTATAATTTGTCATGATAAATGCATATCGTTGTTCATTTTAATTTTGACAAATATATCTATATATCTATTTTATCTACGACTATATAAAGTGACTATTATACGTGTGGTTTTTGCAATATAAGGTCCTATATTATTTCCTACAATTTTCTCATTGGTCATTATTCCCGCTCGTAAGCCAATCAGAAAATAGTATTTTTCCTTAATTTTCTCCTATGTTAAAGAAACCATGGTAACTACAAAAATAAATAAATCGCCACTTTTAACTAATAGTTCAAAAGTGTCCGTTTTCTGTGCGATTTTATAAACGAAAATGATGATGAAGGTAAATATTCTTGTACATCACCAATACCTGTACATTTAGAAATAAGTCGTAGATAAAGTATAGTATACAACTCGCTATAAAGAGTGCTATTATTACCTCCAATGATTACTCGCTCACTCCGTTCGCTCGTGTTGTAACCTTCATTCTCGGTAATAATAGCACTCATTATAGCGTCGTTGTATAATATACTATTAGAAAACTGATCTGTCATTTATAACACTCAGTGTTATAAAGTTAAATTTTTAACTCGAGTAAACTGTGCTATAAACGTCACTTTTAATAGTGGTTGTAGATAATAGTAGATTATGTTATTAGGCGTAAAACTGGAACTTTGTGTGCTGAAGCTGACTGTTGTCTGCCGAACGCTAGTGAGGCAGCCATGTCAGCTGAAGCACACAAAGACAGTTTTGCGCCGAATGACATATACTAGTTTATCTTCAAACGTCTTAATTTAACATTCTTTTATATTGAAAAGTTTTTAAAAATTAAAATTTTAACTGATCGCAATATCTTGGCAGTATTGCTTCCATGACGATGCAAAAACAAATGTCAAATAACGAAAAAAATTAAACGCCAGTGATAGATTTTGTCATTTTGTCTGCTTATAAAAAAAAAGCTCCTAGGCACACAAAATGCAATTTTAACCTTGTCATTTGAGTCACAAAAACTGTCACTTTTGTGACGTTTGAAGATAAAAAATATTTATTTTATTACACAGTTTCAGCCCGACTTTCGTAGAGTAAACACGTACTGATAATTCTTCGGATACGCTGCGAGATAGTGCTGATAAATGCATAGATATTTTTCTTATTGCTAGAAAAGTTAAAGTGAAGTGATTTAAATTAAAAACTACAGTGAATAAGTGAAACTAAGAATATAGATAACAATATGTAGTGCATGAATTTACAGACGGACATGAATGTGCAACCATTGTTTTCATCTACACCAACAATATTCCACAGCTACAAAACAACATGCAACAACAGCAAACACAACAAATTACATACAACAACATTTCACAGCAACAATTGTTAGACAATAATACTTCACAAAAGAGCATCCAACAAGAGTATTACAATCCTACAAATCTAAAATTATCACAACTGGGATATCATAAAAAACAAATAACAAGAATGTCATCAACCAGTTATGACGAGCCAAACTCAGTAAACAATCGTAACAACACAACATGGCAGCAAACAAAAAGCAGTAAACGCAAAAAGACGGTAAGAAATCAACAGAGGGAAAAAGATAATGTAATAACCAGTAATAGATACAGTCCGTTAACTACTGATGACAATTTAACTACAGATCAAGAAATTACTGCTAAAAAGAATATCAAGCCGCCCCCAATATTTGTATATGATGTAGTCGATTACCCGGGTATGATTACACAACTAAGAGAACAATTGGAAGATGAACAATACATCACAAAATGTTTGGCCAACAATACTGTCAAAATAAATTGCCACACATCGGAGGGATACCGGAAATTAGCTAGATATTTTAAACAAGAAAATATAGTGTATCACACATATCAACTTAAGGAAGAGAGAGCTTATAGGGTTGTAATTAAATATCTACATCATACTGTAGATGCAAAAGACATTGCAGAAGAAATTACTAAACTGGGACATAAAGTCAGAAACATCATAAATGCAAAACATAAGGTAATCAGCAAGCAATAATAAAGATATATACAAAATTGAAAAGCTATACAATATTAATATAAAAATAGAACCACCGAATAGAAGCAAAAGAACTGTTGAACAGTGTATGAGGTGTCAACAATATGGCCACTCAAAGTCTTATTGTAACAGACCCTATATATGCGTGAAGTGCGGAGGTAAACATAATATCACTAGCTGTAAAAAATCCAGAGATACCCCAGCACAGTGTGTTTTTTTGTGGAGGAGACCATCCTGCAAACTACAAAGGATGCGACTATTACCAGCAAATCATTCGAGGGAAAAGCAGCTTAAATGCTATACCACCAACACCTAAGGCTACGTCCGTACCTCCTAAAACACAACTAATTAACCCCAGTCAACAAAATACAACCTACGCCAACGTTGTTAGCGGCGTCCAAACCCAAAACCAAAATAAGATTTCAGACACAAATGAGACAATAACACAATTCCTAAATGAATTCAAGGTCATGTTTCGACAACTTATGCAATAGAATAGCATGGTACTAAACATGCTCACCACGTTAATCAACAAACTAGTTCCGTAATGAGTAAATACCTAAGAACAGCGTTGTGGAATGCCAATGGTTTACTCAACCATAAAGAGGAATTGAAAACATTTCTAACAAATAATCAAATAGACGTACTCTTAATAAGTGAAACGCATTTCACAGACAAAACATTCTTCACTATTCCTCACTATATAACATACTTCACTAATCACCCTGATGGCACTGCACATGGCGGCACGGCAATATTGATCAAACAAACTATCAAGCATCATGAAATATCAAAAGGATCACCTACAAGCCACGGTCATAAACGTACAATGTCTGCCGTACTCTCTAACAATAACAGCTGTATATTGTCCTCCACGTCACTACATAAAACAGGAAGACTTTACAGAATTCTTTCAAACATTAGGTCCAAAGTTCATAGCTGGTGGAGACTACAACTGCAAGCATACGACCTGGGGATCACGCCGAACTACAACTAAAGGCAGAGAACTCTTAAGAGCAATAGAAGAAAAACAATGTTCATTCATATCGACAGGGACGCCTACATATTGGCCGACAGATACAAATAAACTACCCGACTTATTAGATTTCTTTATCTCATATGGATATACAGACTGCATATACAGACATCACACCAAGCTACGACTTATCATCCGACCATTCACCTATTATTTTAAGTATTGGAACATCTGTTATAATCAGAAAACCAACACCAAGACTCCACAACTACAAAACAAACTGGGAAGAATACAGTAAACAACTGAACCAAAGTATTGACTTAAAGGTTAGACTTAAAGAACCAAAAGAACTCGAAGTAGTTACAAAGTCACTTATCACAAAGTTGCAACTAGCGGCACAACAAGCAACAACTCAAACCCAAGCAAAAAAAGACACACAAAATATACCACTGGAAATCAAACAATTGTTGGCAAAAAAAAGAAGAGCTCGGGCTAAGTGGCAACGTAGTCATACCCCCATGATAGGAGACAGTATAATCAATTATCTAATAGATTAAAAGCAAAACTTAAAGAGATTCGAAATGAGAGTTTTGAAGCTTACGTTACCAAACTTACTAGATATGACGACAGTGTCTGGAAACCAATTAGAAATATTAAGAAACCTAAGTACACTACACCACCAGTACGAAAAGATAACAATGGTCCATGGGCTAAAAGTGATCAAGAAAAGGCTGACATGTTTGCAGAGCATCTTACCGCGGTGTTTAATCCTATAAACAATGGAATAGACCAGGAAGTGGAAGAGTACTTGAATGCACCAGCAGAAACACGACATTCACTCAAAGCAATGACTCCAAATGAGATAGCTGAAGAAATAAAACGGTTAAATTTAAAAAGGCACCGGGTATCGACCTAATAACCGCAAAAATGTTGAAAGAATTACCAAGAAAAGGCATTGTACTGTTAACGTACATCTTCAATGCCATCCTAAGACTTGGTTACTAACCGAAGGCACTAAAAATAGCGCAAACAGTAATGATTAGAAAACCAGGAAAAGAACCAACACTTGTCACATCCTACCGTCCGATATGCTTGCTTCCAATCATGTCTAAACTGCTTGAGAGGCTAATATTGAAAAGAATTAATGAAGATCTGAAGCCCAGTGAGTGGATTCCAGACCACCAGTTCGGGTTTCGACAAGCTCACTCTACAATACAACAATGTCATCGAATTGTACAAGAAATAAACACAACTCTTGAAAACAAGAAATATTGCTCAGCGGTCTTTCTAGATATCAGTCAAACATTTGACACAGTATGGCACCCGGGCCTCTTATATAAAATTAAACGACTACTTCCCCTATCATTCCTTGATTTATTGAAATCCTACCTAACTGATCGTCAATTTCGAGTTAAAGTAAATGAAGAATCATCAACCTACCATCCAATTGCTTCTGGTGTTCCACAAGGTAGTGTACTTGGTCCTCTGCTCTATGTCCTATATACTTCTGATCTGCCACTCACACAACATACAACAATGGGAACGTTTGCTGACGACACAGCCATTCTAGCAAGTCACCACAATGCTAGAGAAGCATCTAAATATGCACAAGAACATCTCAATCAACTCCAGGAATGGTTAAGTAAATGGAGAATTAAAGTGAACGAAAATAAGTCGACACATGTAACGTTCACCCTCTGTAAAGATAATTGTCCACCAGTAAGAATCAACGAACTGCAAATACCACAATCAAAATCAGTAAAATATCTTGGGATACATTTAGACAGTAAATTAAACTGGAGAGAACATATAACAAAGAAAAAAAAACAAATAGACATTAAGACCAGGGAGCTTAACTGGTTAATAGGAAGGAAATCGCTATTAACAATAGACAACAAGGTACTCCTCTACAAAACAATAATAAAACCTATATGGACATATGGTATAGAACTGTGGGGATGCGTCGCTAAGTCCAATATAAGAATTATCCAAAGATGTCAATCCAAGATCCTTAGACAAATGATAAATGCTCCCTGGTATGTATCAAATTACATAATACATAATGACCTCAATATTGACAATGTACAAGACGTCATACAACAAAAAATAATCAAGCATCACCAAACACTTGAAGGTCACTCAAATCCACTTCTAGAGCAGTTATTAAGACCAGTCCACAATAGAAGACTGAAAAGAGTGTGGCCAATTGATATAGAATAAATGCAGAAGGAACATCGATGGATGGTACTTCAACACGCCATTATAGACGCTAGGTTACCTAGTGCTAGTGAGCAGATTAGCTCATAGAATTGTAATTATTCTGATTGCTAACGGTAACGATCGTTACCGTTGACGTTAATAATTATTTCATTTGTAATTATTGGATCGTTTTCACGATCCCAATACACTTCAATAATTTTATGAGTATGACGAAAATGGGCTAACGCCCATTGTTGTAAGTTAATGCTATTTAAGGAGCTTTTCCATGCTGTCTTAGGATCTTTACCTTTTAAAATTTTTGTGTCATATAAGCGCTTTGCTTGACTCCATACCATTTCGATTGGATTGAATATATAATGGTATGGAGGCAAGCGTAACACTTCATGACCAGCCGCGTAAATAATCCGATCTGCCTCATAAACTTTATCTTTTAAATTGTCTTAGCACTGTTTCAACAATGCATTTTTTGTATTGACGGTATTGACTGGAACATTCTTTTCTGTCAGCCAGTTTTTTAGTTCGGTTTTATTCCATGCTGTTGTTGGACGTTCCTCTTCTAATCGACTGTGGTATGGTGCATTGTCTATAATAATTATGCTTGGCTCTTTTAACGATATCACATTATTTAGCCACGTTTCTAAATAATCGGAGTTCATCTCGTTGTGATAGTCACCGCTAGATTTCTTTGATTTAAGAATGTCGCTTTCTGCGATAAGCCCATTTATATCACAAGCCGCAATGAGTATGTATCTTGTTAACAATAATAAATTAGTATCATATTATTAATTTTAATACTGATAGACATACCCCCATCTGATTTAAATCGCTTTACAGATCTTGTATCATCGTCCTGCCAAGACATTTCTGATGTTCCATTTACATAGACCCATGTTTCATCCAGGAAAACGATATTTCTCTGAATGAATTATAATTATCGAAATGCCTTTTCAAAAATAGGCTTCTTTGTTGTTTTATGAATGGTTGTTCTATTAGAAATCGTCTACTATCGTCCTCTTTTTAGGTAAAACCCACATTTTTAAACAATTTTTGTAGACTGGTCCTTCCGAAATTATGCATGTGCTTCCTCTTTAAGTTTTCCAGTACTGTATACAGTGTTACTAATTGTTCTAAAGAACAAATAATAAAAAAGAGATAAGAATCTTACCACCAATTTTTTCATTGCAACGATTCCTGAAAGTTATTAATATCTACGTACTTAATTTTATTGTAATTACTATATTGCTTTCTACTTACTGTTTACTCAAGCTTTCCTTTATATTACTGGTTGAAAACGGTACAACTGCTAATTTCCGCTACTTACTATCTTTATACATCTGATCAACAACCTCGCGAATTTCCATTTTTTAATTTTCGTATGTATCCGTCGTTGCGTTTTTGTTCTGTTTCTACATAAGTTCTTTGTAGTGCACTTATTTGAAGCATTTTTGAAGGCTATCACAGTCTTAGGGTTAATACCAAGGCACTGAGTAGTCACCTTTCGGAAAAATGTACATATTGTTTAAATAAGATCTTATGTATAATATTTGTGTCTAATACTAATACTTACATCTACAGGTGCTCCAATCTTTGGATTGAAAAACGCGTATGTGTTCTTAATCATTTGTTGTGCTGCTCTATTCTGACTATATAGACAGCGATGCTTTGTCAAATTAGGTAACTAAAAATATACTTTTAAATTAATTCAGCATTCCTTTTTCTAAGTAGTAGGTAATAAAACAAAGTTCTTACTGAATAATTATGAATACCATTTTCGATATCATTTGCAATGGAATTCATTTTGTTATGCACAAATAATTTAAAAACAAAGTGAAATAAACGATGCAAAACAAACTAATATTAAGCAAAATGCTTAAAAAGTATTACCAGCTAGCCAGTACTTCGAATCGCAAGTAATAAAAATTTACAACAAATTTAAACGAGTACCTGAATTCAAAGAACCTGGGTTTTCCCTCTCATTGTGTGAGGGAAAAGGGCTGTAAGATAGTTAGACGAGCTACAAAAAGCTGCGTTTAGAATTAAATATAAGAAATTTTATTCTATCAAGTTCGTCACTAGATTTTCAAAAGATGTCAAAAAAGTCCGTTCTCTCAGTGTATAGGGTATAACTAGTTTAGAATAGTTTACAGTGCAACGCCCACAATAAAGCGGAATTTTTTTCAAGCGGTGGAACCCCCTTAAGGCGCATCCAGTTAAAAAAAAACTTTTAATAAAGACTACCGAAAAAGTAGAAGGCACTACTTATCAAAATAAATGTGTAATAAACAAATTCATCGTTAACTCCCCCGGTTTTGATAATAATAACCAATCAAAAGACAATAATAATATCGTTTATTTTGACATAGAAACGTCTGGTTTGCGGTAGATTGTCATATTTTGCAAATTGCAGCTGTGTGTGACGATGCGTATATAAATACAAAGAAAAATATTTCTACGTCAGTGAGTAGAATTACTCAAAGCACACACATGGAGACCTATCCCATTGAAATGAGAAAGTTTTTTATTTAATCTATCCGACGGAAAAAAAGAATTTATTAGTTGCGCACAATGCTCCATTTGATGCTTCTAAATTTTTACGAGCCGTAAGAAATACGGGGCTACTTGAAATATTAGATTTAATTTTAGGTTTTTCAGATACTTTGTCGTTATTTCGAAAAAAAATTAGTCGATAGGAAAGGTCCTGGTCAGTTTAAATTAGAAGCATTAAGTAAAGATTTGCTACAAACTCCTTATGATCAGCCATCCTTTCATGGTGCTATTTATGATGTTTCAATATTACAGCCTTTGACAAAAACTTAAAATTTAGAAAACTGTTTAATTATTGCAAAAATTGTGCCTTTTATTTACAGGAAATATCAAATTTAGATAAGTCTGTTTGATGATGGTTATTATTTGAAATCATTAACGCAATGCGTTACTGTTACTTATGATTTATTTGATTACTGCAATTGTTAACAGTGTTTACAATCATTTTTTATTCAATGATTGAGTCTTGTCGATAAACTGGTTGGTGATCGACTGTGTTCCCAATATTTTTCAGAAAAAGGGAAGCTAAGGGTGGCTGTCCCCACTCTCCTAACATCGTTGTCACATTTAGCAACCCTCTGTTAGTGGCAGACTTAACATACCGCCGCCCTTGAATGCCCTTAGGCTTCAACAAATGAACATGACTTAATACTATTACATCTATCTTACAATCTAAAATGGCCTAAATTGATTGATTAACTAGTTTAATTATTGTTCCTCTAATGGAAGCACACATAGTTTTCTAACACTCCGTTTAAACAGTCCTTTGCTGGTTCTCACTGTCACTACACGTGTTAAACCGTCGTTCCCGGGATGCAATGCTTCCACGCGTCCCAACGCCCACTGCAGGGGAGGTAGATTGTCCTCCATCAAGATAACCATGGTGCCTGGCTGCAGAGACGTTGTTGCTTCCATCCGCCATTTTGAGCGACCCTGAAGGGATGTTAAATATTCGCGATGCCAGCGTCGCCAAAAGTCTTGTCGCAACTTTTCAATTAGTTGCCATCGGTTCAGTCGATTCATCGGTAAATGTTGTAAGTCAGGCTCCAGTGGTGCAGTTAGAGATTCTCCAATTAGGAAATGTCCTGGTGTTAGAGCAAGGAAGTCGTGTGGGTCACAGGATAACGGTGTCAATGGTCTGGAGTTCAGACAGGCTTCGATGCGAGTCAATACCGTATACATCTCCTCATACGACAACAAGGCATTTTCCGTAATTCTCCTTAAATGATATTTGACTGATTTGATATTAGCCTCATAAATCCCCCCAAAATTAGGCGATCTTGGCGGTATAAACGACCATTGGATTCTCTCACTAGCTAGCGGGATTATAACCTTGTCGGAAAACTCCTTATTTTTGAAGAATTCTGTCAATTCATTTAGACGATTCTTAGCGCCTATAAAATTAGTTGCATTGTCAGATAAAATTTGGCTAACATTGCCTCTGCGTGACATAAATCGACGAAGTGCGTTTAAAAACGAGTCTGTAGTCAAGTCGCTCACTAGCTCAATGTGTACGGCCTTTGTGACGAGGCATATAAACAACGCGATATAAGCCTTAACCGTTCTCTTGCCGCGCCCGCGACCGTCCCTTACGTTAATTGGACCACAATAATCGACGCCTGACCTCAAAAAAGGTCTGGCTGGTTCCATACGCAGTGCTGGTAAATTCCCCATTTTTTGTTCATATGATTTGGGGTTTACCTTAAAGCACGTGATACAATTATTAATTTCGCGTCGCACTGAACTACGACCCGAGAGTAGCCAATACTGCTGGCGTATGGCTGTCAATGTTGCCTGAGGACCCGCATGTAAGTGTTTGACATGATACTTCCGAATGATAAGCTGAGTAACGTGATGACTTCTCGGTAATATAATAGGGAATTTCTGATTATAATTGAGGGAATTTGCGTTCCTTAATCTTCCACCAACTCTGATAATGTTATCATGGTCTAGAAAAGGACCTAAACTGATTAGTTTACTTTGTTTACTAACGTGGTTATTGGTCTTCAATTCATGAAGTTCTTTATTAAAGTTACTTGCTTGTATCATCTTAATTATTGTTTTGGTTGCATCGTGGATTTCCGTTACGAGCAATGGTCCCCTGACCTTGTCTAAATTACGGCAATTGGTTATGAATCGTAACATATAGGCAGTTGTACGCTCTAATTTAGAAAAATTTGAAAATCGCGTAAAATACTCCGGTTCTGCGGTTACATTTAATAATACGACTTTGCGTTTTTCTAAATCCGTCGTTTTAGTTTCCATTTGTTGATCTGTATCTACATTAAAAAATGGATCCATTAAACAAGCGGGACCACGCCACCACAGATCGGAATTAACTAATTGAGATGGCAATACCCCTCGACTAACTAAATCCGCGGGGTTCGAGATGCCTGGTATATGACGCCAGTCCTCAACAGCAGTTAACTCTTGAATCTCTGAGACTCGATTTGATACAAACGTTTTCCATCGGCTAGCATCTGAAGCCAACCATGCTAGTACTATTTTTGAATCTGACCAATAATGTTTTTTATCAATTCTTATGTCTAACGCCTTAATGATCTTGTACGCTAAATTCGCCAGCAATAATGCCCCACATAATTCTAATCGGGGTAGAGTCGTTCTTTTTAGTGGCGCTACTCGCGATTTGGCGCATAATAAACTAATTTGGATTTGATTTTCTGCATTTATTGATTTAAGATAGATGACTGCCCCATAAGCCTTCTCGGAGGCATCACAAAACCCGTGCAATTCGATGTAACAGGAGGAATCTATCAGAATCTTTCTTGGAATTTCCAATGTATTTATATTTTGTAAGTCGATTAAAAGGTTTGTCCAACGCGTGTATATTTCTACAGGAACGGACTCATCCCAGCCGCAATTGATTGACCACAACTTCTGAATGATTAATTTGCTAATTATGATTACTGGTGCGAGTAGGCCCAGCGGATCGAATATTTTCGCCGTTAGTGATAAAATGGATCTTTTTGTTATTTTTGATTGAGTAGGCACCTTAATTTCGTATTTGAATTGATCGTTTTTACAATTCCAAGTTATACCTAATGTTTTAGTAAAGCCGTTTTTGTCAAAATTAATTAATGGTACCTCGTAGGATTGGTTATCAGTCGGTAAGATGTCTACATGATTTGCTGTCATTTTACATAATTGAAACCCGCCTTGTTGTAAAATTTGTCTCACGCTGTTCAGCAGTTGTTTAGCTTCTTCTACAGATGGGCATCCAGTCAAGATGTCATCCATGTAGAAGTCGCGAATTATACTAGAACTCGCGAGTGAGTCGCCTTGGTTTTCCCACGCTAATTGATGCAGGCATCTAACCGCTAAAAACGGTGCACACGTTGTTCCGTACGTAACCGTGGTCAACCGATAAACCTTTAAGTGATCGTCGGGACTCTCGCGCCAAAGTATTCTCTGATAATCAGCATGATTTGGGTCAATTTTTATCTGCCGGTACATTTTACTGATATCTGCGGTAAACACGTATGAATGTTTTCGAAATCGTATTAAAATTGAGAATAAATCATCTTGAATCGTAGGTCCGGCATATAGATTATCATTTAGGCTTAAGCCATTACTGCTTTTGGCGGATGCATCAAATACTACCCGGAGTTTGGTTGATATGCTGGATTCCTTTAGAACCGCGTGGTGAGGCAAATAAAATGACTGAAAGTCTGATTTATTAATTTCGGAAATTGGAACTAATTCCATATGCCCTAAATCGGCATATTCTTTCATAAAACGAACGTATTGTTCCTTTAAGCCTGGGTTATGGCCCAATTTCCTTTCCAAATTATAAAACCTTTTTTCGGCCATATCTTTTGAATTGCCTACCCTGACAATTTCGTCTTTAACTAACAAAGGAACAATAAACCGACCGTCGCTCTCCCGGCGACATTTATTTTGAAACCGCTGTTCGCAAACTTTCTCTTGCAGACTGTGTTTTTGTATCGAGGTGTCCGTATTCTCGAGTTCCCAGAACCTTTGTAATTGTTGTTGCAGGTCTATTTTATTACTGGTTGTCGATATATTACATTGGACCTTGTTGCTCGGCAAGTGTTTACTATCAAATTTACCACCCGCAATCCAGCCCAGATGGGTTTTTTGAAAATGCAATTTAGACGGTTCGGTTTGAACTTGACCGACACATAAAAGATCCCAAAAATATTCGGCCCCTATTAACAGGTCTATTTTCCCAGATTTGTAGAAATGTGGATCGGCCAATTGAATACCATCTGGTATTTTATGCGAATTCAAATTTATTGTTTCCTGTGGCAAGTCGTTTGTAATTTTATCAATGACTAGGCAGCTCAAATTTAATTTGAAATTGTTGTAATTCGATTTCAAATTGATATTGGCGTATGAGGAAACATTGCTGATGATTTGGTTAATACCTGAGATTTGATGTCGGACTTGCCTAGTATTTACCTTTAGTTTATCGCATAATGCCTTGTCAATGAAATTGGATTGCGACCCAGGATCTAACAGCGCTCGAGCGTCGTGGTAACGGCCCCGCTCATCTCGTATTCGAACAATCGCCGTTGAGAGCAATACCTGATACCTGCTATTAAAACAATGCGCACTAGTGGTCGCTACTTCATTGTTTGGATTAATTGTTTCTGTTTGCTCTTCTAGTTTGTGTAGTAACGTATTATGTTTCGCGCTACATTCGCGACATCTAAACGTTGATTTACAATCATTTGTCACATGCGAGTGTCGCAGACAATTTTTACAGACATTTAGCCGTGTCGCCTGTTTTATTCGATCAGCCGTCCTTAATTTTAAAAATTCGTTACATTGGTACAAGTAATGACCTTCTTGCTTGCACATTAAGCAAGATGGTTTTTTGATCGTTAAATGGCTTGCACTTTGGGTTTTGTGCTTAATTTGAGGAGCCTTGATCGAATGAATTTTGTTGGTGTTGCTTGCGATTAGCGAACTCAAAAATTGACAACGCGCCTCTAAAAATTCAATTAATTGTAATACCGTCGGTACTTCGGCGTTTAATTTTTCCTGCCAATCCCTACTAGTAGAATAGTCTAATTTCGCGACTATTATAGAAACGAGAAGAGCATCCCATTGACCTATCGGTTGGTTGAGCACTTCCAGCGCCTTTAAATTATTGTTTACGGTGTCGATTAGTGCTCTGAGAGAAGCGTGATTTGCCCTTTGAATTTGGGGTGTATTTAAAATATAGTTAACATGCTCCTGTACAATTAATCTTTTATTATTGTATCGTTTCTCTAAAATATCGAATGCCGTTACGTAATTATTCCCTGACACCGGGATTGAATCTATCGCGCGTAAGGCATCACCCTTCAAGCATGATTTCAGGTAATGAAATCTTTGGGTGTTGGATAGAGCCTCATTATTATGAATTAGCGAACTGAACGTATCAAAGAATGATTGCCATTCACTAAAGCAACCTTTAAACTCCGGAAGGTTAATTGTTGGTAATTTAACATGAATTTGATTATAAGTGAGATTTGATGAACTATTATCTAATCCTGTTGAATTTGTGCTCCGTTCCCTCGATTCCACCAGCTCGATTGCCTTCGTCATAAAGGAAAAATACTGAATTTCGAAATTTTCGCGATATTCAAACTCGTTTTCATCAGCAACTTCGATTTCGTTTTGAATGTTCGAAAATTCTTCAAAAATGGATTCTGCTAACGATTTTTTGAGTCTTAATTCGACCAGAGGGAGATTCCCCCCTTCATTGTTTGAGAATATTTTTGATAAAAGAGTTAGGCGTCTTTTGCAAATGCTGCGCTTTAATTTGAGCTTATCTACATTTTTTGATACTTGTGCATCTGGCCTTTGAAGTGGGTCCAAGTCATTCTCTGCCATTGTTTTGACTTAATAATTAATTGTTGTCGTATGAGGAAAAATACACGAATTGAAACGATTGAGCCAAGGAATTGCTGATAAAGGAAAAAACGAATCTCCTACCTTATGGTTAATGATGATGTGGTTACTTTGCTCGACGCCGGAATTCTCCTGGACTCTGGATTGTAACTGACGCCGTTGATTGTGATGTGATGATGATGTTGATAATCGTGATTGTTGATTCTTAACCAGAATTAAACTGTGCCTCACTCGATATCTATCGAGATCCGGCTCGAAGGACCAAATGTTTGATGATGGTTATTATTTGAAATCATTAACGCAATGCGTTACTGTTACTTATGATTTATTTGATTACTGCAATTGTTAACAGTGTTTACAATAATTTTTTATTCAATGATTGAGTCTTGTCGATAAACTGGTTGGTGATCGACTGTGTTCCCAATATTTTTCACAATAAAGGGAAGCTAAGGGTGGCTGTCCCCACTCTCCTAACATCGTTGACACATTTAGCAACCCTCTGTTAGTGGCAGACTTAACAAAGTCTAAACTCAATTTACGATTGTTGACCGAATTATTTGGTATTATTTCAATGAATATGTGCAAGAAATTAGCTTTGAATGATATTTCAACAGACAGCTTAATAAAAAGTATATAAAGATGGAGGTGAATTGTACAATTGTTCACCGAAAAATTAGTTAATAAGAAAGTGCGAATATCCAAAAACAAAGTTATTCTTTCTAAAGTTTTAGATTTCTTAAAATTAAAGTAAAGTAAAGTTGAAAACGGTCGAAAGTAACTGACTTTCAACGTATTTTATAAGAAAACAAATACCGCTTATTATATTTTTTGTCTTTGTCAGATTTTCAAGAAATGATTCTTAGTTTTTCAAAAAAATCCTAAGAAAATTACAATTGTTATATTGTAAAATACCCGCTCGTACATATTTAGGGGAAGTCCGGGCAAAGTGGATACCTTAACGTTTGAAGGCATGTAGCAAAAAAAACAATTGATGTTAAAATAAAATAATCATTGAGTTCGAACAAGTACTTATTAAAGTTTTCAATAAAATTTACTAAAATAACGTAACGTTAATGCTTCACTTTAAATAATTAATAATATGCAACTATTACCGCTATCCACTTTGCCCGACCCCCCCGGGCAAAGTGAAGACAGTGTTGTTTAAAGTATATTTATCGAATAAAATAAGTAAAAACATAAATTAACAAAAATTAAATTAAGTAGAACTATAGGGCAAAGTAAACACTGTTAATTAAGGTATAATTATCGAAAAAAATAGGTAAAAAAATTAAACAGAAGAAGAATAAAACAAATCAGTTATTAATGCATTTGTCAAAAAGAGATACATTTCCTCCTTCGTAAGCCGTGCATTTGTCGTTATTCCACTGTTCATACGAAGTACAGAGGATGCAATCATTAATTGTAAAAGTAACAGGTATAGTTTTCAAAGTGGATACAGTATCCACTTTGCCCGTGTCCACTTTGCCCGGTAGGTACTTGTTTGACTCTCAAGCCCTAGCGGTATTGCACACACCGCCGCTAGGGTAAAACCGTCCTATTGTCGTGCCTCCTCGTGGCGAGAGTCGGGTGGCTGTTCCGTGCTTTTGCACGGACGGTCAGCTAAACGACAAGGGCGTCAGTTGTGTCACTGGGGTTACCAGCCCTCGACACTTCTGATATTGATTCGCTGGTCCTGTTACAAGAAGAATGGCCTCGGCTGTGGGGGAACACGGTCCCGGACCTTCACAGAATCGGCAGGGGATCCAACAAAACATTGACGATCCCGCTGCTGTGGTTGCCGCGGGTGAAAATCATGCAACGGAAAAGGATGCTGGATCGGTGAATCCGTCCGCAAATTTATTTACACGAGTTTTGCGCAGTAGGAAAGCTATCACCTACACGGAGGGGGACCCTGAATTTTCTTCGGCTGCATCTGGGCCTTCGACCTCCGATCGCGGACGGACGATAAAAAATCAATATGCAGCTAGCGAGGACTTACCATCTACTTCTCGTTCAACACATCGTGATCGAAATATTAGAGAAAATTTATCATGCGGAGCTGAGAAATCTACTACCAGCATTCCGTCGGTCACCAAACTTTCAAAGCCTATTGACGTGAACTTAAATAACGTGATATGTACAACTTGTGGTAAACAATTTAAAACAATTTCAGGACTTAGAAAACACCAAAAGAAACCTTGTATACCGCGGACATCTTGCTTGTATTGTTGTCGAACATTCTCATCGTTTACTGGTGTTCGACAGCACGAGAAGAGACAGCATCCTTCGCAGTATGTTGAGGATGCTGTCGATGATTGCAAATTTATCTGTGACATTTGTGATGCTGCCTACGGTACACTCGCGGGATTGAGGCAGCACCACCAGAAGCGTCATCCTGACGTTGTTTTTGGGATTGAGCGGAACTTAATGATTAAAGTGGCATCCATCGAATTAAAAATTAAAGGCCACGATCTGTATAGAACACTTATTAAGGGAACGGGTCTCTCGCAACACCAGATCCGCAGAATTAGGGAGAAGGAGGAGTACAAGCGTATCTTGGCTGAAATGAGCCATTCGTCACCTGTGTCACCTGTTCAAATGTCTCCAATTGAAGAGAATGTAACTCCATTATCCCAATCTGAATCTCGACTACCACCTTTATCGTCCTTCCGGTCACCTCAGCAATTGTTTCGTGATTCGCAGATGTCTGACCTAATTGTCACTAGACCAGAGCCCACCAATCTACCCGACGTAGCTTCTCCGGATTCAATCGATTCAGATTCGTCGAAAGATGAGGGTTTCGTTCTTCAACCATCTATTCATAATACCATCAAAACAGTCGAGCAGGCGGAAGCTGCTATAATCTCTGAGACTTCAATGAATCGTTACATTGCCCGTGCCGCGTCGGAGTTGATTTCGCTTAACCCTTCTCTAAGTGCGTTGGCGGTTGACGCCATGTCCTTGGAAAGGACCCAATTGGTGAGCCGATTGGACGACTATATTAAAGAAAATTTCAAATCCCGAACGAACTATGTATCGCGAACTATGTCCAGGAGAAATCACTTACCCGCTTACGGTCCTGGTCGTTCCGGTCATGGCCAAAGAGCGGCCAATTATAAGAAAGCCCAGGACTTGTATACCAAAAATCGAAGAATGCTGGCTGACATAATTTTTTCCGGTAGACCGCTGGACGGTCCAACCACATGTCCTTCCATATCTAGTGTAGAAGAACTTTATGGCGGCATATTTGAATCTCCATCATCACCAGATACGGAGAATTATCCCATTACTCATGATAGGGTTAGCTTTGACGATCCGATTACACCTGATGAGATTGCGGTTGCTAAGAATGGTTGGCGTTGCTCGGCTCCGGGAAGTGATGGTATTGCCGTTAGGGATGTTTTGAGGTGTTCAAACCTTACTCTCAGCGTTCTTTTTAATATCATTATATATCGCAATTGCCATCCTTCGACATGGAGTGTTTTGCGCACGACACTGATTCCTAAGGGTGGGGATCTTTCCTTGGCAACAAATTGGCGTCCTATTACCGTGGGATCCGCTATACAGAGATTACTCCACCGTATCCTTGCCACACGGATCTCTCGTTTGGTCGACATCAATTTAAACCAGAGAGGTTTTGTTAATATTGATGGTACACTAGCCAATTGTATGATCTTGGACTCTTATATTAGGGATCGATCTTCCCGCGGATTGCCGTTTAATGTTGTCTCTTTAGACATTAGAAAGGCATTTGATTCCGTTTCTCATGAGTCTATAAAAAGAGCTGTGGGGGGACATGGTCTTTGTGGTCTTGCCGTTGATTACATCTTGGAGACTCTGAGAGCGTCCACAGTCATCCGTGTTGGCGATACGTACACACGACCAATCCTAATCAAAAGGGGTGTACGACAGGGTGACCCTCTGAGCCCGTTGATTTTCAATCTTGTTATGGACGAGCTCCTTCATTTGCTGGATAGGGATGTCATCGGTGGCCTTATGACCGGCGGAGCGCGTTGCTCGGCAATGGCATTTGCGGACGATATTATTCTTATGTCGGATACGGCCGCGGACATGCGTAACTCACTTTATATAGCAGAAAAATTTTTCACATCAAGGGGAATGTCACCGAATCCTCAGAAATCATACGCTATATCCACATTGTCTGTCTATGGAAAAACTATACCGGTTTCAAAACCGAGATTTGAAATTGGAGGAAAGCAAATCCAATCTATCCTCCAAATAAACACCTTTAAGTACCTAGGGCAGGAGTTCAATGTAAAGGGTTCGCTTAAGCCGTCTCTTCCGAATCTACCTAGTTGGCTACAAAATCTTGCCAAGTCGCCTCTCAAGCCAGATCAGAAGTTGGTGCTTCTCAAGCAGCATCTCATTCCACGATTACTCTATTGCTTACAGAGCCCACGTATTGATGCAAAGTCTCTGTCGGCTGCGGATAGATTGATCAGGTCCACGATTAAGCGCTTTCTTCACCTAAATGTGCATACCCCAAACGCTATGTTGTATGCGCGCATACGCGATGGTGGCCTGGGCATATTAGAGCTTCGATCAATGATACCGAAAATATTTCTTGGTCGAATAGAGAAACTTAGACAATTTACAACGAACGATGTGGTTATCGACTCGATATTTTCTTCACAGTACGCGTCACATCTTATTGAGCGGCTCCAGAAAATTGTTGGTCCTCAGGCTCCGGATCAGAGGTGGAGGGATGTTCTGGCCTCGGGTGACTTGTCGAAAGGGTTGGAGTGCGCTGTTGGTGATGTTGCTAGTCGGGCCTGGATTGACAACAAGCCTGCCGGATGGACCGGTCGCGACTACGTTCGGGCTGTCCAGCTGCGCACGGCGAACTTGCCGACTAGAGCCATACCGTCCAACCCCCCAGATCAACGAAGATGTAGGGGTGGTTGTGCTCTGGACGAGACTCTCGCTCACGTTTTACAGGTTTGTCCAATAACGCATGATGCTAGGATAAGGAGACACAATGAGGTGGCTAAAAAGGTATGTAATCACTGTCACCGACGCGGGTTGGATTTCGAGGAGGAACCACACACTAGACATCGCGATGGAACCCTTTTTAAACCTGATATTGTAGTCCATCTTTCAGACATGAGAACCATTATAGTAGATGTTCAGATTACTTGGGCTTCTAACACACCCATACAGGAAGTCTGGAACTTTAAGAGGGACGTCTATATGAATGCAAAGTTCATAGAGGCAGCAACTAAAAAGTGGCCAGGACGCAATTTTATATTTGCTCCGATTATATTAGAGTCGAGGGGCATATGGCCCAGCGCTAATAGGCCGACCGAAGACCTGTTAAGTATTACTAAATCTTTAAAGCGTAGTTGCGTGCACTCGGTTCTCAAGTGGGGTTCAACAATTCATAATATTTTCATGAAGTCTGTCTGGCAGCGCGGTCCCCGCCGTCGGAATGGGACTTAGGGGTTTACCACCTTATTTGAATGCTGTACGATAGTAAATGATTAAAAATACATGACTAAGTTTTGTCCACGTCGTCTCCTATCTGGAGTAATTAGGCTTTAT